>VWZW01001414.1:0-112982 GCA_013397115.1 Edolisoma coerulescens | reverse complement strand
TTCAAGCGTTTAGCTTTGCTAATTTATGACTCTCTGCTCTGCCCTTTTTCCTTTGGGATTCACTGCCCTGACCTTGGGTACGAGGGGAAGAGGAAGGAGAGCTCTCACCTTGCCAGTGTGAAAGGTTGCCAAAGCAGGGAGAAAGTGTCTACTCACTTATTCTAGGAGCATGTTGTGCTTTTGTGTTTCAAGTCTTTGTAGATTTGCAATGCCTTTAAAACCCCTCGCAACTGTCCAGTGTGGGGTGTTTAATTACCAGGTAAAACAATTTTTTTAGACTCCATTTAATTATTTGATTGCACAGTAACCAAAGAGTGTAAGAGGGCTGTAGCCAGAAGGCACTTCAAAGCAATGCCTTGATGTTTCTTAGTGGGCATTAATGGTTTCTGAAGGCAGGAGACTGTTTAAAAAAAATATTAAAACCCTCCTCATGATCCCGCCAGCAATCTGAAAAAAATGCATAAACACTGGAATCCTCTGCCAGGGAAGAAAAAAAAGAGTTCAAAGGGATCTGAGAGTTTTCATGTAAAGTTTAGAGTTTAAGGCGTGACTGTTGGCTACGGAGCCCCACTGTTTGAACTCTTGTTTATTAAAAACAGTTTCCCAGCATTTCACAGGGTTCAGAAAGACAACAGCAAAGTGCAGCCTTTTTCACAGCACAGCCTTTAAAGGCTCCATTGATTTCTACCTATGTTTTTTATCTTCTTTTTTTTTTCCTTTTTTTTTTTCTTTTTTCTTTTTTTTTTTTTTTGATCAAATGCTGAAGTTTAGCACAATATCCAGGAGCAGGCTGAGCTGGGGCTGTGGTGGAGAGAACCACTCTGGAATAAGAGTTTACCATGATTTTTAAAAATAATTCTTAACAGTTCACTCCAGACTCTCCAGTGCCCCAGAAGGCTGGATGACAGCAGCAGCAGAATTAGGAAATGACAACTTGGCTGGCCCCAGACTCCGACTGCCTTTTTGATATTATCGCCAGCCCTCGAGCCTTTATCTGAGCCTCAGCTCTCAATCAATGTCCAACCAAACAATCGGCCACTGGGAAACCAAAAGGCTTTTTCTTTTTCCCTCAGGATGGGAGATAATCCTTCAGCCTGCCCTGTCTGGGCACGCGTCTTATTTTTGATGAGCCCACCACCGCACCTAGAGCAGGCTCATCCTTTTCTGTGCTTACACATCTCTCTCTCCTTCAGCCAGCCTCATTTGTCCAAAAACATTCCTACTTTTTAAAGTCAAGGGGTTTTTTCCAGGAGTGAAGTGAGGGGGAATCTGCAGCGTGTTGCAGCTTGGTGCTGTTGGCCGTGGCTGGGGGAGAGCTGTGCTTTGAAGGGGCAGCTGGACTGCTCACAGCAAGATGCCACAGTTCCTGCGAGGGCAAGGAGAGCACACACACGGGAGCACTGGGAAAATCCTGTGCTGTCCTGGGAAAAAAGCTTGCAGCTGAGTGTTTTAGCAAGTTCTGAAGTCTAACTGCAGAGATCTGAAGATAACACGGCTCAGAGCCGCCCAAGCTCTGCCTTTCACAACAGAGGGGTCTAGAAGTACTGCCAGAAGATGTTATAAAAGGCACATTAGGAGCAGAATTAAAGTAAACATAAACCAAAACAAATAGAAACATCTGCTGAGCAGGTAGCCTGAGAATAAACTCCTTATTAAAGCTGTTCTCCAGGCTGAATCCTCAGCTCCGAGTCGCGGGGGTGCTGCCAGGTGACATCGGCCGCGCCTCTGACGCAGGAGAGAAAGAGCTAAAAATAGTGTCGTGTCAAAGCCCTCACACCAACACATCAGAGGGGAGGGAAAATGGGATGTGAGGCAACAAACAGGGGGTTGTTTGAGTTTCTGACTGGGTCCTGCTCTGCAAACGTGGCTGGGAGCTAACGAGAGATGCTCCAGAGAACCTCTCCATGCTCAGAGGGCTGCGAGCTGCAGCAGGATGGGGAGGGATGGAGAGAGGATTTCTAGGACTCCCTCGAGGGAAAAGGGTGTGTGTGATGGAGCAGGGCAGGTCGTGGTGAGATCAGGCCCTGAGCATTTAAATCACACGCAGGATTTTGCATCAGAGTCGCCACGTTCAAACCTGAGGACAAGGAAGGGCATCCTCTAGACAGAGGAGATGTTTGCTGTGAAGAATGATGTGAAAATGCATCACCTGCTCTATACTTAGAGAGATAAACTCAGATTTTAAACGCAGTGGGGAAAGAAACTGAAGAGGGAAAAAAAAGCCACAAAAAAATCTAAAAAAATAAGAAGCAGAGCATTTCTTCCTGTGCACAGCTGATAGCAAAGTGCTGCTCCAAAGATGCTCCTCCAACCAGCCACAGCCACAGTGCAGAGCTGAAGTTGTCCTGCTGCCATCCCCACTCCCAGCAAAAATCTCCTTCCCAACTCCAGAGACTGACGGAAAATATGAACTTAATTTTGGGCTCTGTTTTCCTTAAATCGGCGCAGTTCCAGTAAAATCAGATTAAAATACCTCCAGTTCCTGATGTTTGGGGATATTTAAAGTCAGATCAAAGCACTTTTAACCAGTCCTTTTGGTAGCAGGTTTGATGAGAAACACAGGTGCAGGAATACATGAAGCTTGGCTGATTTAAATGCTGCCTTGCAATGCTGCTCCTGATCCCTTAAAAATCAGCTGGGGGCGGGCAGAAGCAATGGAGATATGATGTTTTCATAGAAGAATAACTTTTTTTTTTCTGGATGCAATCTGAGCTGCTTGCCTTTCTGCATGAGAACTTTAACTGGCTTTTTCTTTAATAATTACATGGAGAAAGAGACTCTCAGGCAAGGGAGAGCCACAGAGAGGTGGAGGGTAAAGTGATTTACAGACCAGTATCCTTCAAGGACAAGATGTTGATGTGAGCTCGTGCTTGTGAGGGAACCAGCACAAGCTCCACAGCTTGTGCACAGAGACCTGAAGGTCTGAACTCTAAAACAGAGATGGATTTTGGGTTGTTTTCTGCAGAATTAGCTGGTTCTGGTGGGACGGTGGGGTGGAATCCTGATGTGTGGGTCTGGGTGGGTGAGGAACCAGGCTCCGGGGGGGCTCAGCCCCTGGACTTGCTCTGTGTTGGATGGGGAATGCTCTCCAACCCCCCAGAGCTTCACAGGGGAGCTTTTTAGGGATTTACCCTAGGGATTTATTTTTAGGAGCATTTAGCTGGGAATTTTGGGGTTTGGAGTTTAGAGAATGAACCCAGCTGTACTGGGTGGATGTGAAGGGGGTTTAGACAATTCTCTGCAGAGTTAACCCAAATCCATCCGTGCTGGTGGTGCAGGACACAGGATGCAGAGTGGAGCTGTTACGGGATCCTCCCTTGGCACATTGGTGTCAGCATTTATCAGGGATTTTGGGATGACACATTTCACCAAGATTAGGGATTTTTGGGATGATATATTTCACCAAGATTAGGGATTTTGGGATGACACATTTCACCAAGATTAGGGATTTTAGGATGATACACTTCACCAAGAAAGCTTGGTGCTCTTGGTCTCTCTCATCCTGCCTCCAAACAATACCAGCTCCATTCCAAACACACCCAAATGAAGGCAGGTTGAATTTAACCATTTGACAACACCAATTAAAAGTCATCACTTTTATAGTTCAGGAAAATCAGTGTTTCTTACAAAGGGTTCAAGCCCTGTTTGTTGACAAATGATGTGACCCCAGCAATTCATCCCCAGTGGGACAGGATGGGAAGTACTATAGGATTTTCTCTGCTGGGAGCTTTCAAGTTTTATTGTGTGCAATTAAAATGCAGATGAATAACACAGTAAAATAATAAAATGCTCCTCATAAAAGTGCCCCAGTGAAACAAAACTGTCAAAACACAAGAAGAAAAAAAAACCCAACAAAAGAGCAAATATAGCTTCCTCTCAAAATATCGTGGAAGTTTAAACAAACTGTTATCAGGAGACCCCAAAGCCAGAGGTTCAGTTCCAGCTTCCTGCCTGCTCATCCACAGCTCCTCAAGAAGGTCCTGTGCCCCACAGGCCCCAAAAAGTTGGGCTGCCATGCAAATCCCTGCCCCAAATCACCCCTGGGTCATCTCAACCCCATCACCACTCCAGCCACCCACTGCTGTCACCTGGGGCTGGAGGGACACACAGACACAGCCTGCCCCACATCAACACTCTGCTGGGGCTGACTGCTTTTGATAACGTGCCCTGAGGTCCATATTTGTGAACTTTTTGCATTTTTCATGTGATTTTGCTGCAAAAGGGACAATGGGAACCCTGCCAGCACTGCCTGGCTGGGGAATTGCTGTGTTTGTGTGCTGTATATTGTTTTAACAAAGTTACTCTCAAGTTATTTAATAAGAGGCATAAAATAAGCCAGGCTCAGGCTGTCAATTCGAGCACTGGGAAGACAGAAGATGCCAGTTTTGTGATTCCCACTTGAACTGAACATGCACAGAGAGGAGAATAAAGCCAGGACACCGACTGTGATCCAGCCTGGGCTGGGTGTGGCCACAGGCTGGGTGCAGTGCCTGGCACTGAGTGGGGACACGGTGGGGACATGGGGGGGACACGCTCCTGACAGCATCACCAACCAGGCCCTGGTCCCAGCCTAGCAAATCCTCTCCTGCAGATCCATTCATCATTCCTCCAAACCCCACCTGGACTTCTACACGAACAGCAAAAGCACAGGAAAATCCTGACAATAATAAAAATGGAGAGATGTTTCTTTCGGGACAACTGACGGGGCTGGACAGAAAACAAGGCCAGTAGCAGGGATGGGAAATAAACAAGACACAGAGCCCAGGCAGCCAGAAGGAACTCAGACACTGAAACTGAGGGACAGCAGCTCTCTGCAGGGCTCTCCTGGAGGCTTTGAGCCTCACAGCTGGGCGCTCTCTGAGGGCAAAGCAAGGGGCAGGTTGGATAACACACCTGCACGTGGCAATTCAGGCACCAGATCCGGCAGTGAAGTAAAGAAAAACCCTGAGCTGACACTGCTGGGAGGTACAATTTTCCTCCAGCCTGGGCCTGTGCTCTCATTAGAGGCTGGGGTGTATTTTGGGTGGGTTTCTAAGAGGAGATGATCGTCACTACCAGACCTCACCTCGCATTGCCTTCATCCCCAGGGCTTGGAGCACCCCTAGTGCAGCAGGTCCCGGCTCTGCACACAATTAACCATTAATTAACCATTAATGTGGGGCACAGGCAGGGTCCCAGCCTTGCACTGACCCCTGGGATTGCTGATTGCTCCCCTGTCTCGTACAGCACAAGGGGAGCTGGAAACCTGAACTCTGAGCTGTAGCTTGGGGTCAGGTCATGGCTGAGTCGAGGGCACCGAGACACCCCGTAAAGGTGACCCCTCTGGCTGGCACAGCCAGTTTGCAGCCTTGTTTCTCCTGGATCTCCCCTCTCACTGTCCCCTGCAGTTCCCAAAGGCCAGATGCAGCTCTCCAGATTTAGAACTCTGGAGTTTGTTCAGTGTGGAGCATCTCAGAGCAGCTCCCGCCTGCCTCAGTGGCTCCTGCACTTACAGTTGTGATTTCTCTGCTCTTTCATGCGGTCATTGAACTCCTGTTATCTCCCTGAATTAATATTAATGGCTTCCTTTAAGTTTCTCCTTCAGCTCTCCCTTCTTCCATCAACTTTTTGATGATTTTGATTCCCCCAGATTCCTTTCTTCCCCTGTCCTCGTGCTGCTTGTCTGCTCTGATCCCCAGCTTTGCCGTGAGATGGCATTGGTGGCACTTGACCTGTGGAGGGGACCTGGGCTCAGGGGGTCTGGGTGATGCCCTCAGGGCTGCAGGAGGGATGAGGGGTTGGAAGTGATGCTTTGGGGATATCGGGGCACTCACTGAAGATGCCAAGAGCGGATCTGAAGCATCTTTGCCAAGTCACACCTGCCCAGGAGCTGCCGCCCCAGCAGCGAGCGATCGAAGTTGTTCCCTTTCCCTCTGCCCCTCCAAATTACAGCAAAAATACTTAAATCTATGGGGAAATTCTGTTAAGCAGGTTGTTCTGCCCCATAATAAAGTCTGTAGAGGCCTTTCCAAATACCGGGGGGTCTCTCTTGCTGCTGGCACTTCTCAGCAGCCCCAGAGGTGTGCAGACGCAGATGCTGTGGTGGGACCTGAGCTGCTCCTGAGTTCAGCCCTTCTCATCTCCACCAAAATAAGCTCATCCCATGGACCCCTAACACAGCGTCTCCTGGAGAGAAGCCCGTACCCAAATCCCTGTTTGGGGATGTCCATGGGCTCCCTCACCGCTGGAACGGGAGCTCACACTGCCGAGCTCTCATCTGACCAAGCTGAGCTCTGAATTTTCTCCAGGATGACACAGAAACAGATTTTTTTAAATTTTTTTTTTTTAAGCCATTGAGCAATACCCAAGCATGTGCAAATCAGGACTTTTGCAAAAGGCTGCTTCCTGCCAGCGTTCTGGGATGGAAACGGAGGATGCCGATGGGTTTGGTCCCAATTTACAGGCTTAGCAGTGTAACCCCTGCAGCCTCTCACCCTGCCTCTGCCCAGGCCTCTCTGCAGATGCTGCTGCACAAAACCACCCAAACAGGGGGCACAGGAACAGGCTCTGGGAGGTTTTTGTCCTTGTGCAGCCCAGGAGGGACGAGGTGATTCCAGTCCCGGTGACTGCGTTAGTCTAAATCCATCCTCTCACTGCTCTAAAGCGTTTGCTTAAGGCAGAGCCTTCTCTGGGGTCCAGGATCTCTTTCTTGCATTTTATGAGTTTTTTCCCTAATTATGGAATCTCTTTCAATCTAGCCCTCCTTTGATCACAGCTGGCCCCAGAGAGAACTCGTCTTGTCTGGATCGACTGAGAAAAGAAAGAGATGAGAGGCAGAAGTGACCTGCCCAGGATGACTAAGAAAATATGCAGCAAAGCAGAGATGTGAACACCAGCTTTGCACAGCCACAGCTTTAGAGAAACCTCAGGACAAGCCTTCCTCTGCGTGATCAATCAGCACATCCTTCCAGGTAAACCACGTCTCAAACGGGACCTAGGGCTGAGCCATCAGTTAGCGCTTCCTGCGGCTGTTTTGCTCCCAGATGGGATAAGGATGGACCATTCCTGGGGATCCAAAGGGAATTTCTGAGCCAGGACATGTTACTGGTGCAGCAGAAAGCCACCCCAGTTCACCAGTGCAGAGGACACCCCGCTCTGATTCAGCTGACAGATCACAAAGGACTTCCTATAAAACCCAGCTAAATGAGATTTCTTCAGAAAAAGGCTATTTTCAGTGCCACTCTGATTATTTGCCCTCTGTTGTCTTCCATAAAGGATACTGTGAAGTTAATGATCCAGCCATGGAATTTTAAATAGCTGCTTCATGACTAACAACATGTGCTCCGGATCAGCTCGAGCCTGTATTTACATATTTCCCATGATAAGTCAACATATGGTTCTTGTTTGTAACGTGGGGTTGCTCTCTTCATATTATTACCTTTTTTTTTTCCCTTTTACTTCTTTTCACAATTACAGGGGGAAAAACCTTTTTCTTTTAATTATTGTTAGCCAAGGCTCCGTGCAAATAAGAAGCCATTAGGGTAACTGGGAGCCCACTAATGGCTTTATTTTGGTTCCCACCCGATCCCGAGTGGGTTTGTCATGCAGGGGCTCAGGGCTGTGTCCACAGCACCGTTGGATGCACAAGGTCACTCCTTCCCCCATCGTGCCATGGGATGGGATTTCACAACCCTTCCCTGGCAGCGGCACTCTTTGGGAAGCTTGCATTAATGCTTTGAATTTCTTCCCTTTTGAATTCACAGTTTTAAGTATGTAGAAAATTTGTACAATCTTTGTTGGGTTGGTTGGGGTTTTTTTTCCCCTCAGCTCCTTCTGTTTTCTTGCCCACATCAAAGCATTGGCTAATGGCTGGATGTAAACATCCTAGCTGCTCTCATGGCATGGCTGGAATCACAGGAATTGGCATTTCCACCTCATGTGTTGTTTTCCCTGGTGCTCTGCTCTCCTCACACCCCTCTAACCGTTCAAGTCACCTATTTCCTTTGGAAGATTATTCCACATGGGAACTGGGCTCTAACTCTGAAGAATTTTTCCTTCTACCCAATCACAAAGTTTATTTCCTTAATTTAATCTTATTATTCCCCCTTGAACCAGGCTAAATAATTCCCATCCTCCTGGGGTATTTACACCCCTCTCACACTTGCAGACAGACACCGTATCCCACCCTTAGTCATCATTTTGCCAAGCTAAACATATGTAACTCTTTTAATCCTTCCTCATAAATCAGCCCAGCCCTTTCATCATTTTTATTGCTCTTCTCTGAATCCCGTCCAATTTGTTGACATTGTTCTGCTCTTTAGGTGCTCGGGGGATGGATATTCCAGGTGAAATTTCCCTGGTCACACGTTATGAGGTTAATTAACACAACCTCCCTCTCTGATTACCTGCACACAGGTCACGGGACTGAGGCTTGGTGCTGCAGCCTTCACTGAGGGGAAGAGGGATCCACTGACATCCCTGGGGATAATGAACATGGGACTGAGGGGCTGAGTCCCTATAAACCTCAGTTATGACCTGTTTGAGGAGGTCTGGTGCTCCTGTCATCCCACAGGACCCTCAGAGGGTGATCCTGCACACGGGGCTGCATTAGGGGAGGGATTTGGCTCAGCAACATTTGATGCTCCAGAAAGGCCAGGCAAGAATTTGAACTCCACTTTGAACACCCACCTAAACCTCACTTTTAGCAGGAGCAGGTCTGGGACAAAGCCCCTCCAGCCCGAAGTTCCTGGGGAGGTCTTGTTCTGTCCTTGGCCCTTAGAGCCAGCACACCCCAGGGTGACCTCAGCTGGTGCTCCTCTGTGGTGCCTCCATGTGAAACCAGGGAATAGGGGAAAATCTCTGCTGGCACCAAAACTTAATTTGCTGGTCACAGCTTTGGCTTCAGCTCAGACAGAGCCACGTCCTGGTGAGCCCCATCCCACTACCCCACTATCAGGAGTGAGATCCCACACCACTCATGGTCCTTTCACCTCTGATGGGGGCCTGCACCCCCCACTCTCACACCACAACCCCCCAGGGTCCTGCAGCACAAAGGGAATTCTCTTTGGACCTCAGTGATGTCACCATTCATAGACCCACAGAAACATTTAGGCTGGAAAAGACCTCCAAGATCACTGAGTCCAACCTTGGACCAAATACCACCATGGCCACTAAACCATATCACAGAGTGCCAGGTCTACTTGGGTTTTGAACACTTCCAGGGATGGTGACTCCACTGTTCCCTGGGGAGCCTGCTCCAATGCTTAACCACTCTTCCAGTGAAGGAATTTTTTCCTCATATCCAACCTGAACCTCACCTGGTCCAACCTGGCTTAGTGTTAGACTATTTGCAGACAAATAGTCCATGATAATAAATGCATCAGTGAGATCAAAAGATCCTTAAACAGCCTTGATAAAAAAATAAAAGATCAGAGCAGTGCAATTTGGTTCTGTTCTTCACCACTTCTCTGCTCTTCGGGAAGGTAACTTTTACATTTCAAAGATCCACGTCCCATTGTATGGAGGGAGCCAGGCTGAGCGCTTTGTGCTTCCTTGGTTTTGTCCAGTGGTTGTCCCACTAACCAGCCTCCCGCCAAGGGAAAGGGATTTCTCCCTTCTCCTGCTGGCAGCAGCTTTGCTTTGAAAGTGAGAGTTGTCTGCTTCTTAATTAGTGCTGTCATGAGCTGGTCACTCCGGGCTGGGAGTGGAGCAGAGCTCAGCTATTCACTGCCTGCGCATCCCGGGGAAGCGATTCCAGCCCAGCCTCAGCTGCCACCGCCGGGAGCTCCTGGGGATTCTCCTAATGGCCCCATTCAAACCATGAAACACATCTCAGAAGCCTTGCAAATAAACGCAGGGCACTTTATGGGAAGTGCAGAGATTGATTTGTTATAAAAGAGTTTCCTTTCAGACCCCAGGTATCCCGAGGTGCCGCACACAATAACGCGTGGGGCCAGCGCGGATCCTGCTCTGCTCGGAGGCCCAGAGACTGCTCAGCCACACACACAAAAGTCATTCAGCTCTGCAGACCTCACAGCACCCATTTACTGAGGCACACGTGCTGTTATTACTCTCCCCAGTGTTTGTGTTTGTCACAAAAGCACCGAAGAAGAGTCCCGGGCCTGGAATTGCGCTCTGGGATGTGCCACAAATGGGCACCAACGATGGGACCATAAAATGACTCCAGCCCTGAGCTCCATCACCCTTGAAGAACAATAAAAGCCATTCCATCAGCCTGCACACCTTTCACAACCAGACAAGTGCTCCATAAAATTCCTACCATTTTTGGTTTTACTTAAACAAAATTTGATCTTTTAGCAGCAAATCAAGACAGAGACTTTTTGACCTGACTCTGTTGCAGTCAGCATCTCTCCATCTTCCTCAGTGCAGATTCCCAGCTGATTGCTGGGCTCAGAAACATGCATATTTTCCTTTGTGTGTTGATTTGAATCCACACAAAATACAGGATAACTTTCCTTTGAAGAAAGTGGGAAAGCAGTATGGCAAGGAGCCTAGGTAGGTATTGAGTTACTTTCTGTAATTCATATTTTCTCTAATGAGAGGCTTTCGAGAAAGATATTCCCCTGGTCGCTCTGCAAGTCAGACAGGTACAACAACAAGTACAGCAGACGGGGCTGTGGAATCCAGAGATGGCTTTGAACCCGCTCCCAGGATACAGAGCACTCCTGAACTTTAAAGGTATTTAGATCCCAATCTGCATCTGTGCATTGTGGTTGACCATTTACCCCACTCCCCCACCATATTACATGTATATATCTTTATTTTTCCAACAATGACCCAGATGAAAACATGAGATGGGAACAACTTTCGACCTCGAGGCAATTTGTTGGCATCTCAGTTTTTTGACTCATGTTTGTAAAAATGAGAGGACTTCCACAAACGTGCCTAGCATGTGACTTGCAGCATTTCCCTGAAAATATCACTCCATTTTGCAGATTAGCCCAGCTCAGAACAGTTAGAAAATAAAATAAAGCACAGGGATACAGTAGGAACACATGTAACTTCTGTGGTTCCCATGCCAGAGCCCTTTATTAAATCCTACTTCTTTCCTGCTAGGATCAGCACAGTAACTTCCTCAGGCTTGAGACTGGAGATGAGACAGGATCCTGAACGAACACAGGATTCCCTGACATTACTGTGATACCTTCATGGGAAAATCAGAATTTCAATGAATTTATCAAGAGGTTTCCAGGCCAGGAGGGAAAGTAATAAAGATCCATAATTCAGGCCAGAGCAGCTCCCTGATGCAGTCCAATAACTCACAGATCTCAGATGAGAACAATCCTTTTAATATTTTAATGGCATTTCAAATTTACTACTCTCTGGAGAGATTTCAGGTCCTTTGGGTGAGTTCTGCCCCTGTAGCTCCACCTGCCCGTGCTACCCACGGCTGTGGGCTCCTGCTCCTTGCCTGAATGCACTTGCAAATGTCCCGCCCTCAACATTTCTATGAATGAAAACAATTGGTTCCCATGAATTCATCATGGATACAACTTTGAAGTGCTCCTTTTGTGAGCATCGGGGTCATTCAGAGTCACTCGTTGCAGAGGCTGAGGAAAGGAGTCAGGATTTGGATGGGTGGGGACAGCCGAGGAGTCAAGGTGTAATTTCTACACCTGATAATCAGCTTAGGAGAAAGTGTCCCTCAGGCTTTCCTGGCATCGTTGTGCTGTTGGGATGCATCACAAGAGTGGACAATGGCATCTCCAAAATCTTTTATCTCTACGATTACATTTTCAATAGGCTTTAAAAAACAAGACCTTCCATTAATTTCCTCTCTCAATGGCAGAAGCACCCATGAAACTCCAAGCTCAGTTTGGCCCTCGAGCTAGACTCGGTGGCTCTCACAACCTGGAAAGCCTGGGCTGTGCTAACAGGGAGAAAAAAATTTCTTGGAAGAGGAACTTTTCCTTCTTTTGAAGTCAGAATGGATTTGCAAGGGTCTTAAGTGATGAGGGGACAGTTTTAAGTAGAGGGGATATGTGTATAATTTTAACCATGTAAATAGTCCTTTGCAGCCTGGGAATCTTCAGACTTTTCAAAGCTTTAAGAAGTTGGCACTGCATACTTGTTAAAATCAGTTTAACCACTTGCCAAGAGGTTTAAAGGAAGACGACACCTATTTTGCATGAATAGTAATATTACTCTGATGAATTTAGTTATACTAATGGGAGAGCTTAAAGAATATGCTCCTGCCCCTGATGGAATTTTTAAGGCAAATAATAAGGTTCTGGAGGGTGTAACCTAAAACAGACATTTCATAAAAGATTCATCCTTGAACAAAAATGTCATGAAAGCATGAAATGAAAACTAGACGACAATCAGAATTCCTCTTGAAGTGCTTTGTAGTAATTATTTTTAAAAATCCTCACAAAAGGCTCTATTCAATTGCAGAATAGCAAGTGAGGTCTGGATGGTTCAAGGCCAAATAATTTCTGCAATGGAAAAAACAGGCTTCAGTTCTTCAGTTCTGATGGAAGGTATTTTAAATGGGCATGAGCTCCAATTATTGCTTTCTTTTCCCCAGCTTCTGTGAGACATGAATTGCCCACAGATAAACCCCCTGCTCTGCAAAGTGGTGACCAACATCATTTGCAGCTCTAACGCCCCTGATTCCACAGCCACACCAAGCATCACAGTCTCCAGGTAAGGGTCGGGGTCTTGTGGCAGCACATCTGGGGCTGGAGACCTCTCTTTGCCAGTCCCCAGCTGGCCCAGTCATGCTGGTGGATGGAGCCTGCTCCTGGCTAACTTAGACCAGGTTGGGAGTGCTGGACCCTTTCCCTTCTCCTGCCTCCTTTGTGACCTTCTGGCACTCCACAGACCCCACAACCAGCTCTTGGCTCTTCCAGCAGATTGCCAGAGAGTGAGAGGTGGCCATGGAGCAAGGGAAGTGCTGCTCTTCCAGCCCTTGTCCTCATCCTTGCTGCAAGAAGGGTGAAAGCAGCGTCTCCCCAGTTCTGGAGAGGGATGTCTGGGAGGGGAAGAGGGGACCAGCATGGAAGCTTAAGAACTATGCAGGGATGACTGGACACCATGAGGGAATTTAACAGCCATGACCAGATGAGCCTCTAGTGACAGCACCACTGATGGGATCTGATATCACCTTAAATGACCACCATGGTGGAAGGAACTCCACCACCATGGGCTGACAGCTCTGCTCTAGGCAAAGACATTTTCCTGTGACAGACTTGCATTTTCAAGTCATTCAAATTATAAACATGGGCTGGAAAGTATCAGCAGCCGGAGAATGAGCCAGAATTTGCCCCATGTCAAAGGAATACTGCTGATCCATACCCCCGTGAGGCAGGTGCACACCACTTTCCAACATCAGGGCTTAGTGGTGGCCCCAGTGAAGGCAGGTGGGAGCAATGTGTGTATGAGTTGACCCTCGAGTAGCTCCAAAAGCCCAACTTCCAGCTGACCCTACCATGCTCCCCTTGGAAACAGGCCCGTTCCTGCCTGTTTGGGGTTTTTTGTAGTGGTGCCCAAGCGGCACAAATGGGTGAGAATCAGCCTGGAAGCCGCTGGCAGCTTGGCAAGTGCTCACCGGTGCCTCGACATGCAGGGTCCTGCTCCGTGGGGAGCGACAGCGCAGGGCAGAGCGAGCCAGGCTTGGCTGCTGACACCTCCACCCTCCCTCCCTGTCACCCGGGGCTATTTCACACTGTCTGAGCTCACCACGCTTTCATCCCTTTATTCTCCTGTCTCGTGCAGGAAAAGGCATTTCCCCTGCTGCCAAAACCCAGCCTTGCTCTGCTGGGTGAGCCCTCTGCGCTGTGGGGATGAGCACAGCCTGGGTACAGCCGTGATTTCCCAGCTCCTCAGCAGGGAAAAGCCCTTTCACACCCATGGCACGGCCAGTTCCCACCCCAGGGCGCGTGGGATGTGCCGGACACCAGCAAGTGGCCATTCCCCTCCATTTGGGGGGTCACAGGGTGGATCCCTGGGGAGAAGAGGAGCAGGCAGAGCAAGACCAAGGGTTGATATTGCTCACTGCACATACAGATGGTGTTCCCAGTGCAGGCAGCTTCACTCCGAGCCTACGCCGAGCCTGCTTTGCCCCGAGGAGCCAGACTTGCGCCCCGGCATCCCCGAAACGCGGGCGACAGGAGCGCCCGTCTTCACCCAGACAATAGCAGCTTGTTCACAGCTTGATAGCAGCCTGGTAAAACTCTGAGTTTTCAAGTGTGTTTGAGTTGGGGCTTAGCTAAACAAAACGGGTTTTCTCAGCCAGGCTGAGGGATTCTCACAGGCCGTGCGCCTCCTTGTCCGCAGCTCCAACTTGCTCCCCAAATCCTTCCCCTCTCCCTTCTTGTTTATGCTGCTCACCCCTTTGGCAATTCTAATTTAGCACTGAAAATCCTCCTGCTCCTTCTTAAACCGAGGGCTGACCTGTGTTTAAGACTGTGGTGTTTGAAGCAGAACCTACTACCCACCAGAAGATTTTAATTTTAAGCTAAGTGCTGCGCTTTGTTTCCAAATGCTTTATTCAAAATTGCTTCAATGTGCAGCTTTCTGAAAAATTATTTCCCCTTTTCTGAGGCTTTTCTGGCTTTGGAATTTTTCCCTCCTGATTTTTAGGACTTCTCTTTTTTCTTTCCTGAGGAAATACTACCCCCCAAACCAGTTCTCCTGCAAAAATGCCTCTGGACTTTCCTACAGATGAATAACCTCTCCATGCCTCAGTTTACATAGGTGTAAAAACCCAGGGAGCATCATTTCCCTGCCTCAGAGAAGTACAGTGAAACTCAATTAAACCAACTAATGCCTACAAAGGGATCCCGTATCCTCAGGTGGACAATCTGTATGGAAATCACACTTCTGAGAGAGTGCCATGAGCACTTCAGGACGGAGATAGAGCAACAGGAGATCACACAGGGACTTGGCTGTGCTCCTCCTCCTCCAGCAACTCCTCAGTCTGTGCATCTGGTTCCCCTGAGGGACCTGTTGGGAGCTGCAAGGGGAGAGGATTGAGGGGAGCTGCCTGGATGCCCTCTGGAAGGGGATGGGGACAGAGCAGCGGTGGCAGTGCCTGTGTGCAAGGTTTGTGCCTGGCTTTGTGGAGCTCCTGGGCTGGTGCTGGAGGGCACGAGCAGCTCATGCAGCAGACCCTGGGTCTCCCCTTCATCCCGAGCCCCTTCCAAACCTTGGAGATGACTGAGCTGCAGCGCTCCCGGGATGTGACAGCCAGAGGAGAAGTGCTGGCAATCAAGGAGCAAGAGCCGGGGAATGCACAAGGTGCTCAGCCTGGGTTTGATGCAGCTCCTGTCCCGGGGTGGGAGGGGAAGGTTTGGGATGGGGCAGGTCCTGGAGAGGGACTGGGGGCTGTGCTGGAGGCTGATCTCCGAGCTGGAAGTGGTGACACAACATCACAGGGCTGTACAAGCCTTGCCTGGGGGGCACATCCAGCACACCCACGGGAGCCACGGTGCCCAGGGCTGTCACCAGTGCCACGGCCCACCCTGGGCATCACAGCAGGGTTCAGTCCCACCTGCAACCAGCACGTGCACTGCTGGGTTCTTATGGGGCTGCTCGTTCCTTGGGATGGGTTTTTGGAGCAGCCTGCTGTTCCTCACTCCTTGGCACCCCAATCTGCTGGGTACTGCTGCCCTCCTCTTCCTCCTCCTCCTGATGCACCAGGAACTCTTCCCAGGGGAAGTGAACTATGTTAATATGCATGAACACACCCCAAAAGCCAAACCAGAGTCCCATTTTCCAACAGACAACACGCCTGCCACTCTCTGCGGGCAAACCGGTGCTGCCTACGTGATGAACACAAAGCCATGACTCTGCAAGCACGAGGAAATGCATATTTCATCACCGTGACATTCCAGCCACCTACAACCAAAATAATTAATGACTGCTTAATGGCTCCAACGGGGTTTGGTTTGCAAGGAGATGAACTTTATTCCCAGTGAAAAGAAAAAGCCATAGATCACTTCGACGTGGGATAAATAGATATATTATTTACTGTTATGTATTTATCTAGGTCAGTAATTTCTGAATGACCTAAACAACCTTGACTTTTGTATTTTTTATATTTTGTACAACTGTATTTTTCCTCAGTGTTTCCAGAAATGTTGTTCTGAATTTTTTCAGCCAGGAGCAAACACTATTTTTGGTTTACAAGAGTTCCAAGAGATGCCAGTGGAAAGGAAGCTAAACCAGCCCCATTGACAGGATCCATCTGTGGCCATTGCCACACGGGAGCTGTCAGCACCCATGGTACCTGCAGGAATCCCATTCCTGAACAGCCAAATCCTTGGAAAGAGTAGTTGGGATGCTGTGGGGTGAAAAGTGTTGCTTTGTAAAAAGCTTGAAGGAATTCAACTTATTTCCTGGGTTCAGGAACCTCAGGTTTCCCATGCTGGAGCTTTACGGTGCCATGGCACGCTCCATTCAACACTTCCCACCGTCCTTGAGGGACAGCAGAGCCCTTGGAGCCATGGCCTCCCTCACCAGCATTTTAGGAGAAGCATCCACAGGAGTTTTCCCATTTTCCTTGCACATTGTTGTTTTTTTCTTAATTTGTCAGTCTGTCTCCTGTGATTTGAGGAAGATCTGGGCCAGCAGCATGGAAGGGTTTGGGAAATCCCTGCCTCTCTGCCAGGTGAGCGTGTCCCTGGGATTGGGAGCCCGGGTAATTAGGAATATCTGAGGAGCACCAGCTATTGTTACGTGCTGCAGGTTTATTGCCAAGTGTCACTACAATATTTATGAAGTGGTTTGCACTCCTGTGCTAGACTGACACATTTTGAGAAGTCATAAACAAATCATCTTTTCAAGTGGAATTTAAAGCTGTTTTGCAGCATTGTGTTTTCTCTAACAGCCCCATCACTTTTAAGGCAGAAACGTTCAAAATTCAAGTCCTGCAAGTAAATAGACTACTCCTTTACTACTCCTTTACTACCATGAGCATCAGCATTGCTCAGCTGGAGAACAGGACTCTAGATCCCATCTCACCACTGGAACCACATCCATCCACCCTTTCACAAGCTCTGATATTAAACTAGGCTGCATTTCTCCTGACTGGGCTGTATTTGGGAAGACATTTAAGGTCCTTGTTTTCCTACAACACATCCTACATTTCATCCTACATTTGCAAAGTGAATTTGTGCATTTCCCAAAAAAATTCCTGGAGCATTTCACAGCATTTACAGTCAGAACACGAGTTCCTGGGATGAGCTGTGCTCTCCAGGCACATCCTAACCTCTCCACATCATGATTTTTCATGATGCCTGCTCTTCCAAAGTGCATTTTACCCCATTTACTCCTCTGCTCCCAATTCCATTCCTTTCTCCAGTTCCTGCTGAGCAGGATTGAGACCTGGTGGTGCTTGGATAATTTTCAGTCAGCTCCAAAACTGGACATAAACACACACAGGGGTTCAAGCAGCACTGAGCAATCTCAGCACTTAACTCCAAATACAAGGTGAGTCTCGTTGGAAAGTTAAAGCTATGAAGAAGCTCTTAAAAGGCATTTAAAAATTAAAATACAAACTTCAAACAGTCACCAAGGGGACAAAATATGCAAGTGACAGTTTAAGCTGTCAAACATTAACTTTTGATATTTTTATTGTCTTCCATTGGCTACCTTTGGCACATCACCCATCCCACTAATGGCTGTCCTGTTAGTAACGATGGATTTCATGGTCATTAACTTGAGTTCAGCAAGTCACAGATGACTTTATTAGGCATGACTTCAATAATCACCATTTTAATTGCACAAGCTGTCCTCTATGCCCACCCTGAAAACACGAGCTATTTTTAAGTTGAAGCAACATTATCCTTTCCACTGGGCATCATCACACAGGGCAGCCTGCCAGAAAAAAAACCCTAAATAAAATGATTCAGGATAAGAGCTCACCCATTTCTGTGCTGCTTTGAGGTACAAGCCACATCTGATAAGGCAGAAGTGAGGCCACAAGAACCACATTCTACTCAAGGTTCTAATAAAAAGGCTAATGGAGAAAGGAGGTGAGATGGGGCTCAGGTGACAGACTGGGTCAGGCTCTGTCTGCTTCCAAAAATACCAAAAAAAGCCTTTTACAGCAATCCTGTAACGAGGGGCTGTGCCCACCCTGCAAGGCTGGCACAAGCAGGTCGTACCAGGAGCAAACACCACGTTGTCCTGCTGAAAATTCTCCCATCCTTATACAAGTGCAAACCCCTCAGGTGTTGTCCAGGATGGACAAACCAACCCTCTTGACCGGGTCTGGCAGCAGAGAAGTGATCCTCCCTTGCCAAGAGAAGGGGGTTTAAAATTAAAACTGAAGCAAGAGACGTTGGAAGGTGGAATGTGTCCCCGCCCCCGGTAGGGGGCTGGAACTGGATAATATTTAAGGTCCCTTCTAACCCACTCTATGAGTTTATGATGATTCTACACCAGTCATGCACTTGGCCACCACCTTCAGAGCTGGCTTGTGCCTCGAGGGCAAAGCAACATCTCCCTCAGCATCATCAGCACTAATAAAACAAAACTGTTCTGAGCACTCAGCCTCTCGGGGCAGGAGTTTCCCTCCCCTGGTCAAAACCAACCCTTTCAGACCTGGATTTCCACGGGGATGGGTGACCTGTAGGGAAAGACACCCCCCAGCACTCCCCCCTCACTCTCCATCTGGAGGTAGCGTGACTTCTTTCAGACACCAAAATTGCAAACCCAAAAACCAACTCATGCCCAACCCAAAATTTAAACAAACAAGAGACCCGCCCCCAAACAAGCCAGAAAAAACCACTTCCGAAAGTTTATATTTCTCCTACTGCACTGTGACCAACCCGGAGTATGATTTTTGTGAAACTTCAAATTTGGAAGTGTCAGAAAAAGTGGATCAATATCCACCAAACTGGATTCTGTGCCAAGCTGGGCTGTATGGCTGGCATGGACAAATTCATTTCTGCATGAACTGTGTTAAAGCACATTCACATCCCCAGGGCATGCAAATGCGAGGTTACCATGCTGCAGCTGACACCAGCCCTGATATAATCCTCAGCTCTCAAAAAAAAAAAAACAAACCCAAACCTAAAAAACCCCCAAGAACTAAAGCACAGCCATCCCAGGTCAACAGATCCTTCCACAGGCACGGGAAGCCTTCAAGGATATTCCACAGGATCACAGGCTCAGATCTCCCATTCAATCACAGCTGTATCACTCCTGCATTTTGCAGACCCTTCCTGATAACTTTTACTGCACAGTTTAGGAACATAATATAAAATGTGATAAATAATTGTGTTAGCCCTGCGTCCACGAATGGCTTTAACTTGCAGCTTGCGCTCAGTAATGAATGTCAAAGTACATGTTAATAAAAAATTAACTCACCAGAGAGCAGTGTCAGGATACACACTTTGGTAACCTGATGCTGTTAAGTTTTCATGTCATGTGAACTGCAGTGTACAGTAGCAAGGAACAGGCATTCCCATTCCCCTTGAATGGTACAGATGTTTTGTGCTCCCAGAGAATGTCCCAAAGAGAGACACATGCTCTTAGTGTGTATCTATTATAACATTATTAGCCACACTCCTAATTAATCCTTAGGAATTCCAGGCATTTTTCATTTAGTTCTTAGCAGAGGAAAGGGAAAAAAAAGGTGCCTGAACAACTATTTGTGTCGTAGAGCTCATAAATGAGCCCATCACCCTATACCAGAACTGCTATAATTTTATCGGAATGAAAACCATTCTCTTTGATCTCCTCCAGTTCTTAAATCCAGCAGTTGTGTATTCAAACATCAATGGAAATGTGGTTTCAAGCTTCCTCTTTCATTATCTTTCTCAAAGATAAAAAAGAGCAAAAGAAAAAAAGTTCTGAGCTTTAGAGATGAGGCAATATTTTTACAGTAATTTCTTTATCTGATTTCATCCTGTTTACAGAAGCTGCTGTTTGGAAGATCTCATCCCCCCTCCCCATTTTCGAGATGGCTTTTCTTTAAATAAACGTATATTAAAAAATAGAACAGACAACAAAGTCGGCTTCCTGCTTGCTCTTTACTGTAAAGGAGATAAGGTTGCTAAACGCTGCGTTATCTGGCTTTGGTTCGGTGCGTGACCTACATGGATCAAGATGGAGATTTAATGATTAAACTTAACTCCTTTATCTTCAGCAAAGGGGGAGGGGGGGAGGAAAGAGTACCCAAACAAACTACTTATGTTCTGGCATGATAGAATTACAGTTCAACACAATAATTAACTATCTGACACATTCCTGCGAGGCTGCAGATGTCAGAAATGGCTCTGAAATGCCCCCTCTCTGTTGTCACAACCCAGCAGCCAAAACATGCACGTACTCTATGGGATCAGGGTTGGCAAAATGCATTTCATCCCTCCTCAGCTGATTCACACAGGCCACAGGTGTGTTTCATGCTTCAGGTACCACTGACAGACAAATTTAGGAGCAAATTCAGTTAAAACAAAATGCATCCTTAATCTATCAAACCCACAAAAGCATTTTAATCTCTTCTGTCCAAGGCTCTGGACTCCAATCTTCCTGTTAGCTTCTTTACAGCTCTTGAAACATATTTGAACCTCTCACACCCAGATAACACAGCTCATTTCACCAACCATTGCACATCTGGTGGCTCTGAACAACCCAGGAGATGATTCCTTGTCTCCTCCTCCTGCACCCTATCAAGCTCCTCGCAAGCAGATCCTAAAAATCTTGAATTAATCTGCTACAAACAAACTTCAAAAGGCCTGACACTTCAGCTTGGATGGCTTGTAAAAACTACACCTACCTATGTGTGCAACACTTGTGCAAAAAAATTAATGACCGGCAACGAAACCCAAAAGCTCTCCAAGCCCAACGTGGGTTCACCACGGGGCCTCCTGGGTTTTGTGCAGCTCAGGCTGTGGACGCTGGCAGTGGGGCTTGTTTTTGCATGAAGGCCACATGACATGCAGCAAGTTTAATGAAGTTTGTTCTTAGCATTATTTCAAACCTCCAGGGCTGCTGTCACCCACGTGGATCAAAACAGCAGGATTTATTTGCATCAACTCCCACTGGAAACAACAAGCAGCAGCCATGAGCCCCAGCTCCTGCAAGATCCAGAAGAGCAACAAGCTCCCTCCAACTCCAGCAGCAAAAGGGTGAGGACATCAAGGGCAGAACTCACTCCCCTCCTCAAAGCACCGAAGTTCATTAAAGCAGAGAACAGATTTAGGATCTTACCTTCTAGAAAATCCCCACAGAGCTGCAAGACCAGCTGTTTCAGGTGCCAGAGGAGTTTCCCTGCCAGAAGTCCCAGGGCAGCTCCAGCAGCACTCACAGCCTCCCCTCTGGGAGCATTTACCTTAATTAACCAACCCACATGGGGCTGAGGGAGGCATTTCTGCCCCCTACTCCTCCTGAAGGGTTGACATCAAACCTGCCTGCCCCTACCCAGGTGGGGCTGATCAGTATTAGGAGGCTCATAGGAGAACTGGTTTTTCACGGCCACCTCCTCCTACGCTGGAGTGGGAAGAGTGAGGTTGTTGTGCTGCTGGTGGCACTTCCATTCTCTGATAAGCAGCTTGAGTGAAGACTGGAGTTATTTTATCACTTCCCAGAGCCTTTTTCTCCTATCTTTAATGGACTTCCTATGTTCCCCACCTCCCCCTGACTATCTAATAGTACAACATCCCAAAAATCTGACTAGGAAACCAAATGCCAGCTTAATCCTATGGACTATTCCCAAGTAAACGTGCTGGAAGGAAGCAGCCTGCAAACACAATGCTCAGCCCTCTTCAGAGGAGAGAATTTCATCCTGGAAGGATGAAACTGAATCCCATGACTGCTGTCACAGCCAGAAACTGAGCTGCTTCCAGAAGATGCTCTGTAGCTCGAGGGGAGATGCTCAGTGAGGTTATGTTGGCCTCTGCATCATCTGGTATTGGATCATTGTCTTGTGAGCAGCTTTAGATCCCTATGGACAACCACCACAGCTTGACATTGGAGTTCTGAGGAATCAATGAGAGGGTGATGGGAAAGCAAATTTTGGTATAAAAATAAAAACAGATTTAAAAAGCGGGGACAACACTCACTGATCACTCTCTTGCTCCCACGATTTTCTAAGGAAGTGTGGGAAGGGGAATGGATTTAAGGGGATAGGCTGGATGGAGAGATGCTGTGATGAGCTGTCTTGGACTGGGGGATGGGAAGTTAAGAGGATGCTCAAGTCAAATGTCAGGGACTTGAGTCATACACGGAGTAGCAAACACAAACTACCTTGGTATTTGGGGACTTCTGGCCTTGAAGCTGATTCAGTTCCTAAATGTTTTAATAAGCTTCCTAAAAATTGCAGCATGAGGTGTTTGGCAGGGGAGAGCCAGAGATGGAGAGCAAATCAGAAGGATTTCCATGCTGCCACACGAGCCATGTTGCTCGGCAGGCTGATGGATTGGGGCCGTTGTATGAAATAAAATGCAAAACAATTAAATGGCATGTGACTGCAGGAGGGGGTAGGTTTACTTTGCAGGATTTGCAGCAACATTTTCTTTGGCTCCCATCCAGGTGGCTCAGCACCCCTTGGAGTCACTTAAACAAACCCAACTTTGAAAGCAAAACTCTGTCAGAAGTTCTGAGTCTCGCCCAGCTCCGTGTTCGCACCAGGGGGACGGCAAATCCCACACAAGGTGATCTCAAGGGCCACAAATCTTCTCTGAAGGTCTCTGCTCTCCTCACACACATGAAACAACTCCTAGGAGTCCTCATGTGGTTTTTAAGCCTTGTGATGAAGACTCAACACGGCCTCGTGCAGTCCAGTGGGAAGGTTTCTGGACAGGGCTGTAACAGAGGGGTAACACCCAGCTCCACCTTCTGTCCTTTGGGAAGTTTAGAGGAGATGGTCGGAGCAGAGATTTTGGCCAGCACGCTCTGGAAGAAGGGTTTGGGGGGACCTAATGTTGGGTCCAGATGTGCCCTCCTTTCCCTGATACTGAGCAGTCAATGGATGATCTGGGGCTTGACTTCAGACTCGTGAGTGACAGAAGTTTTGGTGCACAGATAATAACCTGGTGCGTATTAAAACCCAGCTCCGTGTTTGTTCCCACAGATAGTTATTATTTATCTATTTTATGGCATAGTTTGCAAGTGCAGAGCAAACTTTTTGTTCCGTAAATTTCGGAGCAAGCTGCTGGGTCACACTAAAAACAACATTTGGGGCCTTGTGATTATTTTATTTAGGGCTATTTTTGCAATTAACCTCATCCCTAAAAGCCTTTTTGTTTTGATGAGGTTATTTTCATATGGTGCAAGTTGAAAGGGCGGTGAGAGAGCTACACACATGTATTATAATCATATTTGAGCCATTTTTGTGCTTCATCTGTTTAATGTCATCTGCACTGCCAAAGTAGCCAAGCTCCTTCAGGGCAAGCTAGGTAATGGGAACCAGCATTCCTGATTTTCTGTCCCTGGAGCAGCTCTGAGAGCAGGGCACTGCTGGGGCGGGCTCAGCTCTGCTCTCCTCATCCCTCAGTGACCGTTCCTTTTACAGCCCCGTGGTAACCTCACGGTAACCATTAACCACTGCCAGCTGCTGCACGTACAGCAGCCTCTGTTCGGAAGGGGGAAAACTGGAATCTGGTTCTGGATTAAAACCACCCCTTGGGTTTATGCAGCACTTCGGGAGAGCTGTGAGCCCACGGGCGAGAAAGTTTTACCCAGTAAATAACTGGAGTGAGGAAGAGTTTGAATAGAGGCAGGTCCTTCCTTGCTGCTGGAGTCAGACCTTCCTTGGGAGGCAAACACCACTCTCAGGCTGCTGCTGCTCCAGCTGAAGCTTCCAAGGCTAGATCCTTTTCACACATATGTGATCAAGCTGTGGATGGGAGTCAGCTCCAGCCTTCTGGAAAAGATGCGTGGAGGGGTGTGTGGAGGGGGAGTTTGCATCACATGTTTTGGTTCAGACTTCTCCACTTCTCAGTTAATAAACAAATGTAAGACGGTGCCTCCAGAAGTCCCCACACCTCAAAGTTGCAAGTGGGGGATGAGAAGAGGCTGGAGTTATGGGATGGGCCTCCCCTTGCTGTCCTGCTTCAGGAAGCCATCCAGAAACTTGCTTCATCCTGAAGCTGCTTGGGGGAAAAATAATTCTGTAGGGGGAGGGGGCAGAGTTTAATTTTGCCTACAGACAAATGTGAACGAGGTGTGTTTGTCCCCACAGGCACCGCAAGTTCCTTTCTTGTCATCTCTGCCTTCCTCTTTACTGCCAAGGCAGCACTGACAGCTGTGCTGCTGTACTTCAAAACACGTCACCAAAATTCATTTCTCAGGTCCTTCTAATTTTTCTTCGTGTTCCTTGAGTATACACAGATATTTAACGACCTAAAACTGCAATTGAAGCAATTACTTTAACACTGAGGCAAACATGGGTGTTAGCACCCTTCCAGTGCAGCCCTTGGTGCATTTGCTTAATGCTTTTAATTACAGTTGTTAATATGAGAGATTGATTAGATGTTTGACAGCTCCTGTTTAGGTTGGGGTGTTCTGGTACCCAGCAAATGCTTGGAAGCAACATCCTGCCCAGGACTCAGTGATACGGAGTCAAGCCATATCCCAGGGCATTGTAGCAGATTAAAATGGCTTTTTCTTCTCTTTCAAATGGGGAGTTTTTCCTCCTTCAGCTCCCAGTGCGAATGTGGATGTATGAGCAACAAACAGCAATGGGAAAGGAAATGCAGAGAAACCACACAAAGATTTACTGGGGCTTTAGCAAAATATTATCATTCTTAATGTTTGTCGGCATGTGGCAACTTTCTTTGAACTGGGGATAGTTCAAATTCCTTCTTGCTTTGAAGACTTAATTTTCTCCCATAAAAATTATGGAGACTGTCTTGGATAATTTTAGGACTTAGGCACACTATTTGCTGAGCTCAGGCATGTTTTGCACCGTGTATATTTTTTTTGCCACCTGCCAGCTCGTGTCCACATTTTCCCAAAGGAAAGAGGTCCTGGACAAATCCTGGATAAAGCCATGAGCTCTGGCCCACCCCCTGTGCTGGAGCTGCACGGCTCAAGCACCCACAGGCAGGGCAGGCACAGCTCCTTAAATGACACTGCCAGGGACAGTGAAAGCCCCAGCCCTGCACACAGGGACACCTGTGAGTAACTTTGCCACGGGCCACGTGGCAGATGATGACCATGTGACAAGGTGTCTGTCTGTCTGGTGATGCAGAACCCCTCCAAGCTCAGTGCATTGACAGGCAAGCGAGGCGTGAACCTAAAGAAATAGAATCATGGAATCATTAGGGTTGGGAAACAACTCCAAAATCATCAAGTCCAAACTTCAATGTCTCTGTTATTCTGATTAAAGCTGGGCCAGGACTTCAGCCACTCTCTGGCTTGGCCATGGCAGAATGGACAGGAAAGATTTGGAGGTGACATGAGGAACCATGTGCATCTCTGGGGATTATTACCAAATAGAAGATGGGGATGAGGTGTGAAAAAGCGAGTCAGTGTAAATCACAGCTCTCTGCTTAGGAGGGGAACACACTGAAAAGGACCAACAGATGAAACCCGAGGCAGACAAAGTCAAAATAAAGCCTGTAGACACAGCAGTCATTGTGGAGTGTTTGTGAATGACTGTTGTGCCTGTGCTTGTGTCTGCAGACGGTTAAGTAGAAAGGGATTGCTGTCTTTACTCACACACATTCCCTCGCCCTGAGTTAACTTCCTTGGGCAGAAGAGTGCCCAGAAATAAACTGTCATAACCACCAAGTTAAACTGCCAAGGGGTGGTGAAGTGTTGAGCTCCAATGTCTTCAATCAGGACCGCTTTCCTCCTTTGAAGATATGCTTCTGCCAAGCACAAGTTGTACCTCAGTCAGGCGCCAGTTATTGCACTTGATACGGATGAAATCTAATGGCCCACGAAATAAAGGTCAGCAGAAAAAAAAGATTATTGAGTGGTTTCTTCTGGTCTCAAGTATATGAATCTGCGAAAGGTTGGCAACTCGTACCCACTGTCATGGTGTTTTTCATGGTATCCTTTGATAACGGGATTAGGGAGCGCCAATATTAGTTCAAAAAAGCTGCTGAAAAGTCCCTGACATTTGGTCATTACCAGTCTTCAGTCACTATTGATTGGTGTCTGTGCTGGAGGCAGTAATCCAGCACAGGGAGGGATCCAGGGTGGCTGCAGATAGGTCGGGGATCGATACGGAGCTGCTGACGGGGTACTGGCGCTGCTCTCTCTGGTGCTCGTGGTGGGACCCTGACCCTTGCTGTGGGTATTTTAACAAAACAGTCCTGATTTTTTGTTTTTTAGCAGATTATCCTGCCAAGCAGTTTGGCAGCATTCTCATTTCTGCAAGCAGAGGAATCACCATTTCTCCCAAAGCGTTTGCTGTTGGAAGCGACCGCCCTGCCTGGAATGGAGCTCCCGGAGCATGAATATTTCATGGGACTGGTTTTGGGGAGATTACTTATGGTTGAGTTTTCATGGCCAATAACTAGATTTTTGTGACTATCAGCACTTCTTTGGTAATTTAAAATTTACTTGAAAGGGAAAGGAAGCAAACTGAGGCTGGATGGGTACAACCAAGGTCTTGTGCTCCTACAAATACCACGATAAAAGTGTATTGGTTCATAAGGATACTTTGAAATATTTAAGAGAGCATCAGCAGGAAGTATATACACATGTATATGAATAAAACCAGCATTTTGTGAAGTGTGTGGGAAGGAGAACATTTGGGAGTCAGCACATTTCTTACCAACCACATTAAGTGCACCCAAGGGTGAATTTTTTATTTATTTGGATTTTTCTTTAGAACTCCCTCCTACAGAACCTTGGATTTCTGAACATGAAAAATAACAACAAACTTTACAAACACACAAGTTACAAAACCCCCAATGATGCAAAAAAGGTGCTGAGCCTGCCCAGCCCCTGCCTCTGGACAGGCTGGTCCCAAAAAGCTGAGATCTCTCCCCAAAACAGTCAGACCTGCCTGGACCTGATAACTGAGATGGTTGTAAGCTTTTCCTGCTCTTCCATGAGCCATTCCACCATAACTCTCCCATGGCAGGGAGATATTTATTTTCAAGGCAAGCATTCCTATTTAATGGGAAACATCTTCTTTGTGTGGAAATCAGTTTGAAACATCCCTGGGCTTGAGTGGTGCAGAAAGCTTTGACAAAATATTAGAACTATGTTTAGCTCCTTGGATATATCAGCCTTGCCAGAAATAAAACCATTCTGATAAGCTCTCATCTGGAGAAATTTCTCATCTCCCTCTTTGCTCCCTAAACAGAATAATTAATAAACCAGGAATATGGAAGACTCCACTGGCATCCCAAAGAAGCCTCTCCCTTGCTACAAGAGGGTAGATTCTCTCAGTCTCTCCTAGTGGGATTACTCCACTTTCAGAAATCAGCAAATAGCCCTTTTTTCCAGGAACTTGAATCAGATTTGGCCTGAAAGTGCAATCCAGGAATCAGTCACAAAACACAAAGCAAAAGCTCTGCAGGTTTTGTCCTGGGGTAGGTCAGTCAAATTGCCATTTTCCCTTCCTCAGTGGTGTGTGGATGGTGCCAGTGGAGCTTCTCCTGCTGGCCAAGGATGAGAAAACAGCCGGTCTGGCTCCTCCTGCCTTTCCCCGGCAAACAGCCAAGATCAAGCTACTCCTTTTTTCCCCTCAGTCTCCCGCTTCCAGGGTATTTTGCCTTCTCATTAACTCGTCAATGGCCTGGCCCAGTCTTGTCCAGGGTTGTCTCCTCTCCTTGCATCCTGTTTGGGATGGAAGCCCCTGTCTGGGCATCAGGGTCCGGGGAGAGCTCACAGAAGTGACCCTGAGATCTTCCTGACCCTCGCTGTGTTTGCTCATTTCCTTCTCAGCTCTCTTTCTATTGCTTTTCAAATTAAGGTGCACAGGAAACCAGAGCAGTTTCTGATCTCTCCTCCACCTAAAAAATTAGAACATCAAAACCAGTTTTACCAGCAATAAACGAAGCTACTTTGAAAAGTGAGGCAAAGGGATCTATCTGGAGTCAGTAAGACATTGTTAGGATCTCTTTGATCGGGAGCCTTAAATGAAAATTATCAAATGGCGCTTTAAAACATACACCCTTTTGTTTGATTAGCCTGCTGCAGATAACCTTTATTAAACCTGATCTAAAATTACAGCCATGCACTGGTGGTTCTTTGATGCCTTGGCTGTTTCATTTCCTGTTTATACTATGATACACGTTGCACTAGGAGATAAAGCACTTCTGAAGGATATTAAGACATGAAAGTCCCTTGGCTATTTGCTGGCACTGTTTTGATGTTTTCTTGCTCTCTAGAAATTAGCATATCCTTTTCAAAGACTGCCTCTGATGAGAGTAATCCTTTGCCATGATGTATTTGCTAAAAGTCATAAATGATAGTATATTGTGTAAAGAAATGACACATAAAAGGGACGATGCTAGATTATTGATAATGAGGCAACTTGTGCAACTCTGCTTTTGGCTTTTATAAAACACATTTTTGACACCATAAATACATTGAGCTTATATTAATGAGGATTTAATACTTCTGAGATTTTAGAAACTTGCTTAGAACAACTTTTCAAAAGAAGGTTTTTTTGGGAAGTTTAATGTTTTCACTAATTTTGATAAGATATTCTGTTAAGCACGTTTTGCTGCCTTCATAATGAGGAATGATGGAAAGGTTTTTAGCATGGCTTTGCCAGAATTAAACTGTGCTGGAATATTTATTTTATTAATTTGTATATTGTCTATTGCCATAGAAATGAGGTTGATTAATTATAGAAATTTGCAACAAAACGTTACCTTTCAGAAAGAAAAGAACTTAAAAGCAAAACGTGAGGATCTGATATCTGAAGGTGTAAATAAGTATCGCTCCATTGAAGCTTTGAAGTGACATTGATTTACATCACCAAAAGATCCGTCTCCTGTTGTCACTAACAAATGACCTGAGCATTTTCACAGGAGAGAAAGCCATGCCTGGATGACCTAGAAAATAAGGACCAGGGTGTTGGGATGATAGACGGGTGAGGAAGAGCAACCCAGCCTCTTTTCAAAGGCACTTTTTGGGGACTTTTCAGAGTGCTTTGCACGACACGGTCTTAATTAGACTATACAGTTTCTGTAACTGTATGGAAATCATCATAATATTTCCTGGGTTGTGTTTGCACAGCCACTCTTCCATCACTCACATGGTGGGGGCACAAGATCTGGGCTCTGACGGAGGTGGTGTGGGCCAGGTGTGGTGTGGTGACTTCACAGGAGTGTGGCAGAGATTTACTCTTGGCCCTACAGGAGGTGCTTTCTGCAGACAGACACAGAGAGAAGAATTTTGTATCTTCCAAACTGGAGGACCCAAGTTACACACCCGAGGCCAGTGTGCAACACCTGAGGATGAGGATTTCCGTACCTGAATTTGTAAACAGAATTTGCAGCGACTCTGAATACCTGAACTCACCCTCCCAAAAATCCAGTCCCTTATCTCTGCACCTTTACGTGGAGCTGAGTCCTCACCTTAGATATCCCAGGTTGATAATCCTGCCCTCGGGAACCAAAGATCTCATCTGATACCCACTGAAATCAATGGAACAATTGACTGTGGGTGGCTGCCCCAAGGAGCCCTGAAGGCATAAAGGTCACAGCCAGCCTGGAACAGAGGCAGAGCTCTGCTGCCACCAGCACCTCCCAGTAGGCACCAGCATCTCCCAGTAGGCACCAGCATGGACCATTTAGAGTTGTCACCAAGCTGATCAGCACAGGGCACTGCTCCTCATCTCTGTGCGCCTCACCAGATTGGGGCAGGAGCTGGAGTTTTATGAGTTCAGGTAAACTGGAGCAGGAGATGAGAGGAAGGAGCAATTGGAAAGGCAGAGACAAATTATACCTCCAGTGATGAAAGCCACCTTGACTGCAGCAGGGCTAAGACACTGCCAAGATGATTGCCAGTTAAGCATGTATTAAGCAAATATCTCTCCTTCCTTCCAGCTAGGCCTCCAGTGGAATTGCCTTCTCCTACAATTTACTGGATTGAAAGTGCATTGAGTGACAAAATTACTTTTTTAACAGCTGCAAGAAAAAAAAAAAAAGAAAATCACAAACAGTTGACAATCCAAAAGAAAAAGACTTTTAAAAAATTGATAGTGTTTTTTCTGTATCCTTGTCAGAAAGGCTTTCAACTTCCCTCTTGGAAAGCAAAGACGTGAAGGAGGTGCTGGGAAAAGGATTTCTGCACGGGCACCTGCTGTTATTACCGCGAGCAGTGACAGGGAGCGGAGGCATTTAGGATTAGTCCCTAAGAAATGGTGATTATCAGGACTTCTTTCTGCAGGACCTTTGCTCATTGGTCTATGTGCCAGCCAGTAACAGGATTTGCAGGACTCCAGCCAGCTGCTTGGGGAATGTGTCCCATTCCAGTGCTTTACCATATGCCATGGAGCATTCACGGCAATGAGCATGACTCATGAGATCAGCTCACGCCTATATAAGGTTTTCCGCAAATTTGGGATGATTTAACTAAAATACATGCAAGGCTCACACTGAGCTCATATTCTAACCCAAATTAAAAGGAGTGAAGGAAGGCAACGAGCAGAAATCGTGTGCTGTCCTCAAAGCCAAAGGGCTTGGTCTTTCTTGGAGGTTCTTGACAGCCTCCTGCCGTTGTCCTTGGAACCATCCATAGGTCTCCATGGGTCCAAGGCAGAGGAATCCATCCCTGCCTGGCTCAAGTGACCCAAGAGGCAGCTGTGATCCAGGCCAGACACTCCCTGCAATAACGGCTCCTTCCAAGAGCCTCCAGCCCCGCCAGCACGCGAGCTTCGGCCAAGGGCTCTCCCTGCCAAGATGTCACAAGACGGGTGAGTCACGGGAGGATCACAAAGTGTTGTTCTCATAATGGAGCTTAATAACAGCCGGTGTCAAGGTAAAAGCACCTGCAAATGAGGCGGCTCAGAGCTTTACAGCCTGGCAATGGCACTGCTGGGCAGCTCCAGATCACTGCGCTCTGCTCTCGCTCCATCCGTGTTCGGTCTTCTTCTCAGAGTAGCTTTTTGATGTGTCATTGCCACAGGATGGGTCGTTTGCAGGACAGTGCTGATAACCAGGCAGATAACAAGCTCCTTCCTCCCCTCGGAGTGCAGGCTTGACCAGTGGGTGACAGCCAATATAGACAGTGAGGAGGCCAAGCTTTGCTGCCTGGGCCACCTGCAGTGAACACACTGTAAAGCTGGGCTGGTCCAGAGCAATGTGTCCATGGAATCCACCTGGCACTGCAGTGACCCTCTGGAATTCCATAGCTGGACCACAGCTGGCACTTCTGAACAGAGATCATCAGGTTCAGCCCTGGTGGATGCGCAGGGAGACCTTGGTGAGCCTCGCTGTGCCTTGTCTGGTGGGGTGAGGAAGAGGATGCTGCAGTCGCCGATGGTCCCCTCTTGGCCTGACAGTCACGGTGATTCTAAAATGGCACCTCCTGCTTTCCACCTGTGGCCTCGGTGACTGTGAGCTTTCCCAGTCTCCAGCACTTCAGTAGCTGCTCTCCCAGGCTGCTGGTTCCACTCCAGATCCTGTGAGGGATGCCCCCGGCCCAGCTGTATTCTACACAGCTTAACTCCTTCCATCAGCAAATTCCTCTGTCTTCTCCATCCTTCCACTTTACAACTTCAGGGAAGGTCCCCTTCACTTTCCTGACATCCAGGTAACACACCCAGGTGCTGCCACATTCACCTGGACCCTTCCAGCCAGGCAGGAGGTCCAGGAACAGCAAAAAGGCATCACCAGATAATCATGGCTAAAACTGCCCATTCCAGCACCTGGATGAAGACATCTGCTCATTTTCCTGCCCATTTCCTGGAGCTGACAATGCCCTTCACTCCTCCCTGGCATGCTCAAGGTTGCATCCCAAGCATCCAGACACTATCCACGAGATTTGGTGCAAAAGGTGACCTTTCCCTTTGGAGTTCCTCTGGAAACCCACCCAGCACACACCTCTCCCTTTGTTTGTCTCCTGAGCATCGTTAGGGTTTGATAATGATCTCAGAGGTGCTAAGCTGATAATCATCTACCTCAGCTACTCCGAACACTTTGTCAGGCACGCTGGTAATGAGAACACAAAGTGTAAAGATATCCCCTTCCCAAGGTAATGGAAAACCTGAGTGGAGATTGACATTAGAAACAAGATAGGTGGAGGGAGAAGCCAAGTCAAAAGGAGGAACATCTGGTTCCGTTTTTCTTTGTGAAATTATCTCACACTGACCAAGCAGTACCTTCTCTGAAGTATATAAACGCTGAAGACACACACACATGGTTGTTATCAAATGGTATTGTGCAAAATTAAATTGGCTACTTTATGGTGAAATGGAGAAGGAAAGCAGGCATTTCAAACACATGCGTGTCTCTCAGCAAGGTCTGGAAGCGATCACGATGCAAGGATGGCTACTTTAAAATATCTACAAATAGTTAAGGCCATTCTGTGAGATGAATAAGCTGGGGCTGAATTTAATAAAGTTATCAAGGCCATAATAACACAGGGGCCAGTGCCTGAAACTAATAAGTGGTTTGGTGAGCATGAGATAGTTCATATGTGCAAAGCATTCCTCCAGTGCTGACTTGCAGAGGTAAAACACCAGGCCAAACTCCTCTAACCTCCCCCAGATGTGCTGAACGTCTGCCCTTTGGCCAGCTGGGGACATTCAGCACGTTTTTGGCCAAGACACAGTCACAAGCCCTTCGTTGGACAGAGCGGGTGGGTGCCCCCAGCAGGCACGTGTTTGCCCTCAGCACGTGTGCTCCCCATGCCAGTCGGTAGCACTTTTGTGGTTTAAGAAGAGAATCAAAAAAATCTTCACCAGAAACAATCTGTTCCAGCAAATTTTTATCTGATGTTTTTCATCAGTAGCTTCAGGGCAGGTTCCTCAGGGATCCAGACTTGCTGACCATCCCCAGTCATAGCCAGGGGATCTCACTGGTCCCTGGAGCTGGGCAGGACACGGGGACACAGCTGAACATTGGGTGTGGAAAAATGTTCTCCTTCATGTTCTCCAAAAATGATAATTTCCATTAGTGGAAAATCCCACACCTCTGATTTTATTTTTACCTTTTTTTTCCTAACTCAGAGGAATATTTTAGATATGAGAAATTTTCTCTGGATGAGAAATTCCCATTACTGCACATGTTGGGAGGAAAGTGTTCAGTGTTTCCATCAGACAGGTGGCAGAGCAGGAAAGAGGGCTTGATTTTCCTGAATTTCACTCCAGAGAGTGGAGTTTATCAAGGCACACAGTGACTGCAACATTTTAGTTTAGATAAACCCACCTTTCCCACAGAGCTGCAAACCTGGGCAAAGGGTGAAGTAAGAACTCTACTTATTTCATTATTTTTTTTCAATTTCAGTTTCAGAAGCAGAGACCCAAGAGCAGCGTCGGGGCTGTGCTTCAGGGAGTGCAATTCTCATTCCTTTGAAAATTCTTGTTCTTCTGGTTGGGAATTTTGTTCAGCATTTTCCTTCCCAGCTGGCATTGTGGGGCTGAACTTTCTCAAGGTGTTGACTACGTGGAAAGAAGAAAAAAGAAGGGCAGATTTCATCTAGCTTGGATTTACCTGGGGAATGATTTTCTTCCAGAGATCCTAATCTGAAACTGCTTCTTCCCCGTGGTAGTTTACAGCCTCTGACGTACATACACAGGGATGGACTGTGGATCTGGGAGCACCAGTGGGGCTGGCCACAGGCTCTGGGAAGAGATGGATTGGCATTTTGGCTCACGAGACTAAGAACCGACTTTATTCCAGCTACGGCTCTGCCTCAGCACCGTGGAAACCGCAGCATTTATGTAAAAAGCAGTTGGGCAGAATTTACTCATCTATCACCAATTTTTCCAGGGTAGAGGAGTTTAGCTGAGTTTCTGGACATCTCCCAGAGCTGGTTCTGTTGTGATTAATCTTAAAACTCTCCACTACAGCCCTCTGGAAAGGTAGGAGAGGTGGCTGCAGCCACATCCTTCGGAGGAAAGGGTTACTGAGGAAACTTTCAAAGTGCCTTGAGACACACAACTCTGAGCCCCAAGTTTCAATGGAAATGCAGTGAAGAAAACCTCAAAAAGCAAACTACAAGCTCCTCTCCCAGATTTCCTTTTCCTTTCATGGCGCAAATTAGAGAATACAAACTTAGTGGAATTGCAAGCATCTAAGAATAGCTTTGATTTTCCTAAACATTTACAATTCTGTTTTATGTACATCGTCAGAAAAAGAGCAAGGAAATACAAAATGTAAATCTTTAAATGAACCTGAATACCAAGGAGACTTTACATATCTGCTTGGAACAAATGGGATGTTGCAGCTAAATCTCAAACAGGGGAATCAGAGAGTTTCAATAGCCGTGGATGTGTGGAGTATAATCAGACATGGGATGTCTCGTGTAGGGTTCTTCTCTCCCTCCCTCCTTGCCTTGCAGGTTAAGAAAATTGTTGTAACTTGCTACAGATTTTGCTGCCTGTTTGGTTTCACGGCTCCCAGAGCCAGAATCCCATCTCCACTTCAGAGAGCAGCAACTCCATGCTAAGCTGGATGTCAAAATCCTGCCTGGAAAGAGGCTGGGGAGATGCTCCATGGACATTGTCCCCATTAAATGGGCACCATGCAAGGTCGAACGAACCCAGCAGCTGTGGATCTGAAACACCTCCAGACCTGGAAGATTTGCGGGAATTCCAGAGAGCCTGTTGGGTACCTTTGATAAAAAGTCACCTTTACAACAGGGATATTGTTCTTGGTTGTACCGCAGTGCTGAGAGAAAAGTTGAATTTGGGGGGGGATATTAGCCCTTTCCTCAGCAGGACAGCCCTGATAGAGCAGAAAGCATTAAGAAAGCAATTTAAAAAACATAATGCTCGGGAAGCACCTAATTTTACCACCAGCTGGGTGTTAAATTAATTGTGTGCAAGTTGAATGCGGCACGAGATGGAAAAGTCAGGCTTAAAATGTGTGTCCTTTTCTAAGAGCAATTTTGTTTCTTGGGTGAAAGCAAGGAGTGAATCTCAAGGAAAGCATCAGGTGATCAGTGAGTGATATCCTGATGGATTAGCCCAGCACATGCTTGCCTGGAAATGCTCAGGGGTCAGGGGCAGGTTATAACTCTCTCCAACACTGAGTTCTGAGCATGTGTTGCCCTTGGTGTGTATGGAGAGGTTTTTTGGGATCAGGAAAGAGGCTGCCTATGGATGGGCAGAGCCACGATTCACTTGTCTCAGCAGGCTGAGGAAACTGGCATCAGTGAAATCTCAGAGACCGCAGAGGCTGCGAAGTGTTACCACTCCCATTTTCTCACTAGGTAAACTGAGGTCAGGGATGCTTTTTGACTCGCCCAAGGTCATGCACAAATTAGTGGTAGAGCCAGAAACAAGACCTAAAAGACCCCGTTTCCTTTCATTGCCACAGTGTTTTCCATTGCAGATGCAGAAATGTTGTGGGCCTGTTGTTCAAAAAGAACCCATTACCCGTCTGCAGGGCTCGGATCAGCCTCAAGGGAGATCAAATAGCCCCGTGGTGAAAAGGCATCCCAGAACAGCTGCCTGCTGCTGACGGGTTTTTAGGCTGAGATTCCCTCAGTAGCATCGTTCCTGGTTCCACTGAACACTTAATTCAGACTGATGAAGCTATCCTGCAAAGCAAGAAACTTTCACTTACAGATATGCAACTTCTGTACTTGTTCAAAACAGCCAGAAATGTTATTTATACCAAATTTACAGCTCAAATCTATCAGCTGCTAAAGTCCCTCCCTGCCTGCTCCTTCCATCTTTTTTGCTTCTTCTTCTTTTTTCTTCTTCTTGGTTTTGTTTTTATGTTTTTTTTTTTCTGGTCATGCTCTTGTTTTGGAAATACCCCAGATTTTAATAATTTTACTCGTACTGCATTACTTGGCTTTGTTCATCCACTGATGAAGTGCCAGCCCTGAAGTACTGCCAGATGAGAGTAGGCATCTTGCAGCAGTGAAGGGAGCTTTCCTGGGATTATTTACTGGTCGAGACACCCTGCAAGTGTTGTGAACAAGCAGCAGGACTCTGCCCACATGGGGTGAAGGTGGGAAGGTGCACAGAAGGTCTCATGCACTGCATCCATCAAAGCCCAGGGAAGAGGCTGCAGCCTCAGCTGGACCTGCTCTGGCCACAGCTCTGGCCAAGGGGCTGAGAAAACGAGCAGCAGCAGAATTTTAGGGGTGATTCAGGTTCCCAAGCAAGGCCATCCACGGCAGGAAGCAGCAATGGGAACGGGGGAAATCCAGCCACCAGCCACCCATGGTCCCACTCCAGACTCGCCTCCCAGCTGCTTTGAACTCCAAACCAGGGTTAGTTCAGTTCTCAGGCCCAGATTCACTACAAAGATCTGAGACTTGATGAACATTTTAACTAACTTGGCCTGAACTCCCAGTTCATAACAGAACACAAATCCAGGCACTTTGATGTGGTCTGAGGTTTTGTAAAGAAAGGTTCAGCTGGCTCTCGAGTTGACTTTGGGTTTGGCTGCGCCTCCTGGGTCACTCCAGCCTGCGAGGGCTGGCGTGGGCTGGCCCAGGGCTGCTGTCGCTGTCACAGCTGGGGAGAGCCCAGCTTGTGTCACTGCAAATTGCAGAGAAGCAAGAAAACAGTGGGCAACTGATGCCATTAACTCTTTGCAGGCTGCACCGTGATCTGCCACAAGGCCTTCTAGAATTTCATCCCACGATGGCTTCCTGCAAAGAACCCACCCTCTGCAGCAACAGAATTTAAACAAGCAGATCATTTTACGTGCTTTTCTTGGGTTTGAGTCATTTTAGCAGTTTAAGTTGCCTCTTGGTAAGGTCTACCGAATTATTACTGCAAAAATCTGGATGCCACAGTTTTCTCTCATTATTCTCCCTTGCACAGATCTCAGGGTGTAGGTGCAATATCCTAGCAAAGAAGAAGGAACTTTTTTTCCTGGGCAAACATGATGGACAGCAAGTGAAAGTGAGCTCCTGGGGAGTGAAGTCCTTTGGGTACTTGTGGATGTCACTGCAGTGGCACCCCAGCTCGCTGACCAGTAACTAGCTTGGTTGAAGTCTGGCTCAGCAGATCCAACTACAAAGACTTGCAGTTTTGAAGGACTCCTTTCTTGCAAGAATATGTAAGAATCCTTTCTAAGAGCAACTGCTTAAGTCCCTCCTCTGATCTCCCACAGTAGACCTAAAAAGTAGATTAAGAAAAGTAATAAGCTAAAGGAAAAAAACAGTGCTTTGCTCATTTATTTTATACATTAAGGGGAGCACTGACCTTCGAGATCTCTTTTTTCCCTAGAATTCATGGTGATGAATAGAATGTATTCTGACTTTAAATGAAACAGAGTGCTTTGAAAAGACAGAAAATTAGCAACATATGGGCCGAAGGACCCAAAGAGATGAGAAAAAAGGAGGGAGAAGAAAATGAAGGAAAGTTTCAGATGTTGCTGTGATCCTGCAGCAGAATATTTTAATGTTTCTGCTATGAGGGGAGGTCAGGCCCCCTTTGGACATCCCCTGGTGTCGTGATGAGGCCTTTTTGTGTGCAAGGCAAATAGAAATTACACTTCCTCCACTGCAAATGCTCCTTCAGACCAAACCAGAGAATGCCACAGAGGAAAAGAACGGCAGGATCTTACAGAAAAGGTGATTTTTCCCTTCCCTATCCCCTCACTGCTGTCACCCAGAGATGGTTGATCGTGTGTGATACAATATCCGTCCCCTTCCAGATTCCCCAGAAACCTTGGAGTCCATGGATTTTGGTCCCTGGTTCTTACCCCCAGGCTCAGCTCTGCTCTGCCCAGTGGAGGACTTGGACATAAGGCAGAACAGTGGATGTCCCTGGGTGTCCCTGGACATCTTCACACTGCAGAACAGCCACCACCAGCTTCCCCACAGGAAGCTGTACTGGGTCATACCCCAAAAGGACCACAGCCCTGTTAGCTGGCCACCAGCACTGTTCACAGCCCCTTTTTCCACAGCCCCTTTTTCCATAGCCCAGCACTTTCTCAAGTGCTTCCCCCACCCACAACACCCCTGCAATTTGCACCAGAGACAGGGCTTGCTTTGGACTTACCACTGACACAAGCATTTGCTTATTTTTATTCAATTAAGTCAATTTAAAAAAGTATCATATTGCCAATTATGTTCCTACTATAACTTTTCCTTACCTTGCTTTTTTTTGGAGGGGCAATTTCCTTGTTTCTCTCAAAAGTATATTTGAAATATTCCATTTCTACAGGAGGAGGCAGCACACTCTGTAAGGGGTGGTTGGTTAAAAATAGCTTATGACCCAATCAAATGCTAATTACCTGAGCCTTTTGGATGGCTGGGAATCTTCATCAAATCAGGAATTAGCTAAAGCAGGAGCTGCAGTATCAAACTCTTCACAGTTAACTTTGTGTAATCATTTAAGTGTCTTATTAATTGATTCAATATTCTTGATTAAATTAAAAACCACTCCCATTTTAATTAAGGTTTGATTCAAGCCAACCAGAGCAAGGGAACTTGGAGTGAAGGCTCCCAGCTTCACCCCTGATGCTACTGCAGCACATTTGCTTGGAAAGGGCATGGGCTGATAGGAAATTTCCCCAGTGGAAGGTAATTAATGCAGAAAAATCTGACCTGGCTGTGCCTGTCACTGCTGTGGTGACACTGGGAAGTGCCACATTTATGCATTATACAGACAGCTATGAGAAACTAAATGCTATTTCTTTTTCCCCAAGTGAAACCAAATCTGGGTAAAATTAACATTCTATCCTGCGAGTACATTTAGTCCAGACCCAAGTCTGCTTATTTTTTCCATTCTCTCTCTGTCATTTTAGCTCATTCGTCTCTCAGCTGAAAAAAAAGAAGGGGGGAAAAAAGTGCTCTGCTGTAGCACAAGCATGAAAACAGTTCTGTGCTCCACCAAACATCCCTAAGCCCTGGGACCCCCTTCAAATGTTGTAATATATATGTCTATATATATATATACACACACACCACACTTAGGTATTTGCACAGACCTGCCATCACTTTGCTTCCCCCCCATATTTTGGAGCATCTGGTTAAAAATTACTTTGGGCTTTGCTTCTCCTCTTGGCCATTGCGAGGCTTTGCTTTTGCACAGGATGCACAAATATTTCTATAAAAGTCTTTATTTTTTTTTTTTTGCAAATGCTGATGCTTCTTTCCAGAGCTGCATGTGCTTAAATCAGCAGAGTGTTAAAGCAGTGAAGTAAATAGGAAGCTTGTGAGTGAAATGCTTGATCCAAGAGCTCTTGCAGTAATAGCATAAACCCCTTTTGGCATTAACTGTGGCCCACTTTGGGGAAGGACAGGAGAGAAATTAAGCCCCTATGGGCTTTGGCTTCTGTGCCAGGCCTGCCTGTTAAGGTCCTGCTTTGTGTGAGGTTGTTAATGGCTCGTGGATTGTGGAAATCCTTTAGCAAATGGGCTCTCTGAGCAGGTCTTGGGTGTTTTTCAAAGAGGAAGTCAAAGTCTTGGGATGGGGTTGGAAATTACGGATGCCAAGGCCAGCCCAGCACGAACTCCTCCAGATGCTGGTGGGACATGTCATGATTTGAACACTGCGGCTCTTACAGAACTAAAACTTGCTCCTCAGTGTTTCATCTGCTCCAAACTACCACCAGCTCCACCTCCCTCCTGCAGCATGGAAAGAAAACCCACCTCAGCTTCTTATCCAAACTCTCCTGGATATCCATGCCTGGGATAAAAAGAGGGAAGGAAACAGAGCCCCAAGGTCACATTTTGCCCTCAGACCAGTGTCATCCAGGCTGAAGGCTCCTGGTCCCAGCTGGTTTCAGCAGGGATGACAACTGCAGTCCGGGGACACCAAGCCATAAACCTGACCACAAAATGACGTCCCGGGCCCTGTGACTCAGCCTGTCTCAGCAATGGCAGCCCGTGAGCCTCTCCCATGGTGCCGTTGGACAATTTGTTTGCAGTAGCCTGAGACTTCAATGAGCTGGTGGCTCTTCCCACAGCCCAGTTCACACAACCTCACACAGATCTGCAGGTGAACAGAGAAGGGACCTTAGAGCCCATCTCATCCCACCTCCTGCCATGGGCAGGGAAACCTTCCACTATCCCAGGTTGCTCCCAGCCCCATCCAACCTGGCCTTGGACACTTCCAGGGATGGGGCACCACAGCTTCTCTGGGCATGATTGTCTTCTCAGGCTCGCTCACAGAACCAGAGCACTGGTCTTTGTGCTCTACCTGCTCTCCACCAGTTTCTGCTCTGCCTGTCAGGTCCTGTCTTGTGGGCCAGGAGGGCTTTGAGAGAGACAGCGCCCAAGCCCGATGGTGCCCTCGCCTGGCTGAAGCTCCTGTGGGACAAATATCCACAGCAAACCCTCATCCTCATCTTCATCCCCACACCAAGCAATTCCAGGAACAGTGGACACCAACCCCAGCTGGCCTGGGATGTGGTTATGCATCACATCTGAGATGGGAGGCCCCACAGGAGCTTTTCTCCACTGGCTGCCTTCCCAACTCCCCCCAGCTTCTCCACACTGTGCAGCACGTGGAACACGGAGCCCTAAGAGCCAAGTCCTCAGGGAAGGATTTCTAGGGTCAGATAAACTCTGCCCTTTGCTTCCCCTTTGCACCACGAGGACCCCAGTGCCGAGGGGCAGCGCGCACCAGCCAGAACCTCCCAGCCGTGGATTTGAAGTGACGTCGGGAGTTTGTGTGGGATTTTTTTTTGTTTGGGTTTTTTTTTTTTCCTACAAATGGATCTTTCAAAATTCACCTCTTGTGGTTCCTTGCACCGACGTTGCTGAAAGAGATAAGGCTGGGTTTTGGCCAGTGTCCAGCTCAACTGTTGACGGAGCCGTGCAGTTCAGCACCGAGCTGCAGGACTCTTCCTCCAGAATAAAGGCTCCTTTTCAGTTTATAGACACAAATACATGAATAAAAGCATATTTCATGCGTGATGTCTAAGTGTATCAATCAGATAACTGGAACTGGTGTGCGTGTGGAGAAATTTCTGACGTAATACAACTTGTACAAAGAAGAAAGGCGCTTTCATTAATCTGCTGCTTGGAATGTCACTTGTACACCAACAAGTGATTCAGTAAGAACTTGGAAAAACAAATGAAGCCATCGCTTTCGAATATGCAGGAGCCTCCCAAATTACAAGAGTGAGTGAGTGTACAGGATTCACCAGCAGGAAGAGACTCCCAGATCCAAGAAAGGTCCAGAAAAATAACTGGAAAATGCAGAGCAGGTATGCACAAATTATGCTGTCCAAGAGAAAATGAATCAGTTCGCACTGTTGTCCCCTTTTTTGGGCAAAGGAGGAAATCACCACAAAAAATAAGATCCCGAGGAACAGAGTTTGCAGCAATCCTCATGCAAATTGCCTTTGTAGTGTGAGTACAGAGGGGACTTGCTGACTCCTGCCAAGATGAAGAGTCTCCTACACTCACCTCTCATGTCCTGTTGAAATTTACAGCTTGTCTGTAAAATGAGGACAGAGTCTTCCATCATGTCCTTGTGGCCCCAAGGATGCACAATATTCAAAGCTCATTGGGACCAACTCACAGGTGGTGGATTCACACTGCAAAATTCAGCTCTGGATACGAGTTCAAGCGCCCTGAAGAATGGCAAGCTTGAATTTACTAAAAAGCACTACATTAAAATTAAATGGAAGGTTTTATTTGAATCAAAGAAAGGAAATTAAATTTAGGTGGAAATTCCACCGTCAAAAATTCCTGCACTGTGTCTCAGTGTTTTGGCACCTACAGATGGGTAAATACTGTTCTGCCCCTGGACATCTCCACTCTATCTTAAGTGACTTTTGTGTAGGCACAAGATGATATTTAATAATATTATTTAATCTTAAGTGAGAAACCATTTCTTTCCTCTGAAAATGAAAGATTTCCTATCAATTTTTTTTATTCATCACGGGTATTTATAAGGTGTCTGTCACACAGGTATCCAAGCGCCAGGTTTTCTTCTTGTAAAGCAAAGTGGAGTTCTTTGATTATTTTTTTAAAGGTAATTTCATACTAAGCAAATGAAGCCTTCATTTAAGAAGTATTAGAAGAATAGTTGTGAAAAAGGAGGAAACACCTCTCCAGGGATAATAAGAAAACTGAATCTGCTTTACAGCTGTTACGGCCCGTTCCAGTAGCTCCCCGAATGTGGTCTTGCACCATTGATGATCCATGGAATATTTGCTGGAGCTCCACAGAGATCTTGGCTCTCCTCCTCATTTTCAGCTCCTGAACTATATAAAGAGACAGCTTAAAAATACACATTATTCTTTCCTAACGCAGCTTTTCCACTCCAGCATCCACTGCTCTTGACAGAAGGAAGTCTGTTGGTCCTAGTGGGGCAGGAATGCAGTCAGTACTGCTGCAGGGAAGGAAGGAAGGGGCAAGGAAATTTGAAATTTAAGAGATAACTGGGAGTAATGGAAATTTGCCCCAGGACTGTCCATACTCAAGGATGCCCTTTTCCCATTGTTGGGGTCTGGTGGCACCGTCGGCTCTCGCCGGTGACGCGAGAAGGGGACACATCCAAGAGGAGCTCAGCCAAGTGTCACATTGAAAAGTGGCATTTCCCCACAAAATGCAGAAGAAACTCTTGAGTCCCTCCCCTGTCTTGCAGGGTAGGTGCAGAAAACGGGGCTCCAGCCACCAAAGCCATCCTTGGTGCTCTTAGTGCTGGATCCTGCTCCAATGAAAAGTGAAGGGGCAGCAACAGGATAAAGGAGCACCAGGACAAAGGAAGCCAGTCAGCAAAGGGTTAATTTCCCAAAGACCAGCACAACAGATAACAGCACCCTGCTAATGACAGCGCTGGGATAGCAACTGATAACAATGACACGGGCCATCCAAAAATGTGTCAAATGCGTCGGTGCTTTGGGGTAAATAAACTGATTTTAGCGGCTGCACCTCACATGTGAATAATGACTTTTATGCCATAGAGAGAGGAGCAGAGGAGAGTGGGGTTTGCAGCTTTACTGCAGCCTTTCTCTTCCCAGGGAGGATGGGAAGCTCAGTCTGCCACGGGCATGGATGGAGCAGCAGCTCTGGAGCCATCCAGCCTCACCTCTCCCTCAGTCTCTGGTTCTGATCAATCCCGCCACAGAGGACGGTGTTTCCAGCCAGGATCCTCCCATACAAAGGTTCAGCTCAAACCCTGTGTGGTTTTTATAAATATCTCAGAGTCACTTGGGGCATCTCCACTGAAGAGGGGACAATTTCCAGCTGCTCTTGGGGGTTTGCACAGGCTGAGTGTGAACACGCAGCGAGTGCCCAAGGAGGAGCCCGGCATCCCACACCATTCCCACAGATTTATCCTGCCCGTGCCATTTTGTCCCCATCCACAGAGCAGCACCATCCGAAAGGGCTCTGCCCATTCCAGAGGGAAAGGTTAACAATTATGCCCAGCTAATTGTATCCCGATAAAAACACCAGCCTCATTATTCCATCCCAGAATTTTCATATCTAACTTCTGGTTATTCAAAGTAAACACCCTCAAATTATCATTATTACGCTTTCTTAAAAATACAAGATACCCCCAACTTTATTTCCAGGGATACATGTTCATTAGAGATAAGGTGATTTTTAAAAAAAATAATTTTGTACTGTTAATTGTAAGCAGAAAACAATGAGCTTCCCATGAAAATGCACAAATAATGCAACACACAGGCCTCAAATGCTAGAAGTTCAGTAATTGCTTTTCTGATAAAATGTTTTCAACTTCTTAATATTATTTTTATAGCTAGAAATCTCGCTTTCAGACAATGGGCTGTCAGCTGGCATTCCCCACATGTTTTAGACAAATAATGCACTCCCAATCGAAAGCAATGGAAGAATCGCTCCTGCCTTGTGGGTATTATATTTTTTAATCTGCCAATAAGTTTGGTTTTTCTTTCATTTATTTTTTAGTTTTACAGAAAGTAATTCCAAACTGTAAGCCACGACTGACCTAACTACTTATTAAAAATGCTAATATGCTTTTGTGCTTTGATGTCTGGTGAACAATAAAAGGGAGAGAGTTACTCTGGGACACTGTAATCCTTTATTTGTCACTAAGTTATGACACCCAGCAGAGCTGTGTGACAGTCCAAATCAATCATCCCCCGTGCACTGCAGGCCTTCTCTGCCTCCTGCAGAGTCTATGCAGTTTAATTAGCTTTTTTTCACACTAGCATAATGTACATCTGCAGCTTCAGCAAGAAAAAGAAATGGAGGATAGTTCACTGGGATACGGTGCCTTAAAAAAAGTTCATATAAAAAAAAAAGTCTGAAAGAAGAAACATCACAATCCTTTGTAGTTTACTTCAGAGGAGTTTGCGGTAGAAATCTACAGGACTGGGTACTCTATATTGTTAAATGTAGATTTTTTTTTTAACCTAATAAAGGCCTTTTCAGCTAAAATCTCAGATGGCATTTAAAGCCTTGTTCTTTTCTAATGGTCTATATCTTTTATACCTTCTTCTCGCGGTTGATCATGCAGCAGCTCATTATCTGCTCCTCTCCCCCTCCCCACGGTGGGCTGGCACAATGGGGGCTTCAAACCGATATTTGCTGGTTAGAACTCGCTGCCCCATCCCCGGCTGAAGGAGGCAAAGCCCTGCTCCCTCCCACCAGCACCGACCCCATGGCCAGAGCCCCCTGCAAGTTCTGGATCCACAATGAATAAGAATTCCCTACAATCAGCCAAGCACAAGCCCACGGGAGCGCGGGTGGAGAGGGGCAGGCAGGGGCTGAGCCCGCCTGGCATCCCCTCAGCCGCCCTGCTTGAGAGCAAGCAACGTCAGGGGAGAGAAAACCTTCAGATAAATGGGATTCCGTCATCCCAAGAAAATATTTCTGGCCTTATTAGGCTCGTGGTCGGATCTGATGACACATTCAATCAAGTGAAACCGACTCAGGCGCTGCCTTGTTTCGGAGGGGGCAGGATCCCTTTCCAGCCATTCCAGCCGAGCCAATAGAACTTGTTAAATGATGGTGCAAACTAAACTGCCTGGCTTTTATTTGTCCTTTCTCCCCTCCGTGTATGGCGAGGAAGTTTAAAGGCAGGAGTGGCCCTTCCTTGCGCTGTTCCTCCGAGCGTGGCCACAAAGGCGTCACCTGCAGGACGCAGCAGTTGCATTATTCAAACGCTAGGTTACGTTACCAGAGGCTTGTCAGTCCTAATAACCTCCCAGCAGAGAAACACATCTGAGGAGACGAAGGGTTAGGTTCAAATGGGAGCACTCCACAAGAGCCAGCACTTCCCACTCCCGGGTCTGAGGAGCTGGGCCGCGGTGGAAGCGCCTCACAAAGGCTGTGGCTGCGCGTGGGTGAGGTCCAGTGGGTCACCCTGGTGGAGACCATCACAAAGGCTGGGAGGCAGTCAAAGACGTTTATCAGCCTCTTGATTCTGAAGCAGAACTCTGCCTTCAAATAGCAGCAATTTGCTTAAGATCTGCTCGGACTGCTGATGTTCCCCTCCAGCGCCTTCGCTCGCGAAATGCAGACGCGATGCACCAGTTCTGGGCTCCAATGAAAGAACAAGAGCAGTGGCCAGACCTGCTGTCAAAGACCCTTTCAGAGCTGTACCTGAAACTGTCTTTTAAACAGCACCTCTCTAATCCTCCAGTGCAAAAATACTTTATCCTCTTGTGGGAATTATACATATTTCCCAGTTCAAAGAGGTATAAAATATAAATGTACTTCTGTACAATTCAGCATTAAGAAGAGTAAATAGTGTACAGTGCCTTTTCATCTTTAGATTTCAAGTTGCTTAAGCATTTAGAGACTACAGTTGGCATTTCTTGCTGTGCTGCTTCTTGGTCTAATGCTATTATTGAAAATACTTTTATCCTGGGCCTTGGCTGGGGTAATTCCTTTGAAAAATCTTATTCCACACTTACACCAGCAATTCTTCACTGTTTCCCTCTTCTAAAACAGATAATTCATTAAGACCATAATATGCAGTTTTAACATATTTCCAGTTTAATGTTTAACGGAGTGTTCCAGTTTGGGGTCTGGTGGACAAAAGCATTGGATTTCTTGCTCAGAAATGAAACATTTTGAAATTATGAAAATTACCCAGCTGAGCTTCCCTCTTTAAAGAGCAAAGAGCAGCCATGGTCCTCATGAGAGACCTTTTTCCCACAGGACCCTCTCCCGGGTGCTTCAACGCAAGCAACCACTTCCCTCCCAAAGCATCCCAAAAATAGGAGGCCTGGATCTTCAAGGACTCGGAGAAAGACAAGCAGAGGAGCAGCACATCTCTCATCAGCCACGCTCTCAGGAGCACAGAGCACGTTGGTCTCCTAAGAAACACAGCCAGAAGGAGATACACAGACTCCTCCTGCTCTTTATCCACACACCAAGGGACTTGCATGGACACTTCATCAGCCAACACCTCTCTCCTGGCCCGTGTGCCCAAACCACTGCACTCCCAGTTCCTCTTCCCAGGGAGAGCCTGTGGGTTTTTCTTTTCATTTCCACCCCCATCCTTCCTGGCCAGGGGACAACCCTCACCCCAGAACAGGCTCCAAGACAGGTAGCGCAGGGTGCCAGGGCATGTTGCTTGATTAGAGGAAAGGATGAAAAGTGAGATGAAACCTCACTCCTTCCTGTTTCTTATGCCTTGTTAGTGGAAATCTTTTGGGGATGAGGAGAACTGAGAGCTTTAAGGCTTCTTTGTAAAAGAGAATTTAGAGCAGAAAAGAATCTTTCCTTGTAATTCATCAGGTTATACATTGAAGTAAAAGAGTGCCCAATCAAATAATAAAAAATAATATGTGAGCCATCTAATGCCTTGCCTGGTGCAAGAAAAGCATTGCTTTGGTGAAGAACAGCCTGAGGAAGAGGAGCAGAGGCTGGTTCTGGGAAGAGGATGAAGTGATTGATTCTGTTTTTGAGAAAGTCTGGGGAGGAGGTGGCTGAAATCATTGCACTTCCACTGGAAGATGCCCCAATTGCACCTTGAAGACAACTCATGGCATTTCCCTCATTTGCCATCATCTTCTTCAGGGAGATCCAAAAAGCAGAATTTTCCTTGTTAGGGCCCAGCAGGTGAGATCTGCAAGAGCTTTCAGTGCTGTTGCTGCCCCATTCTCACCTTGTCCTGCCCCTGCGGGATGTTCCTGCTCCTGTGGCACAGGGAATCAGAGGCTCAGCCCTGCAGAGTCTGGGAGAAAACCCTCCCTCCCTCCCTCTCCATGGCACTGCTGGGTTTCCCCTGGTGTGCTCATGCTTCGCTCTGCCAGTTCTGCAGGGGAGGGGTGGGCAGGGGGAGGACAGGGAGAAGGGGAAGTGGGGGTGTGATAACATCTCCAAGCACCCCAGCAGATCTGCTGGAATTCACCTGCCAGCCCCTGAGTCAGACAGGTCAGTGGGACCCACCTCTGTGGTTGGGTGGTTGCCTCCAGCAAAGCCAAGACCTGCTGTTCCAGCGAGGGAGCAGCACAGGGATCCCACCCCGTGCCTGATTTTGTAGCTCTCGGTTTGCTGACACTGGAAAGGCATCAGAGAAGATAGGAGGATACTTATGCAAAGACTTCTATCAATGGGGAGGCCCATCTTCAAAGCTTTGATTTTACCAGGTGCTGGCACCCCTTCTGAGAGCTGTTCTTGCTTGGGGGGATTCCATCTCAAAGTCTTCACATCACAGGAAGGGGAGCCTGGCTTTGAAGAGTCTCACCAGCAATGGGCCAAACCTCCTATTTGCATTTCATTTTTGGCTGCGTGAAGCTCGTTGGCACCAAACAAGAATTTTGCAACCTTTTTAAAGCAACAAGGAGCAGTGTTTGCTGACACAGCTCAACACCAGGACTTGTACATGTGCATCCAACTGAGAAAGTCACCAGCAGTTTGGGCAGGTGTGGAGGAGCGAATTAGAGTTAGAACAAAGCAGTGGTGCATTTGGAGTATGCCCATCAAGTTGCAACAAGCTAAAGTTAATGTTAAATTAAGGGATGTACTCCCAGCGCTTGCACTTGGCAGCTGGTGTGATTCCAGAAGTGAAGCCATGAAGAGAACTTTTAAGTTGAGTTTATTTTAAGGCTGTCTTGTTTGAGTGGCTTTGCTGATGGTCCTGGGAATCTGTGTCATGCTGGACTCCAACAGAATTTCTGCTGGATCCTCAGCACAGCCAGTGGGGCCTGCCTGGTCAGGGAGCAGCATCTTGCAGTACTTCACAAGCACAAAAGGCATTGCCAAAGGCCACTCAAACTTGTTTTTAACTTCAACTTTACAACTTTATCCAACTCAGAGTTTCTTTAATTTCCTAAAGGTTCTTAGAATATAGGGCAGCGCTGACATAATCAAAGCAGCCAAGTCTCCTGGCTCAGACACTGTCTTTGACCTTTCCGTGGTTCATTTTCCCTCTGTCACTTACTTTTCAGTGGAATTGCAGAGCTTCACCCTCTAGTGTCTGAGGAGGAGTTTGGAAGGCGTTTAAGAAATGAAGGTCATTAGACGTTACCTTTCCTGTTGCAAGCCCTTGCATGATGCACAGAGAGGATTATTATGCCCTTGCCCTTTGGTGTAAACAAACCTTGGAGCTGTTCTCTGCCGTGTAACCAGAACAAAGCCCTTCGCATCGTTAAACCTCCAACATGAGAGACTCAAGGAAAGCCTATTTACCACGCAGAACACAAGAAAGGTTCCCGAATAAGACAAGACAAAACGTCTGTGCTGGGAAAGTACAGAGGTGGGACTGCTGGTTTCCCTTTTATGAGGATCCCCACATTCCCCAGCTCCCTGCTGGGCTGGCACAAAGAACCTGGAGCTGCTGGTCCTCCCTGCTCTGCTCCCTGTCCACAGAGGACTTCAAGAAGATGCAGCAAATCTTACGTCATGCTCAAAAATACTTTGTGTAGTGGGTGATCTCTTGGTGCCTGGGGACAGGTTGACAAAAAAGAGGGTTCCCAGGGAGGTAGAGCTTTACACTGAGCCCTTAAGACAGAGAAACCGCTTTGAACCGTGTGTGACTTGGGTTCTGCTGCAGCACAGATCGTTTGGTTGGGCTGAGGTTGAAGCCAAGGACTTGGTTCAGGTCAACACACCCATGGAGGGGCTCAGAGCCAGCTCAGCTTCCCACAGAGAAGCCGAGGCCAGAACGTGGCTGCCGTGCCAGCAGGACTTTAGGAGCTTTCCAGCCTAGTGCCCATCTCAGCACCCTTCTCGTGCACAGCAGTTGTAAGCACAGGGGCACAAAACAGAGCTCGTTTTGCCATTTCCCATCTTTCAATCCTTCCTCTTGACCCTCCAAGCACAGCTTGGCTGTGTGGGAGCACGAGGAGATGGCTCTGTCCCCGTGCTGGTGGGTGTGGGAGTGGGCTCTGTCAGGATGTGGCTGGCAGGGACTTTGCAGGGCTGCTGCTCTCCCCAGCACACGTGTGGCAATCAAAGCCCCGCGCTCAAAGCCCCATGCTCGGCTGAGGTGCTGCCCGGAGGGTCTGCAAGGGCAGCTCTCCTGCTTCTTTGTTTAAATGCTGGCCCATTTGTTGACTCGGAGGCACCCACTCCTGAGCAGAGGCAGCAGCACTGAAATCGTGGCTCGCTCTAATGAGCGTCCCTTCAATAACCATTGCCCTGATTTTTGATACCTGGAGAGAAGATGCACCAGCTAGGGAAGAATTTATCAAAAACACGCCACTGACTAGACATCAGAGGGAACCTCAAAGGGACAGTGAACTAGAACAAAGAACAAAAACATTTACAGAAGTGCTACGCTGAAAAAAAGGGAAAGGGAAAAACTGTACTAACAACAGTAACAAGGTCAGCTATAAAACCAGAATTAAAAGGCACTGCTGGGGAAAAGACGACGACTCAAAAAAGCACCAAGAACTAAGAACACAGCTTGCCAATCAGATCTACACAGATTCCCCTTGATATCTTCCCACTAACAGGCTTTCCTGCAGGACAAGTAAAAAGTTTAAGCGGCTGGCTCTGTGAAGGTGGGCTGGAGGCAGGAGAGCGGATTCACAGCTTTTAACACAGATCCAGGTTCTCCATCAATGGGATGGCTCAGATGCTCGGGGGCTTGGCAAGCAGAGTTGTGCAGCAGCCAGGAATGGGAGCAGCCCTCCAGCAAAGCCCATTTAGGACAGTTGGACAATTTGAATAATTATTAATGGAGGTTGACACCTGAATGGACTGGCTGGCGTTGCCTCTGCCACTCCTGTCCCTTGCAGCCCAGAGGGCACTCTGCTGTAAATCAGTGCAAATAAGGGTCCAGCCTTGAGCTTCACCAAACTGGAGCTAAAATTAAGTATGGGTTGAAATCTTGCAAAAAAATCACTTCCTGCAGAAATGGAAGTTTTCTTCTCTACGGCAAAATAATTTAATTCTTTTTTTTTTTAATTTCAGTCCAAGGTAATATGAAAGTTTTCAGGATTCAAGGAAAATACCCAGGGGCTTTTTTACACAGAAAGGTCCTTGCACAGCTGCTCTCTTTGCCTCCTGTCCAGATGCACTCATGCCACCTTCTGTGCATCCATCCAAAGGGAGAGCATTTCTCTCCCTCACACCCCTATCCGTACCACAGAGAACCTCTGGTTCCCTATGGGATGTTCCCAGGTAGGCCCCACATGAAAAAACAGTGGAAGAAAATCAGCTTGGGATTTCAATCCTGAATTTTCCCATTCCCTCATTGCTGCAGGGATCAAAAAAGATTCATGGCCAATACGGGCACCAAATTGTGAATATTGTGGGCACAGATAACAGAGAAACTTTCAGAGCCAGATCAGCTTCTCAGCTTGGACCCGTACCCTGGGCTCCTAAGTGCTGCCTACAAGAAACTTCAAGAAAACTGAGTGACCTTCCCCCAGAAAGAAGAGCTTTTCAATCTTCCAAGTCCTGGTGGGACCCCATCACGTCCTGCCAGCACGTCACAGCTGGGGTGGAGCTGTGCTTGTACAGGCATGAGCAGATGGAGCCTTTATGTGCCCTGGGGCACCTCCCTGACCTCTGCACACTCCATGTCCCACCAGCTGGTGTTGTACCCACCAGCCTGGGCAGATCTCCTGCGTGACCTGAGGAGTCCAGAATGGCATGAAACATCTACACTGATGCCACTGAACAGCTCAGGAGATGTCACAGAGCTTGAACTGCCTTCCACAGGGATATTCACTCTGCATGGTCAGGGGAGCTGGTTGATCACTAGGGGTGGACAGGTTCCTCTGGAGGAGCACGAGAGCAGGAGCTGACCTCCACTGCTCCTGAAGGAGCCCCTCTCTCCCTGGGAAGCTCTGAACAGCAAGACCAAACATCAGGCACTGTGAACACCCTGTAATCATATGCCTCCCACCAAGAGCTCTCCAAAATCAGGACAGCTTCTATGGGCTGGGCACTAATATTCCATTTTTAAAGCAGGTCCTGGCTGCTTTTTTCCCAGTCCCTTCCCTGCGAAGCTGTGCTTGTTAGAGAAAGTGAAGACACTTTTGATTTCTAAAGCCAATGTTAGAATGAGCATTTCCCCGTGAGAGCACCTGGTTCTCGTGTTTAATGAGTAAACACAAGGAAACAGAGGCTTGAAGAATGATTGTTCCCAACATCATTACTTCTGAACCCGACATTAAAGTGAAGTAAAAGACAACAGCACAGCAGTTCTTTGTTTTTCCACCACTCTCCCTAAAAAATATCTTTAATGAGACGCATTTGAAGTCTAACATGGGGCCGTTCTCCTAGATTATAATTGATAAATCTTCCAAATTGGTGTGGGGGGAAGTATTGTGTAATAATTACTTGTTCCTTTTGAGGAAATAAATAAAATATGAAAAATGTAATTACTAACCAGCAAAATGCAGCGGGCGGGTTTCCCGCGGCTCCGCCGACCAGAGAGCGCGGAGCCGGGATTTCAAAAGTCTCTCTGCGAGTGCAGCATGACACACAAGGATGTTGCTGCTGCTCGTGTTTGTTTTCCAAGTGCCAACTTCTCCAGTCGGAGTCACTGGCTCATTTGAAGTCCTCGCGTTCACTCCTGTGCCACAATTAATTTTGCTTTAAAAGGGAACAAATTGCCGCTCGTGGCGGGCGGGCGGCGTGGCAGCGGCGGGGAGGGCTTCTCCCAGCTGCCAGGGAGGGGACGGGGATGGGGTGCCTGGCTTCCCTGGGCACGTGGGGGTGCCAGGGCCCTGTTCCCCTGGCACGGTGGGAGATGTGATTCCCACTGCGTGTGCTCAACAGACACATGGTTTTCCCGGCATGCCAGCTCCTACTTGCTCCACTCCCTGGACTTCCACAGCCCATTATTTCCAAATTTTCTCATACAACCACACTAATTTCACCTAAAACCACCTGCAGCACGTCTCAGCTGGGGCAGTTCCCCATCCTGCTCTGTGTTGGGGGTTTAGTCCCTGGTCCTGCCTCGGGAGAGCCCCCTTAGGTGCACGCCCACCCAAAGCCCAGAACAGCAGCTGCCAGAAGACGGTTTTCAGGTCCTCGGTTTTGTGCCTCTCCATGAGGCAGCAGAGACCTGCTGGCCTTGGCAGGGTCATCACCTCTCTCTCCTTTCCTTGGAGCATTAATTCTTGCTCCAGCTGTTTAGAGAGAGCAAAACTTACTGCAAAGGTGCCTAAAAACACTTAGACCTGGGAAATTCGTGGTTTCTCATGAGATGCGACGATTTTCCCTGAACTTTCAGCAAAGTGGTTTCACTGCCTCATCTCTGGGCTCAGCTGTATCCAGGATCTACTGGGAATGACCCTCTTCTTCCCCCTGTAGCCTCAAAAGTTCATGCTCTGCTGCAGTCATTAATCATTCAGAAATTCTCAGCCTAACCCACAGATAAAAGTTTCGTTCAGCCCTAAATTAGTTCAAGTTCCAGACTTCTGATTCTCAGATAAAGCTGTCAAATATATATTCAAATATCTATATTCATGCCTTCTAGACCTTTTTCTTTTCTTGCTTTTTTAACCATTGCTTTGAACAACAACATGAAAATTTAATGGTTTAGAAGATTTCAAGCCAATTCTCCCCTTCCTAATTTTGTAAAATGTTATCGTAAATGTTTTATGATGTTTAAAAAAAAAATAAATCGCTCCTTAAAGTAACAATTTGAATTTTTCATGCACAATGAAGACCTTTATCTTATTCACAGTTGTCATTTTCTGTTTAGCATCACAACACAATATTAATAAAAAAATCCATTTGGATTGCCTTAAGCAGTTTTGCTGATTTTAATGTATGGTACAGCTTTGTTCATGTTATTCCTTTCTATAGAGCATCCTTAGATCTTTGCTCTCCAAGAACATCATTTATTGGTTTTTAGGGAGGGCAGGTTACCTACAGAGCATGCCTTCCCTACAAAAATAAAGGTGACTTTTTGATTCAAATACTGTGTGGTAAAATTCTAACAAAGACAACCATCAGCACATTACTGTAGTTTTCTGAATTATAATCATTCAGTTTGGTCCTGACCCTGCAAACTCCAGCCTGATTAATACCCAAGAGCAATTTTCAGCAAAGTGGTAGAAAGTATTTCACTATAAACCCAAAATATTTCACTACAAACCCGGTGCTGGCCTCATGTGCTGTCAGCAAAGCAAACCTTTCGTGGTCGATGTCCTTCCACATTCATTGGTCAAGAGTGTTTGTCCATGAATAAAGGTTGAAAGGCCCTGAAAACTCCTAATTTTAACCTAAACTGCAGGTGAATTAATCCTGGAGTGACCTGGACACAGGGCAGGGTGAGCAGCACACCCGGGATCAGCCTCAGCATCCCAAATCCCCCGGGACAGCTCCCTGCGGGGCTGAAGAGAAGGAAGGGATCTGTTGGGTCTCCCCACTGAATGGATTTGCAGCTTTCCAGGCTCTGGGCTCAAAAGTGCAGCTCTTTCAAGTTCCCAGGCAGCAGATTTTTCTCTCCATCTTTTGCTTTTGAGAATTCTGGGAGCATCTTCCATTAAACACGAAGATGTTTAGCCTTTTAACCCTCTAAACGCGATACCACAGGCTCGAGTGATCTATTGTCAGTTAAATTCACCCTCTACACTCTCTACTCCAGCCTCTCTCTTGTATTTTCCTCCCTGCTGCGTGCACTTATCCCTGCATTGAAAATATGCTTTTAAACTAACACACACTATTAGTTATTTTTAGGTATCAAAGACATTTTTCTCAAGATCTTTCTTCATTAATTCACTAATTCACTTTTTTTGTCTTGATCCCATTTGCCCCATGTTCTTTATTGTCTCTTAACCCTGATGCTCAAAAGGCATCAGCACAGATTAACAGGGAGCCTGAGAGCTTCTGGAGAGCAGCATTTCATGTTCTCCTGCATCCTTTTAATCAGGTTTAAACTCTTGTGGCCTGCTGTTTAAGTTCAGTTTGAAAATAGCTAGCAAGCCTCAAATGAAAGACCAAATAAAACACATCAGCATCCCCTTTTTTTTTATTTTGACACACATTCCAAATACACAGCAATGTAATAGGAGCCAGGAAAAAAATTTTAATGAGAAAGTTTTGCCCTTTCTATTAGATCTGTAAATAATTTTGCTTGAGTTGATCAATAAGAGGGAGGAATCATGATGGCATGACAGAGAAAATCCTCCTGTCTCTCCTCCTGAATGGTAAAATAAATATTGAGGGCAAGAGATAGGTGCTGCAGAAGATATGCCGTAGACCTCTGGAACAGACATCTCTGGGAATCCACAGTAATAGATCCCAAACCTCAAACTCAAATGCTTCTCCGCTCAAACGCTTCTCTACTCTGGGGTTTTCAGTATTCAGTCCCAGCAGTGCCTCTGAATTTGCAGCCTGAGTCCATCTCAAATGGCAAGCCAGTCCTAAATAATACATTATTGTAAAAACTGTAACTCTATCCCCCACAGACTGCCTGCCCCAGTAATAGCTTCTTATTCCCAATTGCTTTTCCCATACCAGAATGAGCAAAGGCTGAGCTGGCAGTTAAGGCAAGGGATTGTGAGCTGGGGGTCTGGGGTCTAATCCCTGCTCAGCTCCTCATATATTTTGGGAAAACACTTTACTTTTCTGACCTGAAAAATAAGGCGGCACTTCTTTATGCTGGGACTTAGTTCACCAAACTTTGCAAAATGGATTTGAAATCCATAACTGAAAAATACTCTAAAAGGTCAGAGTATAATTAGAAAATAGCTAATAACCTCTTCTTATTTTCTGTTGCTGGGCCTAGCATAAGAAAAATAATTTAGACTAAAACCTCAGGGATCTCAGAAGACTCATGAGAAGCCTGAACTGGCACAAGTCTTTTCCCTATGGATGTCCCAGTGATTGATCTGGATGGGCGCAGCCCTGAAATTGTTACTTCCTTTGAGAGTTCCAGGATGTTTCCCAAGGCAGGGAGACTGAAGGGGCCGAAACGGATGCAAAGTCGCTTTGCCTTTAGGAAAGGGACCAGCAATGGAAGAGCTGTGCAGCCCTGGGAAGAGAGGAAATTTCAAAGGGAACTTCTGCCATTATTCCCTGTTTTGAGCAAGGCCTTGGCAGTGATGGGAACAGATCTGACCAGAGACACTGAAGCAGTCACGAGGCAGGAGGCACTCGGGTCAGCCCAGGGTCTGTGTCCTGGCAGTCAGTGCACAGAGACAAGGACACAGCAGGGCTGTGGGGAAAACGTGTCCTCAGAAAGCACCAGCAGCTGATTTGAGCAATGGAGACCAGAAGTGACTCCCTCCTTGAGCTCAGGGCTGAGCACTTTGGGGACACCATGCTCCAGCGGGGTGAGAGAGGCAAAGACCTGCTGCAGCCCTGCCGTCCTCCCCGAGCCACCGCTCCAGGTCCCCGCGTTGTGTCTTCTGTTGGTATCCAAAAAAGAGAAGAAAAAGTCTCAGATTATGCTAAGCAGCAGATCCTTGTCACCCCACCTCTGCCAATCACCAGATAAAAGGAGTCATTATTTTAAGACCCCTGCAGATGTCTGTCTGTCTTTAGTAATGAACCCATGAGCAGCCGCGATCGCCGTGGCACCGTTAATTGGAGCACCCACGGTGCCGGCTGCTGGAAGGCGCCTGTTTGTGTCACACGAGTGATTCCTCCTCCAGCAGGTTTGGTTTCCAGGCAGACACGCACGTCTGCACACATTTGGATCCAGGTGGCTCCAGAAAGCCAGACCAGGCTCCTTTGGGAGCACAATGTCTTCCAGAAACCTGCTCTGCGTCTCCTCCGGGGGCCGTGGCGGACAAGGTGTCCTGTTGGCTTTATGGAAACCAGTGCAACTGGCCACCCAAGCACTCCAGCTCCTGACTGGCTGCCACCTGCAGCAATAAGCTCCATCAGGTAATTAATACCAGCCTTTACTACCTGCACTACAAGAACTGCTAAAAAGAAGACGGTTTTGTTACTTTTTAAAGAGCTTTCATGTGGTTACTGGGGCTTGTGGAAAAAAAAGTCCTCATGCCCCCCCTCCCCAACAGCAGTCGGTACAAGTTGCTTTGTATTTTCCTCCTCCCCTACCCCCTTCCACGACTTTGGGGCTTTCACATCATGTAATGTTTCGACATGGCACTGGTAGAACAGCGAAAGAACAGAATCATCACAAGGGTGTTTGAAAACTCTACAAAACTCTTCAGCAGCAGGGCAAGGTTAGTTAGCAGCTTTGTTTAGTTCGGCTTCATCATGGAATTTATTTACCAGAGGAAACTCAGCTTCAAGGTGCCACATCTGGTTTTCCAGTGAGGGTGTTCCAGCATTTTTATTTTTTTTTTCCAAGAAGCAAGGAAAAGGAAAAAGCCCAAACCTGTGGTTGTCCAGAGGGACCTTTACATGGCAGCTGGTCCAAGTTACACATCCAGTCAGTCACTGGGTATTAAATCAGAAAAATAAGATGTTTCTTCACCCCACTCCCATCCCCACTTTGCCCCTTTTTCTTCCATCTCAGTCCCTGGGCCATCCAGTGCTCTGCTTGGAGAGTTGCAAGGCCAGAATTCAAAGATTTCCTTTCTATTTAAGCCATGTGGTCTACTATTTCCTATCAGCCTTCTTGAGACCCTCAGAGATGTCTATTTAACAGATAAGTGATAGCTCAGGGGCTTGGGTGACCTCCAAAGAGCTAAGCTGGACTCAAGACAGCCTACCCAGAAGATCAGCCCTGGACCAGCATCCCAGAACTTTAAACTTCACCTTAAAGTAGCTTTCCCTACAGAAATGCAAAAGATGTTGTGATGATTAATTATGCCCTATGCAAAAGCTTCTCAGCTTATTTCTGCCTTGACCTTTGGTAGCTCCATCTTACAGGATCTTGCTATTCTCTCTCCCAACTAGAAGCGATTACTGTGAATAAAGGGACCTTGTGCCATCTTTGCTGCTTCAAAATGAGAACAAGCTGGTTTCTCAGCAGTGTCATCAAGGGGAGCCAGATGTGACGAGTTGCCATGCTGCAGCAGAGCACAGCTGGATCCAAACACACACCTGCAGATGTGGCACAGCTCCCACAGGCATCAGCATGGGCATGAAAACCCCCAAGGAGGAGCTGCCTTCAGCCACCATGTTGGGTTTTACTGTGGCTGAATTTCATGCAGGTCTGTCAGGTTGCTGGTGATTTATTCCCCCTGCAGCTTTCAAGAAAGGATCAGCATTTCCAAGAGCAGCCCAGAAGTGCAGAGAGTGGAGCGGCCCCTCTCCAGGCCTTGGGGAGAGAGAAGTGAGGAAATCAGTGCTGCAGCTCCAAAGTGATCAGACAGCCACAAATTACAGCTCAAGAAGGGATGTCTGGACCTGAGCACACAAGGGATTTTGTTCAGGGTTTCGTTCTTGTTGTTTTGGACTTTTTATGAGCTAGCATGAAGCTGTCTCCTTTCTGAAACCAGGTTTAGCAGTTGAGGGATGCGACTGAAGTGGAAGTCGAGGCTGACAGTGCCTTTTCCTACTTCTAGGAATAGAAGGAAATATCCCGTGTCTCTGCTGGGGAGAGGAGAGTTATTCCAGCTCCTCACATCCCAAGGTGAACCTGGACCCAGCCCTTGCTGCCTTCTCCTCACCACCAAGGCACTGCAAGGTGGGATGGTGCAGTTGAGACCTCAGTGGGAGGGAACACATGACTCAAAAGCAGTGAGAAAGGCTCTGTTTTCAATTCCTCTGAATAAAGTATTTCTTTTTAAATAGAAGTTTGCTGATTCCTGAGGTTCACATTAAGATCTGATGTCTCAAATGCCCATCAGCCACATCTGACCTTACTCTGAGAGAACATTCAGGCACACATTCTTCTGAAGGGTTGAGATGAATACATGAGACATCAGATTTCCCAGAGGTCTGCCTTGTCTAAACCAAATCCTTTTTATTTCAGTGAAACTGAAGAACCTTTCTGTAAATCTTGCAAAGCAGCTCCTGATTAGTTAGGCCCATAAATACCTTTAAAACTGTGGGCCTGCAGCTAGGATCCATCCTGCCACATGCAAGTCAAGTGTCTGGTCTTAGCCAGTCACATAGGCAGCTCCTATCACCAGTGGAGAGTGGAGATCACCACAGGGCATCTCCTCAAACCTCCCCTGAATGTCAGTCTAAGGGCTGAGGCCTCTCCCTCTGGGGCACTGTCTCTGTCTATTCATCGTAGAGGGAGCCAAGATGTCTAATTCCGCCTGCTTAAAAGTGCTGTCTGAGTTAAAAGAGGCAGATCCCACCCTTCCCAACTACATTGCAGAGGCGAGTCAGTCATGCTGGAAACATTCTGCAAGGCCTTCTCTGGATCTGCCAACGGGACAGGGTGACGGCGCACAAGGTGCTTTGGGCTGGTGTCTCACAGGGATGCTCAGAGTTTACCAGCAGGAAATCTCTCTAGTAATGAAGTTTGAAGTTTAAAGCCTTGAATGTTACCCAAAAGCAAATTTCAGATCAAATATTTCAAGTATTTTGTTAGTCAATCACCCAAGTTAGTCAGGGGGAAAGAGAAGCAATACCATACGACAGAGCTATTTTGCCAGCAGTGATGGAATGCTGGAGTTTTAACTCTTTCAGAATAACCAGAGAGAAGAAATAAGGTACCAAGACATGGACAAGTAATTTAAAATAAGGAATAGAGGTGGTATTCTCTATAACTGACCATCTGGAGCTGTGTAGCCTCTGAAAAACTCTCTACTTCAAGGAAAAAGTTCATCGTGTTTTCTTCAGACATCAGCATTGAAAACATCAGCTTCAGCCTGAGAGCAACCAGTTCGACTGGGAAGTGAAAGCAGTGGGGAATTGTGGTTCACTCTGAAGCAACGGAGCAGCAGAGGATCACCTCAAGGAACATGCCAGGGAGTTAGCAACACTCCCAGGAAAGGCCACTCCAACAACACAGCCTCATCCATCACGGCCTGCCGAGGACAGCTTTACAGCCAGCAGGGACCAGGCTGGTAATTACAACACAGAAATGTGGCACGCAGGGTATTCGCAGACCAAATGGCCCAGGGAGGCACAGCCTGGGGCTGGGATCTGCCTTTCCACCCTCGGAGGGAGCAGGGGCCGGGGCTGCTCCGGCGCTGGCCCGGCGCGAGGGTCACTCAGCGGCGTGGGCACAGCCCCGCTCCCTGCGAGGGGCAAGGGATGGGCTCGGGGCTGAGCACCAAAGACATCAAAGGCACTGCCTGTGTCCTGCTGTGCCTCAGGGACACAGCTCCCCGACGCCTGGATCCCCCAGTGCCCGAGGCAGTGCGGTGGGATGGGGACTGGGGGACCTCTCCCTCACCCTGCAGCACTGAGCACGCACCAGGCCAGGAAAAACAAATGGAAAGGCTCTGCTGCTGGCTCTGCTGCTGGCAACGCTTCCTGCAACCAACACGCTCTGAGCAGTGCCTTTAAATCCAGCCCGGGCCCCAGGACACTGTGCTGGGATCTCCCTCCAAGTGCAGGGACCTCAGAGTCTGGGAAAGCCAATGCCTGTGATAGAACTTAGATCTTGAACTGGAATATCCTCATTAATTATGACTTTGCAGGGAGGTTGCCAATGGGAAAGAATTTCACAGATGCAAGAGCTGTATCTTACTCCATCCCCTCCTTTTATGCTTCAAAAGATAGGCCAAATGATCTGGTAGCATATGAAGCTTCTAATTATTCCCAAAGCCCTTGGCTCTTCCTGCAGTAAGGGCTAGAGTCAAATTCTCCCTGGAAAGGTAACAGAGCATGGATCCCGACACGAAAACAGCCAAGAACACAGGATGTTTGCAGTCTGTGAGAAAGGCCTGAGACCCTGCATGTCAATAGTTAGAAGTCCATCCAAAATCCTGAGTTCTAAACTTAGCTCCAAACACAGCACATCCAGATCTGAATCTGTTTTGTCTCTGGCAAAATACATGTCCTGCAAATTTTGTTATTTATTAATCTCATTTGTTTTCCTTGGTCATCCTAGACACAGGATGGGAACTATTTCTCAGACAGGATTCTGGGGAGATGCAATTAGGCTTTTATCATTACAGGAAAAGGGTGTTCTGCAAAAGTGAGATTTGGAGAGAGGATATGGAGGCTTTCCAAGGCAGCACTGGCATTTGACACTGGCTGAGCAGCAGCTCCTCTGTGTGAGGGGACAGTACCTGCCCAGTGCAGCCTCTGAAGGGATTTCTGAGGTGAGACAGGATTTTGGAGCCTGGCAGCTCTGGGATCAGGTCCTTCCCACCTGCACAGCATGGCTGCAGACTGGTGGATACTGGACAGTCCAACAAAACACAGTCTACTTCTCTAACATGTGATTCTTACAGGAACTGCCACATTAACTCTGGTTTTCAAGAGGTTCTGTGGTTCTGTCCCATGGATTTGATCACTGCAGGGATCTGCCCTGCACTGATGTCTCCCAGGATGTTTGGGAACTGTAAGCCTTGTCAAATACCAGCTCACGACATCACTTCTCTTCCCAGTCATGCTTTGATTTCTTCAGTACCAGAATCAAGCAAACTTTGACCCCTGAGAGCAAAGAATGACCTCAAAAGTCCACTAAAGCTTCCCAAAGAGAGGCCAGGCTGCTCCAAGGGCTTGTTGGAGAAGGGGAAAGGACTAACAATGAATGTTGGTGGCTGGTTGCCCAGGTCCATCCAGAAGAGCCCAAGGCTGGGCAGATGCTTGGCTCAAGGGTGTGATGGAATTACAGGAGCGGCCACAGCAGTCAGAGCAAAAACCAAAGTGGACAAGGAAAAGTAATCTGGGCTCCAGTGGCCAAGAAAACCAACGGAGATCCCAGGACACAACCCAGACATAGACACTAAAGGAAAGCCCAGCTGTCAGGGAGCAGGGGCTGTGCCACAGAGCATGGACAGCCCTGACAGCCACAGCCTGGACAGCCCAGCAGCTCCTGCTCTGCTCCCAACGGGAACGCTGACAACTTGTCTTTTCCCAGGCCTTGGTACGAGGAGAGCAACCGCGTGGCTTTGTTTTATAGTTCCCATGATATCACGAGCTAATTGTAACCAGCACATTCCCTCTCCCAGTGCCTCCGAGGGCTGGAGCCGGGGCGGGAACGCGCTTGCCTCTCTTGGCTCCACGTTCCCAACGTGCCTTTGAAACTATTTGCATTTCAAAATTTCTGTGCTCGGGCTGTTTGCAGGCGATGAGCTCAGCTGACAGACACCCTGGGCCCAGGGCAGAGAGGGGAAGGAAGTGCTGGTGTGGTCACTAGGAAAAGCCAGAAAGCTGAGCCCAGTGTGCTCAAAACCACCCAAACCCAGGCCGGGGAGGGACAGATAAAAGTGTCAACATACGTCCGTGTCAGGAATAAGTTTGCATACAACACATGAAACCGATGAGATCCATTCAACAGCCACACATTCAGCATGGAAAATGTGGTTCTTTGAAGAGCTGCTGGTTAAAGCAAGTGCCCCGTCCCATCAAGGATGATGCAAGGAGAGCTCTCCCAACCCTTCAGCTCAAGGGGGAATGGCTACAGCTGATAGAAGGTTGTTGTACTAATATTTGTAATTCCTTTGAGAGACTCAGATCATGGGTACCACTAGAGGAGGGCAAAGCATTATGTTAGCAACAGCCAGTGGTTATCCCACTCTCTCGTGGTCTCTTGCAGGTGATGGCTGCTCCATGGACGGGCTGTTCCTGCTGCTCAATATTTCATTTCCTTTGGCTTTTACCCTGACTGAAATCTGGCAGCTGGAAATGCCAAGTGCCTGCATTCAGAGGGATCCACTTCCCTGCTCAGCAGAGGCAGCCTCGATCCCCCCATATCTCCTCCCTGATCCTTTATCAGTGAGCTCAATCTACTTTAATACAGGCACAAGAAAGGGAAGAGCCTTGAGCTGGAACATGGGTTCAGTCCAACGCTTAGATCCTGAGAATGGAAAACTCACAGTCCCTCAAGAGGAGAGAGGCTGGGTTGTGGTTTCTGGAGGGAGAAATTCAATACAAGCTTGTAGAGTAAATAAACTGCAACCTCATCCCTACGTCTGGCATGTGAGAACCTTCGGGGCAGGCAGAGGGAAAGAAATCCTGTCCCTAATGGTGCTGGAGCAAGGAGCGAAGTGAAACCAGATGCAAGGCTGGGATGGGCCCGAGCTGGTGGGCACGGAAGGGCACTGCTCCTTCACAGGGACTCGGCGTGCTCTGGTGGCTGGTGCCCGCTGCTAACCTTGGGATAGGGAATGGGACGGGCAATGGGATGGGCAATGGGATGGGAATGCCTCTTCCCATGCTGTCCCCTGCCAGTGGGACCTGACCCTGGTGATCACTGTGGGTGGGGCAGGAGGAGCTCCAAGGGCCAGGGACAGGAAGTTTCCCTAAACCCTCTTTTATCCCCAAGGATACTCATGTGTCACAGAGCAAGAATCAGCCTGCAGAGCATCATTGTTAACTTAAAAAATACCCACCACAAACTTCCCCAGCTATAAAGGACTGAGCTGAAGCCATCCCAGAAGACCAGAGTTTTAAGCTGGTGGCCAGCTCTGTCAGCTGCTGGTCCTGGGTTTTAATTTCCTGAAGTGTCTCATTTCTTTCCCTCGCCAAAGGGAGCTGGAAAAAAATCCTCTTTCTCCCTTTCTTTCTCCCCTCCTCACAGTTGCTCTTTGAGTAAGGCCATACCTAACAATTATTCAGGAAAACATTATGTTGACATTACTGTTTAGAAAATAAAAAAGGGTTTTTAAAGCTAGAGAGTAACATCGTGACCATATAGCACTAGTGAATGATTAAAAATTTAGATGACTGCCTTTGAAACAATAAAAAGCTTTCGAAGCTTCTTAATGAGCAGCTATCAGAAATAAAGCATTTAAAACTTCAGAAAGTGCCTCTGTGGAAATTTCATTGTCTTTGATGCTGTAAAATAACTGCAGGGTGGATTCATTTCAAGTTCTTTTTAGCATACTGGTCGTTTAGAAATATTGGGAGATATCTTTCTTAGCAATATGTGGGGAAAACAATGTCTTGGTCGCTTTCATTTATCTGCAATTTGACAGGAGTGCAGTTTATTAACTTGAAAAGAGACAGATACATTATCTGAAACACAGAGAGTATAGTGGGTATTGCCTCCTTTTTATACCAGTGGGAGTCCATGACACTTTGAACTTGCTCACCATTAAACGCCTTCCTGAGTTGTTGAAGAGGCCTTTAAAAAGGGAGCCTGTGCATTTATGATGTAAATTCGTTATTTTGACAGTCTTTGAAATCTGTCATATTCACGTCCAATTTAATGCACCGCAAAAATTCTTTTCTTTTAAAATACTTTTCTTTTAAGATTTCAAAGCCATTTTCATGTAGAAAACTATTGTTATACCTAATATATCCTGAAAGTGTTTTAGCAAAGGAACTTATATGATTCTGTTTTAAGTCATGTCAGGTTTTAAAACATGTCATTTCTTCAAATAAGCTTTGACCACACTATCTTCTTTTTTTTTTTTTTTTCATTAGTTAAAGTGCACTTGATTTCCATGGATACAATTAGTCAGAATATCTGCTATGGGATCATCATTGGATCAAACAGGGTCCTTTCAGGCTGTATTCCACGGAGCAATTGCCCACATATCTGAGATCAATACAGCCCAGCACACGGGTAGGGAGATGCAGGGAGCTGAGGGCTGGTTGGGAAAGTGGAGGATTGTACTGAAGCACAGCACATTTAACGAGAACCTGGGCCGGTGGGAAAATTAAACAGCTCCTTTTAAAACGATGAGCTCTGAGTATTTACTCTGAACGTGGAGTGGGGCGAGGAGGAGCAGGACAGGAGGGGGCCGGGAGGCATCTGATGAAATCCAAGTTCAGTTTATTTCTGGTCGAAACCAAGCCTCACACATTTCAACTCAATCTTCAATCCAAACAAACCTCCTTAGGCTCGCTAATCCTCATTATACAGTGGATTTTAGCTGTACCTGCACTTCTTTATCAGTTTGCAAGATATTTTCAGCCGGTACAGAGGTCTTCATGCAGCTCTGCTTCAAAGCTGTGTACAGAGGAGGTTCTGTACAGAGTTTCAGAGAGTGTTTTCATTTACAGATGCCTTATCACTCTGGGAGAGGAGGTTGGTGGGCAGGGGGAACACATTCCTCCAAAGCAGCCCAGAATCATCCTAATCTAGGGAAACGATCAAATAAGAGTTTCAAAGATCTCCTACTACAAAGGAAGACATTAAGCTCCCTCCTTGCCTGCCCAGACTCCAGGGCTGTTTTGGAATACATGGAAATATGTCTGTAGCACGAAGGAACCTTCCACTGATGGTTTAAGCACCATTTCACATGTCCCCAGTGGCTGGGTTTAAAATGCAGTGCACCATGAGTGAGATAAACCAGGAGAATCATTACTTCAGTGGCATTTAACCCTATAATTGGGTGGTTTTTTTGGGCCCTGATTTTATAAGGTCACCCTGTTATTTCCTTTGCTGGCTGGCTTGTGATGGTGCTCTCACATGTTATTACTCTCTTCCATCACAAGGAATGATATTTCGGGACTGAAAGGGCGAAAGATTTGTAAGGACTGTCCTTTCCCACACTGTGATTGTCTGAAAGCTTCAAACAGTCAAAGGCTGAGTGGAAATGTGCTTTAGATGGTGTCTCTGGGGCAGAAATCCCACCTGGTCTAGGGGTAGAAAAGAACTGTAAGGATCTGATTATTTCATGGTTAGATCGCCTCATCCCCCTGCAAAGGGAGGAAATACTTTCCTGATAGAGCTTGTATCAGATATTAAACCAATACTACACTTGATCTCAGCAAAAAGGCCATTAAATCTCACAACTTGAAAAAGGCATCTTGCTCCTTGAAGCAGGGAATCCTGCAGTGCCTGCTGCCTGCTAACCCGATGGCCCGGCTGCGCTCGCTCGCAGAATTCATTTCTGCTATCATTTCCCCCAGTCTCGGATTTCACTGGCACGAGCAAAACCTTGGGCTGCATGAGAAAATACTTTGAAATGGTGCCTAATTGACTTGGGCCTGGTTCAGGACATAGTACACCACACAAACCACCATAACATCAATCAGAGGCACAGAGGATGTCCCCATGTTTGGCTTAAACTACAGGGTATTTCCTTTGCCGAAAGCATTTTAATCACACTTAAGTATAGGTTTGCCATGGCAAAAAAGACCGACCTATTCCAGTCGTTGATTTTTCCCACAGAAGGAAACTTCTGTCAGGCATCCCGGGAAATGGCCCTGGGTTCGTTGCACCGACTGCACTGACTTCACCAGCCTTATCGTGCCTCTCCTCTTTTTACTCCCACCAAAAGTCGTCTTTCTGTGGTCTGCAAGAGGAGTATTTCCATCCAAGTCTGATGGATTAAGCTTAGCCTCTGGGATCTACTCTCCCCCATGTTCCTCCTGGGTTTTGTGCCCTTTCCCCTCGCTCCCCCTCTCCAATTAGTGCTGCTTAGCTCTGATAGTGCCTCTCTGGTGGAGGAGAAACAGGAGCCAGTTGTTAAGGATATAAAAAAATGTTATTTCAAGGAGACTACTGAAAACAGGCAAAACCTGTGGTTCTCTTGGGCATGACTGCCCTGCTCAACAGAGCCCATCTGCATCCAAAATTATGGCATTTTCATGCCTCAACACTGTCACAGATGAACTAATCACTTACTTAATGACTGTCATTGTCAGACATGGCTGTTGGGTTTAAATGTCTCAATTTTTGGTCATGTAAATGTCCAAACTGAACATTTTTACTAAGCTTTGAGTAACCTCTGTGAAAACCAAATCTAAGGAATCACAAACTGCATTTGGAAATCCAATGTGCTAGAAACCAACCAAGGGCTTGATCCCCTTTAGAGCAACAGCTCAGGGACAGCACCACCTGTTTTTGGGCTGGTTCCAGGAGAAGTGAGGCTGTGGACTGTGCTACCAGTGTGCATTGCCAGAGATGGAATTAGCAAGAAATTAAAGTCATGCCTGGGCATGCAGGGAACAATCATTAATGGCTATTTCAGGCATCATCTCCATTGCTCAGTGCACACAACAATCTCATTCTTTATCTTTTACTTCGTATGAAACAGGGGTGATTTGCTTGCAAATATCAGCAAGGGACAGAGGAGGAGAAAGCGGGGAACAAGCCCAGTTAAATCACTGAGATTAATCAGACATACAGCAGGAGAAAGGATGAGAATAAAAGCACCCCTCTCTAAAAAAGCCCTCTGAAACCCAGTCACGACAAGTTGTAACTCATTGTCTGGCACTGGTGTGCAGGGAGAAGAGCAAACACATAAATGACAATTAACATCCCAGCTGACATCAGCCTCAATTTCTAACCCGCTGAGATGCCACCTCTGGGAATAGTCATGAAATCAGTATTTTATTGGAAAGAGGGTTCAGGGGTAATTCCAGCTGGGCAAAGCTGGCAAGTGAATCACACACACACACACACATGTTAAAGGGCGTGAAGGACATTCCCCTGGCAGCCTCAGTCATCATTCCTGCTCTGTTGGCACAGGGGGCTGTGCTCACGGGTGTGGACTCCGGGGCATCCAGGACAGCAGGAGCTGATCCTCCCATGCCCAGGTCCAGACTGGCTTGGACTGAGGAGCTGAATCCACTGCCCTTAACCTCACATGCGACTGCAAGTGCAGAGCCCTGCAGAGTTTTTTAAAAAGCCCCACTCAAGAGTCAGGCCACTGAGTCCTGCCCTCCATTTCCAAATGGCCTTCAGTGTCCTGCCCTAAAGGGAAAACCAGCTGCTTCCAGGGAAAAACAGGAGGAACAAATGTTCCCCTGTAGCCCTCTGTCCCAGACTCGCAGCCGTGTGTCCCGATCCAGAGCCCTGGACCTCACACCAGCACTCTTGGGAATGGAAGGAACAACCACTCGCCCTCATTTGGGAAAGAACAGTTCAGCTCAATGCAAACATTGCCCAATTGTGTGAAAAGGCTCAGTGCCTCGGCCACACGGCTGCAATTCATGGGAGAATCCAAGCAAGGCAAGATCAAGGAATCCTGGTCTGTTGGGCAACATCAGCCAGAGAACAAATCCAGGGAGTCACCACGGCATTGGGAGACACGCCAGGACATCCTGATGGAGCAGCTTAACCGTGCCTAAGGGCAATGGTGACAGAGAGACAGCTGTGGCATGGAATGGCCTTGCACACACTTCCCACAGCTTTGTGCTCCTCTGCTCCCTGATCCCCACCTTCACCTGCACAAGGATGCATGTGCCCAACCCAGCCAAGATGCTTTTGGTTTGGCCAGGCTCCCCCAGCATTCCTTCTCCTAAAATTCACTTGATATTTTTTCTGTTTATTTATCATCTGGGGTTTTTTTATGTCCCCTGAAACAGTCTGCAAATGCAGATCCTGCTGTTAGGATTGTTGAAAGAAAGCAAAAATTTAAAAAAAAATAATAGTAAAGAAAAATCAGAAGGAAAACATAAAAAATAAGAGGCAATGAAACATCTCCCAGACAGAAAGGGAAAGAGTAAAACTGAAGCAGTGGCTTGCAAAAGCAAAATCCATTGAACTTCACAATCCTAGCAACATATCCCTTTGTTTACGAACCATCTGAAGCAAGTTCTACCCTGCAAACTCCATGGGGAACCTTGATTTCTCTAGCCAAATTAACTAATTTTCCTAACACACACTAAAATCTGGCCATTTGATCTGTCGCTCAAAGCCTGTCCTCCAAGTAAATAAAAACACCCCGTAGCGTTGATTCCACAGCAGCCCATAGGGAGAGCGACAGCATCCCCAGCAAACCGGGCTGTGCGAGGTGTGTTCCCCACCTCTCATCCAGGAGGGGCACCAAGAGCTCGACTGTGCAGGAAAAAACATTGAAAATGACTGAAATAAACCCATTTTTCTATATGAAACAGATTATGTCTGTCATACATATAAAATAATTGTCATTTAAAGTCTTGAGTAGGCTGAGGGGAAAATAGTGGGACTTCACCTCCTTCACCTTGGAACCCCTGTGGCACCCAGGTGCTGTTTCTTCCTCTGCCCCCAGGTACTGAATAACTTCAGCTACAGCTGGAAAAACCCACCCAGATGTCCATGAACACAGGCTGTGTCAGGGATTTAAATGGAGCAAAATCTGGCTGTAAATGTAATGGAATCACAGACTCGTTTAGGCTGGAAAAGACCTTTAAGGTCATCGAGTCCAACTGTAAACCCAACACTGCCAAGTAATAGGATGAACTTTAGAGGCACAGGAGCCCCACAGGTCTCACAGGATAAGGTCAACATGAAGATATTTTTTTTTCCCTTTTTCCTACCCAATGTCTATTTACTAACCTTTGAGAATTTCATTTCTTTGATTCCAGCTAAGGCCTGGGAACGGCTCCAGTGGCTGTGCATCCCTGAGGCAAACTGCCCAAAATAGCCCATGTAATCCATGCTGGGCCAAGGACTGCTGTGGGGAGGAGAAAACCTCCATCCTCTGCCCCAAGGGGGAAAACCCTGTGCCATTCCTGCTCCACAGACTCAGAGCAGTCTTCGTCCAGCTCCTTTCTGGAGAGATGTGGGTGTCCTGTATCCCCTCACTCATGAGAGGGATCCCATGTGCCCCTTTTATACTCAGAATTTCAATCTGATGCCCACTTGGGTAAACTCCATCCCATTGCTTTACAAAAAATTAGGGAAAAAAGCTGGAGAAAGAAGAAATTATGCTTTGAGTGGCCCATTGCAGTAGAACAACTTAGTGACATGAAAATTATGGTCCAATTTGTATTTTATGGGATGTGAAATCCAGCAGGTTCAGAGCTGCTTTCCCATCTTCACATGAGACTCCAACAGCTTTGAAGCTGCTGCTGAAGCTGTTTGCTTTCTCTAAGAAAGCTTTTGTCCACCAGGACCAGATGGAGATCTCAAACCTCATTTGCAGTGAAGATAAAGTGCCAGGGACAACATGAGGCAAAAACCTAAATGGAAATGCTGATCATGGCTTAGGCTTTAAATATTCACAATATCACTGCTGTCATTTCAGTGTCAAAGTCTGCAGGCCCAGGCAGACAGACAGGGAGCACACAGAGCTGTAAGAGAACCTGGCACATTTTTTGTTTTATAATTTCCAATTGGTTTTATAATTTTCCAATTGTTTATGAATTATTTTTACACCAGTGTTTCCCCAGCTCCTAAGACACGACTAACTACAGAAGAGGCCTGACAAAAACTGGGTTGTATTTGAAATTCTTGTCATGTAGGTAAATGTGACTGGGCAGTTCTGTCCCACTGAGCCAGTGAGTCAGTCCCAGGTTTGCAGTGTCCAGAGCTGACGTGACTGTCCTGCAGACCTTGCTCCAAAGGAGCCATTTCCTGAGCCACTGCTGCAGGCAGGGCCGTGACAGGAGTTATCCACAGGAGAAAAGCAAAGGGGAGAGAAGAGAGGCTGGTTTAGAAATAAGAGCAGCTGCAGCTAGGACAGGGGGAATGGCTTCACACTGACACAGGGCAGGTTTTGATATTCGGAAAAAATCCTTCCCTGTGAAGGTGGGGAGGCCCTGGCACAGAGCAGCTGTGGCTGCCCCTGGATCCCTGGGAGTGTCCAAGGCCAGGCTGAACAGGGCTTGGAGCAGCCTGGGATAGTGGAAGGTGTCCCTGCCCCTGGCATGGGGGTTGGAATCAGATGATTTTAAGGTCCCTTCCACCCCAAACCATTTTATGATTCTATGCAAACTGGGGAATGCTCTGCTGCACTTACCCATCTTTGGGTGCTCTTACTGCTATGCAGATTTAATCCAAAAATGCACAAACAAGTTCTGCCAGCTTTAAAGAGAGGCTCCCAGCGACAGCTCTGCCTCTCACAGGGTGCAGCTCAGCACAGCTCCCCTCTCCAGAGTCTGAGTGGGAGGCTCCCTAATACATTTTACAGCTCCATGGTTTTTTTATGATGATTATTTTATGGGCTTTTAGGTAAAGCTGCTGCTCACCTGTTTGAAAGCCCAGCCTGTATCCCTGCCTCTGACACATCCCAGGTGCACAGGCTTGGTGGGAGCACAGTGCAGCCACTGGACTGTCACCAGCCCTGGTGTCCCCTGCTCCCTGGCTGGGCACCTGTGCCCTCCTGGCACCACAGCATGGAAAATCCCCCAGGCACAGCGCTGCTCTTGGGAGAGCTGCCCTGCTTTCTGCTTGTGGGGCCTCTGCTGCACAAACACATGAGCTGGTGAACAAAGAGATCATTAAAAAGAAGAGGAGGTAAACAGGCTCCTGCTTGCACACCCAAAAGGAGCAGCAGCCTGGGGTGGGCAGGTGCTGTCCTCCACAGCCATCCCAGCCTGGCTGAGCTGAACAAGCAGAAAGGAGAAGTGGAGGCTGCAAATACCTTCCAGTTCTGGTGCCCACGGTCATGAATTTAAATTCCCATTTATACTGAAGGCTTCTTAGCTTGGCAAAGTGATTTTAAAGGGCAGCAGTGGAAGGGATGATCATGCTCATACTTCTGCTGGTCAGCACAGGTGAGCTCGTAGCAGGTTATTTGTCTGCAGGGCTGTGATCCTGCAGAGGCTACTGAAGTTAAATGCTGGGAGCTCTCAGCTCTTGTTCTGTTAATTCTCTGGTAGCCGTAGCCCAAGACATGATGCAGGTGGCTCCTTGCAGGAACAGCACCCTCCCAGAGCAGTGAGCAGACTAATCCTCATTTTGCTCTCCTCCAAACAAGTGGAATCTATCATTCACTCCAGTCATGGACAGTTATTCCAGTTATTCCATTTGATTCTATATAAACAAAATTGTTTTCCATAATTCTCATGGTGCTCCTGTGCTCTGTTGTCTCCACCCTGTGTCAGACCTGGCTCTGCTCTCCCTTCTCCCCCTGCCTTTCTCTCCAGGTCCCCCAGCTGCTCCTCTCCCGAGTGACACAGTGACCATGCGAAGGCAAATGTGCAATTCTGGTCATCCAGGGCACTGAACCAGGGAGCTGCTCCTGTGCAGGTTGAAAAGGCAGCGGAGCAGTGGCTGGTGTGGTGCAGACACAGCTCACAGCAGGGCCAGCCTGGAATCACAGCTCCAAAGCCAACAGCACTGATCCAGCACAGCCCTGCGATCAGCTCCTGCTCCTGCACTGCACCTACAGCCCCGTCCCTGGGGTCTGAGGGTGCTACAAAGCCAGAGGGATCTGCTGAGAGGGGGGATGGATTCCCAAAAACATCATTTCCCTGAGCAGGGGACAGCCCATGTGTGTGGCACTCACGGCCGGGAGCTTGGGGAAGCCGTGCCCAGCTCCAGCAAACACCCACAGAGCCCGGGGATTCTGGGGACTGAAGGGTTTCACTGATGAAAAACAGGCACTATCAGCCTCATCTTCTGCAGCCTTGGCATACAAAAAATTGCATTTTCTCGCACTTCCAGCAGAGCTCCAATGAGCCCCTCACAGCAGCTCCTGTTTAATTCCAGCATCACCTCCAAGCCTGCTCCTTATTCCCTCTGAGAAATATTCAGGCACACAGTGCTCCAGCTTGTTCCCCTGCAATGCAATTTTACCTAAAACCTGCAGGTTCTGGTGGTCCCACCAGTGCCCATCCCCATGCATTTCACCTCGCCCTGGAGCAGGGACAAGCTGAGCTTCTGCCACAGGTGGGTCCCCGTGGCTGTCCCCAGCTTTCCTCAGGGGCCATGCACATGCTTCTCCCTCCCATGGCCATGGATTAGGGAATTTTGCAGCAGGAATGCAGGNAAAAAAAAAAAAAGTGGATTTCCCTTTGCAAGGTCTCCCTCTCACCCTGCTTTTGCCAGGATCTGCTGAGATTCAGCCTCTGAGATTTTCTTGGGGAAGGCAGGGGGGAAGCATTTGTTTCCCAGTTGCAGATTTTCTCCTGCACTTACATGTTTGTCCATGAGGAAAAAAAAAAATCCTCTATTGTAAAACTTGTCAAATGAGACCACCCAAGTGGCCAGAAGGAGGGAATTGGGAAGGAGGAAGAAATGCCTTGAAAACCATTTTCTTTTTGATGGTTTAGAAAGGGAATTGAATGTTATTGTCTCACTTTAAATATGTTCTTTATGAGGAGGTCATGTAGCAGGCACATAATTTTCTAATTACAACCATGCAGATAACATGGAAACAAAATATATGGAGATTTTCCAAAACAGAGGACGCCTTTTCAAACAATATACTGTACAGTTCATCTTCCAAAGCCCAAAATAAAGCAGAGAGCTTTGCTCAGGAGGAACTAGATATAGTTGTAAGCTGCTAATCACTTCCTTTTACCCACTGTTTTATTGTCAGCAGAAAAACTAAACTCAGCCAGCCACTGGATAATAACTGGAAAATGCTGTCTGAGCTTTGATGGAGGTTTCTCAGGACGTGCTGGTGCCATCCCTGGAAGCAGCCTCCCTAAACCCACTCGCAGGAAAGGAGGAATTCAGACCCACTGTAACACCACCACGATCCAGAGAGTTTTCCCAGCAAATCTTGCTGGCTGCATGAAGGGAATTGCATGATCACATCCCATTAAATTGACAGGAAATGAGGCTTAAGTGAAAACTACTGTTCCTTTTCCAACATCTCGGGCAGGGCTGTGGGGAAAGGAGGGACCTGGGGCTCTGTTTCCCATGCAGAGAGAGGTGGATCCAGGTGGAATCACCAGGTCCTGCACCTCTTCCTGCCAATTCCTTCCCTCCAGCTTCAGGACACTCCCAGTTTGGCACTGGCAGAGGCAGGCTTCTCCCAGGGGTGCTGAGATTTCTGTGCCTAGCTGGGGGTGATGTGGCTCCCAGCATCCTCCCAGCTGAAACAAGGCATGGATGAGGAGGGGTCACTGCAGGGAAACCCTGCACAGCACCTTCCACACACGCCTTGGGGATGGAGGGGATACAGCAGCAGCCAGGGGTGGCTGCTTTTCCACCAGAGTTTTGGTGGGATCGACTTTCCCCACTGCCTCTCTGGTGTTTCAGCTCCCCAAACTGGGATTACTGGGTCAGAACGAGGTGTCCTGTGCTGTCCACCTGCCCTGGGACACCTGCAGGGTCACAGCCATCAGCCTGGCTGGCAGGGTCAGGTGTGTCCTGGACAGGATCCATCAGTACAGGGCCCATTGCAGGGCCAGTTCCTTCGTGGAGATGGAAAACTGTGGGAACAGAGTGGGGACAGGGTGGGAATGTGTCCCCAGGATGCCCTTCTTGGTCTTTTCCACCTGCTGAGGCTGAAGGAGGGCATGCATTTGGGTGCAAAATGGGGCCATAAATTATCTCTGGGGTTTTATCCCTCCCCAGGTTTGCCCCCACTAGAAAGAGCACCCTGTGAGCTGCAGTGCTGATAACCATTGTGTGAAAAGCTCCATCTCTGGGAGGAACAGGCAGAGCCACACCTCACCAGGAGACCTGATGACAGCCAGGGTGGAGCAGGACAAATGCTGACCAGCCCAGGACTTCAGCATCCTCAGGACATGGCACGGTGACACTGGGTTTGTTATTCACAGCTCTCCAACACACGTTTTCCCAGCAGACAAAAACCTTCCAGTGTCACTCTGGCTCCATCCAGCTGGATTTGACCATAATGAGCGACCAGGGTTTTGCAAAGAGGGTAATTTAAATGTGTTTACACTGCCACTAACCCCCCTGCTTTGTTTGCCCAAGATGCCCGGGATAAGGGGATGTGTCTGTGGTCTCTTTGTAGCTGAAGTAAGACAGTAGCAGATAATTGAGTGGATCACTTCTGGCCTAAACTGTCCTGCTTGCAGTCCTGGGTAACAATAAATTAGCGTGGAGTGAAAGGGAGGATGTTGGCCTGGATTTTGAGCTCCCTACACTGGAAGAAATCTCGTTTTAGGAAACCCAAAGATGCCTCTCGGTTTCTTTACTCACATCCCTCGCTGTGAAAAGCAAATCCATCCTTCTCCTTCCCCACATCTGTTCCTGATGCTCAGGACTGCAAATTTAATGTACACAACAGTTTAAGCAGCTGGGAACTTCTGACCAAGTACAAAATAACCCTTTATGGCCTGTAGTAACCAACCTACCTGGTGCAACCAATGCCCCCACGGCTCTTGCTGGTTCCAGTTACACCCCTGAGTAAAGTTCGAGCAACCTGAGTTTCCTTGTGGCCTTTTCTTTAGAAATTTAGACCAGGAACGTGATTTCATAGGTTTGCTCCAGGATGAAAATAAAAGAACAAAAAACAAATGAACAAAAAAACAAACAAAGGAAAAAAAATCCACGATGAATGAAGTAAAAGGAACCCACGTGGAATAAGGGAATAAAAAGAGCAGCAAAGGACAGAAGGGGAAAGGCAGGAGTGACCCCAAAGGAAACCACTCCTTTTGTTTAACTGTTTTCTCTCCGAGCCTGCCCAGCAAGAAAAGCCCCTTTTAAAAGGGGGCCGAGCTGGAATTCACACCTGGAAGCTGGACCTGCTGCTCCTGACATGGGGAAGGCCACAAAGCCCCGAGTCAGCTTGGATCAGTGTCAGTGCAGTGGGGGAATAAAGGGACCTGAGCCCTTCCCTTTCCACTGCATTGCTCCAGAAGAAAGCTGTGTTTGTTCGAGGTGGGCTGGATGGGATTTGGGGGGAGTGGTTTCTTTGTTTTGAGGTTTTGGGTTCTTTTGTGGCTTTTTAATGTTTTGGGGGATTTTGTTTCTGTCGTGTTTTTTGTTTGTTTTTGGTTTGGGTTTTGTTCGGGGGTATCCACTTTGTATCTATTTCTATCCCCAAAAGGGGGAGGAATTCTGCAAATCCACATGAAAGCTGCCCTGGGAAGCTGCGAGGAGCTGTGCTGTGGGGCAGCTCAGCCCCCTTTGGGCAGGAGCACAGCCCACCACGATGCTCCAGCAAACCCCTCCTTCCCAAAAATCAGCTTTATCGGATCCCAGGGGATCAGCTGCTGCCTGACCCCATCCCGAGCTCGCTGATCTCTCACAGACACCACCAAAACCTGCTGGCTGGAAAATCTCTGACCTGAGGGTGGAACCAGGCCTGATGCTCCAGAAAAGCTGCTGCTTTTTTAACATTTCAGTGCCCCTTTTGGGCTTAATCCTGGTCCCCATCTCAGCTCGGCAGTACAAGCTCAGAGCCTGCACACAGAGAAAATTGATGATTTTCAGGGATCCACAAACCTGGAACCCCTCAAGGGCAAATTATCAGGTGCACCCCATGCCAGGATGTGTCCCAGGATCCATCATTCCCTCCTGCTGCTTTACAGAAAACAAGACCCCCCCAAATCACATTCAGAGGCACTTTGAGTAGAGACATTCTCCCAGCCCTAATCAACTGCAGGAATTAATGACCCATTGATGCTGTAATGCCTGTCCTTAGCTTGGGACCATCTGAAGCCCAGCACCTTCCTCACTGCACGTTTCACATCTTCCTCATTGCACATTTCCTTCCACCACGAGCAATTCTAATGAGGTCAAAAATTATTTTCCTTCCTTTGCTCTAATCTCCTCAAAGAACAAAAAGAAGTATGAAAAGAAAACACAATATTTATTGTAAATCAGTGACTTCTGCATTAAAATGATCAAAGTGTGTTTGCTGCACACTTGAAGTTCAGATGCAAAGGGATTTCCAACTTAAATAAATAAAAGATTGTTTTTCTGTAATGCAAATTGTGAGGCACGGAGTCGTCAGACACGCTCTGCACAAGGCCTGGCCCACTCCTGCACCCCACATATTTTGCATGGATGATGCTCTTCATCTTTTCAAAAGAACCACCACTCCACCAGGGCATGCTAATGCGTGCCAAGGGGGGAACTGGACTCTACTTGATGTCTGATTACAATATGCAGCTTAATAATATAATTTCTCAGTTCAGATATTGATCCTTGGGAGCGAAGCAGTGTTGGGAATAGAGCGGAGCAGGGGGTGGAGAAATATCTGCTGCCTGTTTTCTCATCTAACAACTCCCCAAAGAGACAGAGCCTTCCCCATCCCACATAGCCAGGCATGACAAGAGATCAAAACTCGCTGGGGACACGCACTGTGCCTTTCAGGTAAGTTATACTATTATTAATGATCATAAAAGAAGCTATCAAGGTATTTTACATTTCTTTCATCTGGCAAGCCTGCGAGCACGTTTGTTAATTGAGGAAGCCTCACTTTTCTGCAAGGTAGACTTTAATATTTCTTTCCTACGAGCAGGAAGCAGCGGCACGGGGGTGGCTCTGCTCCCAGGCAGGGCACAGCACAGCCACCACAGGGTGACATCCGCCTCCTGTACCAGGGACAGGGACTGTCCTGCCCCCCACGTCAGGGACAACACCTGCCCTGTGCACCCAAAGCTCAGGCAGGAGAGCAGACCTGAACCCAGCCTGCTCAGGTGCCAGGCTGGGCTGGTGAGAGCGGAGCAGAACTGCTGGAATTTGGAAAATAATCCATATTCCTGAAGAAAAGAGGCCGTGTGCCATCTGGCAGTGCTGTCCCTCAGGTGTTGCCCTGCTGCACAGCCAGCAGTCAGCACACAGAGGTGCAGCACGCCAGGACTGTTCACTTCTCAAGGACAGCCAGCCACAGCCGGGGATATTTTCCCACGTGGCAGTGGCACTCCAGCCAAGGTGAAGTTTTCCCCCTCTGTGTGCTTTCAGAAGTTGTTCTGGTTAACCCCACGACCAACACAGCTACTTGTGTGTCAGGAACACTCGCTCACCTCCAGGAGACATCTGGACCCTGGAATCACTGGGAAAAATCCCCACTGAAGATTAGGGACACTCACAAGCCGATGTGTCCAGAGGGTAGGAAAGGCATTAGAGCACCAAAGTGACTAATTAGGGCAGTTTCTGGAAGAGGACCAGCTCCAATTCATGGGATGTGAAAATGGAAGTTGAACCTGAAATATTTGTGGCAGCCTCTCAGATGCTGTGAAAACCAGCACACGGGGCTGGCAGTGTGTGAGAGAGCACTCCCGGTAAGTGTGGGAAGCAAAACATGTGCTTAAGTGTTTGCAGAATGCAGAACTAAATCTAAACCTGGTAGGTCAGAATTTGAGGGGAGTAAGTTCACTCACCCTGCACAGCTTCAAGTAAACCAGTTCCCAAGATCCGCCAAGAAAAGGCAAAATTCAGCCTTGTACAAGCCCAGACATTGTCAAAACTACACCAGGTTTTTAGTTTTTTCCCCAAAACCAGGAGAAGCCCAGCACAGCTCCAGGCCCTGGCCGAGGATCACGCTGCAGAGCTTGGATCCAGACTAAAACTCCTCCAGATTTCCGGATTCCTCTGTGGCTCACAGCTCCACGACAGCCTTGCACTGACCTGCACAGTCTGTGATAGCTCCGAGGTGTGTTGTGTGCTCCCCTTTTAGGTGACCACCCCGAGCTGAGCTTGGACACTGCATTTTAAAGTCAGCAACAGCATCATCTGCTGTATTCCAGCTGGCAGGATCAGCATGGACTCGGCTCAGCAGGATGCTGTTTGTTTAGCTGGAAGTCCAGGAGACATCTTCTACTTATGCATCTGGGTAAATGACTGTATTAGAGTTTAATTTCTTCAAATAGAACAAAAATAGACACTCATACACAAATTAGCCATTGCTTTATGTATGTTGTGTACCCCATAATTAGCAGGTAATATTCACTCTTTAATTTAAGAAAAAAAAATTGTTATGCTAAATAGGAGGATTTTTGCTTAATTACAGGCTAATCCTATTTCCTCAGAACATGTGATATTTTCTTATCTCCCCAAATGGAAAAGGCACATTCGAATGGGAGGTATGTTTGTGTTCCATCCTCTGCCATACAGATTCCAAGGGATCTCGATTTTCTGCGGAGCTGGAAAACAGGAGGGCAAGCTCCAGATCCTGACAGCTCCTGGGGGAAAAGGGGCACCTTGGTTTGGGCAGTTGTGCCCCTCAAAGGGACACAACAAGAGGGGACTCTGGGGTACCCAAGGTTGGCATCCTCGGTCCAGGCACAGGCAGGGAGTCCAAGCAGCCAAACAGGATTTTCATGGACACTTTCATGGACACTTTAAATCTACATTTCAAGATGGGTGCTGCTTAAATAAGACATCCTACTCAATGTCCTTTATTTCTCCAAAGGAATTGGGAATTATAACCAAGCCTGACAGAGTGGCTGTGAGTGTCGTGGTGCCAAATAATCGATTAGAGAAACCAAGGCCCAGAGAAGCAAAGCAACAACCCCTGTGCAGGATCAGCAGTGGGGCTGAAAACAACGCCCAGGCTCGGCTGCAACCACCGGACTCGGTGGCTTTTGTGTTTCTCTTTCCATTATGCATACCCTTCCCTTTTCCCTTAATGATTTAGTGATGTTTGTTCCCTCACACTGCGTGCAGACCTTGCAGATCAAAATAGCCAGTCATCTAAAAAAAATTCTTTATCCTTTGTTCTTCAAAGAAGCCAAATAATCTCAATCCTTTGAGAAAACTCAAAGGGTGAAGGCAAAGCATCAGGACTGATGAGAACAATAGCGGTGCATCCCCCGACGGACGAGCATCTCCAGAGCTGTGTGGTTATTAAAAAAAAAAATTCCTTGTAGTGAAAATTCTTGGGTCAATTACTTGTTGCCACAGGGAGATTTCCTAGGAATTTTATTGTTATTATCACCATCCGGTGATTATCCGTAGCAAAACAAAGGTGAATTTTGATGCGAGGAGATGCAGCGTTTGGTAAATCTTAAACAACAGAAAGTAGAAGGGGGTGGAGTGATGGGAGATCAAAGTCCCTGTGATTCCTGTAAGGTTTTGGAGCCAATGCTGGACATTCACTGCCGCTCTCAGGGGTCTGAGGCATTTTCCCATCACTTTGGAAGGTTAAATAGTGGGAAAAGAGTGACTGGCCATATAACCACAACACTTCTGCAGCAAGCAGTGACAATGCCAGGGTCTCACTGCCCATTCCTCACTCCTGGTGATGGTGAAGGAAAACCCTTCAGTCCCCATAATTATCATAATTATCCAAAGCACACACCAGGCTGTCATTTTGGGAAGGACACCGCTCTCTCTGGGCTGAGGACCCCATTTCAAACCATCACTTCTCTCCAGCCTGGCTTTTGTCCACCACATTTTGGAGCCCACCACACTCCAGGGATGGGAGAGGCTGTGCCCACACCTCAGACCTCAGCTCCAGCTCCCAGAAAAACAGGAACAAATGCAACGTGAAGTCTGAGATGCTCCTACAGATCGATTCCCCCTCAACAGAAAGAGCCTTTTGGACCTAAATACAAATCACCTACAATTAATTTGCTTTTCCTACAGGTTTGCACTCAAGGAGCAACTTCCTCCAGGATGTGGCTGGGGCAGGGGCTGATTTGCTTTTTCTTTGTGACCAAAGGCAAAAGGAAACATCAGAAAGGGACAAAGCTGAAGCATTTCCCACACACTGGACTGGTGCCTTCCTCGGACAAAAGTAGAAGAACAGTGACTCTAGTTGTCTTTTTAAAAATGAAAAATAATATAAAATACAGTATTTTTCACCCTCGGATGTGAATTGCTGTGGATTTTCTGAATTGTTGTGGATTTTCCAATCAGCTACAGCAGAAATGCTCCAGTTCACACCTGAGATCTGCATGGAGGGCAGAGCTTTGTTTTGAAGCACTTCCTCAGGCTCTGACAACCCCACTGAAGGATTTGGGGGTCCCAACCCCACTGGTCCAAGGCACAACCAGGCACAGGCTGCACCTGCACAACCCCTCTGCTGGGGCAGGTGGCTGCTCCCCAGCACTGCCCCACCACACAGGGATGGGATGGAGAGTTTGAGTTTCCCCCATCCTCTTTTCCACAGGGCAGGAGATTGGGATTTTGCTCTGTTCGTGCTGCCACGACACAGGACTAACACTCTTCCCAGTAACTCGATCCTAATCCCCCACTCTTGCTCAGAACAAAATTTGCACATCTGAATCACGTCCCAGGGGATCCTGGGGTGCCTGCAGTCACTCACAGAAGCCAAGGCACTGCCATGGCAAGCCTGGCAGAAGCAGGGCTGCAAGAAGGGATGGCTCCCACTGAACTGGCTGCCTGAAGAGAATTAATCCAGTAAATGCCTGTTCTGGGAAAGATACACTGGGATATGAGGGCTGATAGGAAATGGCACCCGGGTATCAAACAGGAAGCTGAAATGTGTCCATCAAGCCAGGGCTCTTTGATCACCAGCAGTCACTCATCATTTACACATCACAGGAGGATGCTCAGCTCCACAAGGTGCAGTCAGCCAAAAAGGAAGAAGGATCAGCTGAGTATTTGTGTCCTAAAGACGTGCAGTGATTAAATAAACACCAAAAAATAGCCCAGTCAGCCTCCCAAGGGCAGCAGCTCCTCACACTCAGACAACTGACACATTTTACACAACTTGCAGCCCCACTGCTCACCAGAGTTGTTTTCATCCCTCATGTCAGAGCAATCGCGCTCCCGACTCCTCTTCCAAACCCATCCCGCAGGATCTCTCCTGTGCCATTCACAGCTGGACAGCAGGACAGGCCATAAAACCACAACACTTCTGCAGCAAGCAGTGACAATGCCAGGGTCTCACTGCCCATTCCTCACTCCTGGTGATGGTGAAGGAAAACCCTTCAGTCCCCAGGGGACCAAAAAATATCATCGTTTTCCAAAGCACACACCAGGCTGTCATTTTGGGAAGGACACAGATCTCTCTGGGCTGGGGACCCCATTTCATGTGGAGACACATTTTGGGTCTAGGGACCATATCCTCACCATTCAGCCCATATTTCAGCAGCACAAGCACCTGCAGCTCCCAGAGAGCAGCACCCGGTGCCAGGCTGGCACCGCAGCCCAGACTGGGGGCTGTGGGGAGGAGAAGCTTTCCTGCACCTCCCCAGTGCCAGGACAGCCAGGGAAGGGTGTGAAATGCAGACTTGCTTTGCTTGCACAACCAAAACTCAGTGCCATGGGAGGGATTCTTAGACTATGTGGTTAAAACCACCTCAGAGCAATGTAATTTAAGGTTCAGTCAAAGAGCAGGTGACTCAGAGGAGGGCAGAGCCCTCGGGCTGCTCCTACACCAGGGCCTGGACACAGCACCTGCTCTGGACACAGAACCACGGAATAGTCTGGGTTGGAGGGGACCTTTAAAGGTCATTTAGTCCAATCCACCTGCCATGGGCCGGGACACCTTCCACTGTCCCAGGCTGCTCCAAGCCCCATCCAGCCTGGCCTTGGACACTGCCAGGGATCCAGGGGCAGCCACAGCTGCTCTGGGCACCCTGTGCCAGGGCCTCCCCACCCTCACAGGAGAGAATTTCTCCCCAATATCCCATCCAACCCCACCCTGGGTCAGTTTGAAGCCATTCCCCCTTGTCCTGTCACTCCAGGCCCCTGTCCCAGTCCCTCTCCATCTCTCTCAGAGCCCCGTTAGGTGCTGGGAAACGTCCAGTACAAAACCCTGGGCTCTCTTGGATCCTTGCATGTCCAGAGTTCAGCTGAGCTGTTCCCAAAACCTTTTGCTCAAGTTCTCAGCCTCCTTGAGCAAACCTGGTCCCAATTTTGAGCTGATTTGAACTCCATTTGAGCTGATTTATAGTTCAGCATTAAAAAACAACAACAACAAACAACTGTTCTTTAAAATGGCAACTTTGGCCATAATTTATGCAAGGCCAGATGGAACTTGTTGTTTTCAATTAAGTTTCAGCTGGATTTTGTAATTTTAGGTTTTTCATTCAGAGCAAAACACGAAAGAGGGAATGGAAAGCATCGATTAATTCACATAAAATTTAATGGGAGGGTAGTTATATAAATGTGTGGGAGCAGAGCAGTGTCCTCCCAGGTACATCCAGCTGCAAATGGAAGACAACAGTCCCTGGATTTCTTTCCCAAGGCCAGACCTGGCTCTGTGGCCCCTTGGATCAAGTGTGCCATACACAATGCTGTATCCAAGACATTTTGACACCGTCTTGCAGCTCCTTTCCTTGAGATCCTGGTATTTTAATAGACAGGATTAGCTCACAGCAAAAGCTGAACCTTTGACATTTCTTCCTTGCAAGCAACTCACAAATTGATGCTAATATTTGGCTGTGCTCAGCGGAGACCGAGTCAATACTTACAAAACTCGCTCCTCCCTGAGCTTCCAAGGCCGGGTATTTTGTTTTTACAGGGGGGGAATATCTGGAACCTTTTAATGGATTAAAAATAAGTTGCAGTTGATCATTTGTTTGCGAGACAGAAAAGGCTTCAAAGATCCACAAGCGGATTAAGCGGGAGCGTCGGGATGATTCACAAGCTGATACAGGCCACCAGGCAGGAAGCGTCTCAAATGACTTGCTCCTTTGTGCCCGCTTCAAAGCACCCCGAATGACTGGCAGCCCCTCTCCGGGGACACCGAGGTGGCAGCAGTGACAGTGCCAGCAGCGAGGTGTGCGTGGTTTGGGGAGGAAGAAGGGAATTTGCCTCCCCGCTCGCCCCGCCGCGTTCTGCCTGCAGTTTATGGGGGAAGCTCGTGCCAAAATGGGTTTTGTAGCCACAACCTTCTCCTCGTGTTCTTTTCCTGCCTCTCTTTTCTTTCTTTGTCCTCCATCCCTGCTTTATCTTTATCTCTTTTTTTGGGCTGGGCAGAGGAAGCCGTGTGTGTCAGAGACTGCAGCCTGACCGACCGTCCCCTCTGTCCCCGCCTTGTACCAAGGCTCCCGAGCCAAGGAATGCCATCCCGGAGGGAACAGGGGTGCCTGGTGAGGGAGCGGGCAGCTGAGGGTCACCTTCAGGGAGCTGGATTTATGGCCCACTAAACACAGTGGGAAGAACCCCCCTGACAGAGCTGGGCTGTGGATGAAGCCTTGGGCTGACCCATGCAGGAAAATCTGAGTGAAGGAGACAATTATGAGTTGTAAAATTGCAGCTGGACCCACGATTGCTCCCTTTTCCTATCTTTTTACTCTTATTCTGAAGATTCTGGGGGTAAAAATGAGCTTTCTGCAACCTCAGTCCTCCAAACCTGAGCGGGGATGAGCAATAGAGAAGGTGTGGGATAATTCCCAATTGCAGCTGCCCAGGAGCAGTGCCAGCCTTGGCAGCCCAAGGGAGCTGTGGCTCAGGAGAGGGTCCTGCTGCTCCACGGGAGACTCCTGGCTCAGTCCTCTGAGTCTCTGGGAGCTGGCATTTCAAAAACTGGAGGGAGGTCAAACTTCCCATCACAAGAGTTCTCCCAAACACATCACATCCCTGGGAATATTCAAGGCCAGGCTGGATGGGGCTCTGAGCAACCTGTTCTAGTGGAAGATGTCCCTGCACATGGCATGGGGGGTGGAACAAATGATCCTTAAGGTCCATCCCAACCCAAACCAGCCTGTAATTCTATGAAACTTTTACTCAAAGGCTGCCAAGGAAAAGTTGGACCGTAGGGCAAGAGGCAGAGAGCTCAGCAGATCGTGGAGGCCAAGGATTAAGTCCATTGATCTTTGCAGAAAGGCTGCAGGAGATGAAGGCTGCCCACATCAATTCCGGGCAGATACACAAGCAGCAGCCACATGCACCATGTGGCAGCAAAACCTCCAGAGTTCATGGCAAAGGATGGCAAGGGTTTAATGGAGTAAACTGTGAAATTAGCTGGGAAAACTCTGCATGAAGGGAGGAGGGATATTGCATATACACGTGTGGGATCATTATATTACAGCGACTTTCAACGCCGTCTCATAAGGAACGCTGAAAAAGACCTTACAAGAGACTGAAAAAAATCCCGCACCTCTTAACATCCTGCACTTTCAACCAAAGGCTGAACTTGCACAGAGAGCAATGCTTTTCATATTTAAATCCCATCAGCACGATGGCAGGCCAGGAGGAAATATATCCAGGCTTTGGAGCCCAGCTATGAAGGGGGAACATATAAAAATGAGGTCAGCTGGGAAAAGAGGCTGACAGACATCCCAGGGTGGCCACCAGCTCAGTGTCTGGCTGTGAAAGGCAGCAGTCACTCTGTTCTACCCCGTCTCCTTCATCCTAACGTGGGTCTGGTGCTCCAGATGCTCCGTGGAAGAGCAGGAGCTGCTCCCACATCCCCAGGAGAGACAAGTCCCAAACTCCTGTGCTTTAAGATGGTTTGTAGCACAGCTGGGTGCAGCTGTAAAGGTGATGGGGGCGTGTGGAGGCCTGGGAGTGTTGTCTCCTGTGCCATCCCGAGGGATTTCTGCCCCGGGCAGGGCACGCCAGGGGCTGGGTCCCGGTGCCTGTCCCCGCTGCAGCCCTGGTGGAGGTGCCCGTGCAGAGCTGGCACAGGAGCCAGCAGGTCCCCGTGCCAGGCGCCCCAGCCCTGCTGCTCTCGGATCCTTGCTCCCAGGGCTCTCTCCTGTGTTTTGGCACTCCAGCACAAAGGCAGCTTCCAGCTACTGGAGCTGTTGCTGCTTTCATTTGCTGCCAGAGAAAACTCTGAGCCCGCAGCCCTGACCAACCATCGGGCCTGCAGCTCCCAGCCCTCAGAGGCCTTTCAAAGCAGCTCTTTCTTTGGAGTCTGGGGGAAACCACTGCCTTTGGTGGGAGCTGCTGCTTCTCTGGATCTGGGGTGGTTCTCCCCGTGCACAACCCCCTGTGCTCGTGCAGATGGACTCACAGTCACCCGTTTGCAGGGAGCTGGGAAAGGCTGTCCCACCCCCAGCCCTGCTTTTGGGCCCCCCTGAGCACCTCTGGCCCGGCAGCACAGTGAGGAGGATGCCCAGACTGAGGGTGGACACAGATCTGGTCAGGTCCTGCTCCAGCTCTCACACACAGACTGACAGACAGACACCTCCCCACCCACCCAGGGGAGCTGCCAGCCCCCAGCAGGGCTCGGGGTGGGGACCTGTCTCTAACATCTCTCCAAAGTTTACCTTTCCTAACAGGGCAAAAAGATGGCACCTTAATTAGATGGGAAAAGTACATCAAGCTCATTAACTAATTAGGAGGGAAAGTCCCTGCAGCAGATGCCTGGATTGCCTAAAGTACTGCTTACTCTTAACTGCTAACTTTGAAAAGGATTCTGCTATTAAAGCATTATTTTGTTCCAAAAGCACAACAAAGTCATTTATTTTTTATCGTGCCTCCCCAAACTAATCCCTCACAGCTTTTACAAAGCATTGTGCGAGAGAGGCAGGGGCTGGGGGCACGGGAAGATTGCTGGGACCCTCCCCAGTGGCACCAGCTGCCTTTGGAGGGACCATCCAGTGCCTGACACACTCCAGCTGCCTTCAACTGCTGCCTCTACAGCCCTGTCAGGAGCAAAATATTAAACGACCTGAGGGATGAGGGCTGAAGCGTGAACTTATCAAGCAGCCAAGAATAAACTCAGCCAATAACCTCCCTGTGATCAGCAGGAGACTGTCCTCCTTTCCCTTCCAGTGGGAGCTGATAAAGCAGGAGAAGGAGAGGAATCTTGTGGCTACTCCTCGTTGCACCAGATAAGGACGTGAGCTAGAAATGCCATTTATATCTCTGAGCACCCGGCAGATGGACTGCACCAGCTGGGGAGGCACTGCTGGGATCTTGGTTGCACTCAAGAGATGGGATATTAGGAAGGAATCCTTCCCTGTGAGGGTGGGAAGGCCCTGGCACAGGGTGCCCAGAGCAGCTGTGGCTGCCCCTGGATCCCTGGCAGTGCCCAAGGCCAGGCTGGACATTGGGGCTCGGAGCAGCCTGGGACAGTGGAAGGTGTCCCGGCCATGGCAGGGGTGGCACTGGATGGGTTTTAAGGTCTCTTCCAACCCAAACCATTCACCCCAATAACATTTCCTCCCCACTAACTCCTGATCAGAGCTGAAGAAGTTTCAGAGAACTGCAAAAAGGGACACAAATTTTGCAACAGCCCAACCCAAGCTTCCCAAAGCCTGAGGGACCCCAAATTCTCCCTGAGGAGCAGCAGCTGGAGCTCACCAGCACCCCTTGGGAAGGAGGCAGCGCTCTCCATGGTCACCCCTACCCAGGAGAGCTCTCCAGGTGTGTGTTCCCTCAGCTGCAGTCAGCAAACCCTAAATATCTTCCCTCCTCCCCTCTCGAGGCTGAAGGAATGCCTCAAAACATTTCTAATTGTGTAATCTCAGCTGTCATATGACCTCAGCAACAGAAAACGGCCAGATTCAGAGGAAATTCTTTGCCTAAACCTATCATTAGCTCTTTCCCCCCTCCTCCCCAACCCATCTTAAATAAACAAACAAACAAATGAAAGACCCCACAGCCCCACAAGGGTGTTGCTGTTGTTTTCCTTTCCCTGGAAGGCCTGAGGAATGGCATGGGCAGGGAAGCCCAGCTATGCGAGGACGCCGTGGAAGCCACCCGGCCCCAGGCAGCCGTCGCTGCGCTCACGGGAGCATTGTCAGCCAGGAAAGCCATAAATCGCCCCCGGGACGGGAACCTGGAGACCAAAGCCGTGTAACTCAAACAGCCTCAAAGCAAAAGAGTCCCTTTAGTGTGAGGGTGGTCTGTGTAAAGTTAGGAGACACCTGCTAGCAAGCCCTGAGACACAAGCATCTGTGTAAACTCGCCCCCTCCCTGCGCCCGCAGCCCTGAGAAGGTGTTGAATGAAGCAGTTTTCATGAAAAAGGCTCTGTTTGGGGCAGCTCGAAGGCTCCCAGGTACCTAAGCAAAACAGAGCCGGGGCTGTGCAGCCCTGGGATGGATTACCAGGGACCACAGGGAGGCCTATTAATTATGGTGACACGCTGATCTGCTGCTCGCTGCGGGCTCGGGTTGGGTGTCGGGGCGATAAGAGCCCGCTCTGTGTCAGGGGCTGGGGCAGCACAACAAAGCCCAGGGGATCTGAGCAAGGCAGAGCATGAGGGGGCAACCCCAGTGAGCAGATCCTGAGGGCTGAGAGCTTGGGGGGGGGAGGTCAGCCTCAGCCCCCTGCACATCCCCGGGCCGGGACTGGGTTGGCAGCACAGATTTTGGCCATCCCAGCTGTGGTCCTTCACCCCCTCGGATCAGCAGGCAGCAGGAATTGAGCACTGATTTATTTTTAATTGGGAAGCAAAAGCTAAACAGTGAACCCTCTATACACAAGGCCATCACACCTTCTTATGAATTAAACAGTGGAAATGCTGGAGCCCTGGCAAAGCTGGAATCTGGAAATACCAATATTTCACCAAAGCAGTTTTTAATATGCAGAAGTGTCATACACATCGCTCTGAAGTTTCTAGCTGTAGGTGAAATCTTCTCATCATCAACTCTCAATATAATATGTGCTTATCTTAAAGGACATTTACTTTCCTGTGCTTACGGCCTGTATTTGAATTGTCAAATGACACTTTGCTGAAATTATTAAAACCTAGAGGTCACAGGGAGCCCGACTTGAAAGCGGGAACACACATTCTTTCGTCTGAGCAAAAGTGCATATTTGGAATTTTAAATGCAAATTTTTTTTGGAGGAAGAATCGCTTTTCTGGCAGCCAAGTACAGATGGAACATTTGAAAGAAGGTTCTGCTTTAATTTTTGACAAGTGCTGTGAATAGACACCCTGCTCTGCTGGGAGAGGGGAGGGATGGGGCAGAGCCCCGACCCCAACGGGAGCCTGGTGGGGGTGAGTGGGGGTCTCACCCTCACCCACCCCTCTCTGGTGGGTGTTTGACAGCAGGTAAGACCAGAGCAGACTGCGGGCGAGCTGGCAGCTTGGTCCCTTGGGGAGGGAGGAAGGACAGGGAGGGCTCTGAGAGTGCTGGGTGCTGTCCCCCACCAGCCTCCAACCTCTGGCTCTTGTCCCAAATGCAGCCAGGCTCAGGGTGCTGGGATACCCAGGCTCAGGCTGCTGGGATACCCAGGCTCAGGGTGCTGGGATGCCCAAGCTCTGGATTCTGGGATGCCCAGGCCCAGGCTGCTGGGATCCCTGCACAGCTCAGGCTGAGGGAAGGCAGGCAGTGTCTGGCTGATATACCCTGACTCCAGGACTGTTTTCTTTCTGAGGGATAAGGCTTATCTCTTCCCCTTGCTCCTACTTCCTTTTAGGGTGTTCAGTGAACAGATAGGAAGGGGAAGTAAAGATGCTCAACATCTCTCTCTAAAAAATCCCCCAGTCAAACACCTCACGTGACATTTGGGGATCAGCTGTAACCTTCCTGTTGTGCAGAGGCTGTGCAGGAGGAGCCAGGGTGCATTCCAGGACGTGCCTCCCTGTGAGGCCAGACCATGCCAGACACACTCAGGCAAGGAGCAGGGAGGCAGCAGCTCTAGAGGGGATGAGAAGCCACCGTGCCCAGGTGCAGAGCCAGGGGGGTGCCTCTGTGGGGAGCACACCCTGCCTGAGCAGTGTGGATCTGGAAAGAAAAACCCCTGGGGCTCCCCAGGGCAGAGCTCCCCTGACACCTCTCAGCTACCCCTGGGCTGGGTTTTGGTCCATATTGCACCAAAGCTTCAGAAGCTGCTTTCACTCTGTGAGAGCTGCAGGGAAGAACAGGAGCAGCAACACAGGGATGGACCTGCCCCTCCACCAGCCTCCTGCCCATCCAGGAGCTCCCTTTGCACAGAGGGAACACTGGAATGGGAAGAGCTTCCACAGGGCAGCCCAGGCAGGGCTCGATCCATGGTCACCACCCGTGGGCAGCAAGCCCAAAACCAGCAGGAGCCACCAGCCCTGTGAAGCCTGCACTGCCTCCCCGCCTGTCCTCTCCCAGGTGTCCTCTCCTGGATGAAGGTGGTGGGCATTTTAACTGTGCTTAACTTAGCTAAACATTTGATGCAAAGGATGAAGACTCAGCTTCCTGCAGCCCTGAGATGAGCCCGGCGCTCCTGCTCCCTCACCCACAGGCTCTGTGAGAGGGACTCAGTGACAAAAACCTGCTGCAGCCCTGACCCCAGCGCCTGGAGGGGAACAGCAACAACACAGAGGTCACTCTGAAGAGGAGGGGATGGAGGAAACCTGCACATGGTGGCAGAGCAAGGCTGGGGAGAAATTTCCTACCACGAAAGGCTCTTCCCTTTTTTCCCCTTCTACCACAAACAGAGATGGGGTTTGAGGCGTGCAGGCTCCTGGCTCCAGCTGCTGACAGAGGCAGTGACACCATCATCACTACACTTCCCAGAGCCAACACAGCCCAGTCTCTGGCCCACGCTGAAACCCAGGTTGTTCACCTCTGCCCAGGTGTTTCCCCTGCCCAACCTGAACCCTTTCACACAGATGTGCTCACGGCCACCTCTTCACATCCCTGTGAATCCAAACCCTTCTCCTCTAACACGATGTGACCTGACTTAACTATGACATGCTCCATCCTGGTGCCTGCCCAAAGAGGGGGACACTGCCTGCCAGCTCCTCACCCCCCTCTCCATCAGCAGAGGCTGCTCCTCAGCCCCTTCCCATCCCTCCTGGAGAGCTCCTTGGTGCTGATCTGAAGTTTGGATGCAGTGTTGTTTTTATATATAAATGACATTATGACAAATGATGAAGGATTAAATTACACTTCAATCAAATCATGCCAAACCAGTAGGGATTGAGGTCCCAGTGGAAAGTATACATGGAGTTCCTCAGCTTCCTGATTTGAATGACTTTGTTCTTCTTCCAGAGAAAAGGGGAGGGGGGGGGGGGACCAAGGAGAAGAGAGGGAAAAGGGAGAGGAGGGGGGGATTTGGCCTAAAATGAAACATTTTCCTTTTAAGTTGAACATTTGAAAATGGCTGGGAGGAAAGAGCTGAAACACTGTAATGGCTGATACTGAAGAACAGCCTGGGACTTTTGCTTTTCGAGAACAGAAGCCAGGGAGAGAGCTGTGGTGTGAAAAAGGCAACGCTGTGTGCCTTGAAGGGGAAGGTGTTTGCAGCAGCCCATCTCCTGCAGACACTGAGAACCCCCTGCAAGGCACTAACCCAATTAGCTTTGCTAGAGCTGTGCTGTGCAAAGGCAAAGGACTGACAGTGGTTTTGGTAAAGGCTAAAGACAGCTTCCCTCTGCCTTGCACTCCATCGGAGGCGCTTTATTATCTTTGTGTTACCACATCTTGCAAAGGTTGGCTCCAGAGCCTCCAGCTCTGCAGCTCTGTCCAGCCAGAACCTCTCTCCTCTCTCTCAGCACTGTTGTGAACAAATCCTGCAGAAACAGCCACTCCAGGGCTGAGTTTGCCTGGAGAGAGACAGGCAGACAGACAGATGGACAGCAGGCAGACACTGCGCTCTAGGATTTGCTAAAATGCTAAAATCAGCACAAGCCCTGAAGGCTGCATCCGACACAACCCACCTCGTGCTGCTTCCTGGGTGCAGATCTCGGGTGTTGTGTCCCACAGACCCCATCAGTGGCCAGGCATTGGGATGAGTTGCCCAGGGAGGTGGTGGAGTCACCGTGGAGGTGCTCAAGAGGCATCCGGGTGTGGCACTTGGGGCTGTGGTTCAGGGGTGATTATGGTGGTGTCAGGGTGATGGCGGGACTGGATGATCCTGAAGGTCTCTTCCCACCTTGATGATTCCATGATCAGTGGAAGCCCAAATAAGTCAAAGCAGAAGACACCAGGGTCCCCTTTGGCTCGAAGGTTGCCACAGAGGGACAACCAGGCTGATTCAGGTGTGACACACTCCAGGATGGCATCGGTCTGATGAGCTCAGAGCAGCTCGAAGCCTCCCTGGCAGACGAGAACAACAACATCTCAGTGAGCAGTTCTGAGAGCTGTGGCTCCATGTCTGCGTGTGAGCCACGTGCTGGCTGAGCCAGAGAGGCTACAAGACCCTTCCCCACCTCCCCCTTTGGTTATTTCTGTCCTCACACGACACACACGGCCTGCACGTGGTATCTGTGAGGGACAAGCTCCTCTCTGGTCACATCATTACATCACTGCTCTAATCTTGCCAAAATTAAAGGCAAAAAGAGCATCCAGCAGGTCTAAAATCCCACTCTCAAGGCAGGGCAAAGCCAATTCCACCGAGAAAAGAGCCAAGCCCACAAAAGCACACACGTGCACACATGTCTACAAGTATGCTCAGGCACACACTCCTGCACCTCAACAGGATGAAATCAGATCATCCCTTTCCCAAAGTCCTTTTGCTACGATTTTTCTCCTCATAGTAACAGGCTTTGCAAAGTATTTTAAAGAACAATTCAGCAATAATTCCCAGGAAACCATTTGTTACCTGTGGTTAACATCCCATCCGCTCACATGGCAGCTCAACTTTCTGACACAGAAATCCAGGAGAACACTCAGAGAAATCAAGACCCAAATTGGTTCAGCCTCTGAGGATAATAACGACTTAGAAATATGTATAAATTTAAGTGGTTTTGAATAAGGACAGCATTTCAAAAAGCCCTCGAATTGTTACTTTGAAATAAGCCATTATTTTCCACTTTTTTAAATTCCAGTCTTTAATAGGGGATGAGACCCAGACTGCCAAGAACCAAGGAGAGTTTTTGATGCAAATGAAAAGCGACATTTAAGAAGTGCAAGTATCCCATAATAGAGCCCACACCACTCTGCCAGCTCCCAGGCCTGCCTGGAGCATCCAGGGACCCATCCAGCCTGGGAGACCAGAGCAGGGGGGTTTAGAGGCCCCCTGGCCCCATGGCTGACCTGGTTTGTGCTGGTGAGGCCTCAGGGCTCACACCACAGCCCCACATTCAAGGGTTTCCAGTCAAAAAAACCACAGAAATTCCAGCCTGGAGTCAGACCCAGACACACATGGGCAGATGTGGCCACGCAGGGAAGGCATGGATGAGAGGAGAGCTCCTGAAGGCTCCTTGGACTGGGTTTACTGATCCTACCCCTGCCCAGTGTCCCAGGAAAAGCTCTGTGTTTCAGTGGGATTGATAAGGAAAGCCCCTCTGTCCCCCGGGGCCATACTTGGAAAAAAAACCTCTGGCAAAGAAGCATTGCTGGGATGAACACGAGTGATTCTCACACCCATCGAGGAGTTCGGGATCTCCACACCCAGGCCCTCCAGGGACACCCACTCCTGGCAGTGCCAGAGCTCCCCAAGCCACTGCCTGGTGGGTGAGAGGGGGAAGAAGCAGCTCTTGGAGAAGGCAGCAGCAGGACCCAGGCGCTCGCTGTCCTCCCCACGCAGAGAGGAAGGAGCAGGACGGAGCCTTCCTCACTCCCAGCCGTGCAAGAGGCCCCTCCTGGGTGGCCAGGGCACAGTTCTGCCCGGGGAGAGCAGAGCCAGCTGTGCCAGGGGGGAGCTGAAGTGGTGGGGATGGGATGGCAGGCGGGGGGTGAACCGTGGGATCGTTACGGCTGGAAAAGGACTTTAGGATCATCAAGTCCAACCATCACCCAGGACCACCCCTGTCCCCAGGTGCCACATCCACGTGGTTTCTGAACACTTCCAGAGGTGGTGACTCCATCAGTGACTCTGTGGTGACTCTGCTTCCAGGGGTGGTGGCCGTCTACCTCGGGCAGGCTGTTCCATGCTTCACAACCCTTTCCATGAAAAATTTTTAGTAATATCTAATCTCACCCCACCCTGGTGCATCCCCAGAGGATGAGGCTGCCCCTCCTGCGGGGGCTGCCCCACGGCACGTGGGAAGGGGAAGGGGGGAGCCGGGAGGGGCCCGGCACGACAGGGGAGTGAGAGCAGAGCGGGAACGGGAGCTGGCCCTGGACAAAAGGCCCAATTAAAGCGTCCTCCCGCAAACAAACATCCCCACAGCCCAACTTTTTCAAAGATGGCTCGGGAAAGAAAAGGGCCACGGGATCGGCGGGATCGACCTAAGTCATGTACATCTATTTAACAAGAAAACTCATTGATAAGCAAACCACCTGATGCTTGCACAGCAGAAAAGAAAACACCTGGTTCTGCCTGTGGGTTGATAAGCCAATATCTTTAATCTTTTTTTTTTCTCTTGATGACTGAAGTACACACTCTGTGCGGCCCTATGCTCCAGCCACATTGGTAATAGTAACAAAGCTTTGATGTCCCCCTCATTCAACAGAATGTTGTTTAGTTCAAAGCGAAGAACAGAGGCAATTCTTTGCTTTTAAATTATTAGCTCCCTAAGTCTTCTGTAATGATATAGTTTGACTGAAGTGTGCAGTTTATTAACTACATAAAGACGATATTATTAGAGCGGAGAAAGGCAGCCGAAAGTTTTGCCTTTCAGCTCAGCAGCAGGGGTTTTTGATACTTTGATCTCAATCAATGCTAAATGTCTTTGTGAGATAGAGGGAGCAGCAGAAATTACCTTTGGCACCATGACTACATCAATTATTTAGTTCTTTTTCTTATAAATTAAAGTGTTCTTCAACTTTTACCCCAATTTTTTCTTCCTTTTCTTCTCCTTTTTTTTTTTTTCCCTTCAGTTATTGGGGGGGAAAAAAAGCTGACTGGAAGAAGTCTGGCTGTGAGTATTAATAAAAATTCCACTGACCTTTCCCAGTCCTGGTCTGGGAGGGTCTTGGTGGATTCATGTGAACAACAACAGCAAAAGGGGGGCTTGGGGTAATGAGCTGTTTAATCAAATGACTGTGTAGGCTCTTATTCCAAATTTGTCTATATTCAGCCTAATTTCCTTTTTTTTTTTTCCCTTGGTCTTTTCCAGTATTGCTGGTGAATGCAGCTGGAAAAATGGGACACCTGACAAGAAAGGTGGAGGGAGACCATTTTCAAGAGCAAGCAGTAACTGGACACAGGGAATGGCTTCCCAGTGCCAGAGGGCAGGGTTAGATGGGATATTGGGAAGGAATTGTTCCCTGTGAGGGTGGGCAGGCCCTGGCACAGGGTGCCCAGAGCAGCTGTGGCTGCCCCTGGATCCCTGGGAGTGTCCAAGGCCAGGCTGGATGGCACTTGGAGCACCCTGGGATAGTGGAAGGTGTCCCTGTGGAACCAAGTCGGCTTTAAGGTCACTTCCAACCCAAACCATTCCATGATTCCTGGACTCCTGAGGCTGAAAGCAGAGCTTGCTGAGACCGCAGCCCCTGGAGCTGCAGTGGGTGCCTGCACACTGGTGCTGGATGCAGAAACTCTCATTAAAGCCCCTGGGGTCAGGTGATCCCACCCAGAGCTGTCACCAAACCCTACCCACACAGAACTCTTGTCCAGCCTAGAGTTCATCCCCTACAGCCAATAATAAACCATTCCCACAGCAGATCCATCCCATCCCAAGAGGGGTGACAGATGCCTTCCCTGGGGGCAGAGGGAATCCAGCATGAGGGGACTAGAGGGGATAGCATAGCTCAGTTCTTCCCTTGGGTAACAACAAATGAGTGGATATTTCAGTGGGATTTGTGCTCTTTTGATACTTGAGGGAAGAGGCTGGAGCAGAGCCAAGGGAGCAGGGTATCCCTGCAATCCTGGGGACAGCAGCTGGTGGCTGGGCTCAGTGCTGTGGTGCACCAGAGTGTGTTAGAAACCACTGGAACCAGAACCTTGGCTGGGAACACGAGCAGCAGGACCACAGAGGTGCTGAGGAGATGCCTTTAAACCAAGATTTAAAGCACTGACCTCTGGCCAGAGAAATTCTCTGTGAGCAAGAAATAAAAGAGGTCTTTGCAGAGGTGTTGAGGCATGAACTATGGGAACTTCAATATATTTATGTGTAGAATGTGTTGGAGAACAACATAATTCTGTTTTCATGGTGATCAAAGTTTTGCAAGAAGGAGGACTTGAGACAGTGTGCTGAGCTGCTATGGCAACATGAATTTTAAAAAGTAAACTGACTTGCAAGAGCTTATCTTTTCCTCTTTAGTGTGGCACAGAACAGATCTGGGAACCTCTGACTGACAGGGATCCTGTGAGGTGCTCACCTCTGCTTCTGGGCCGGGTGAATTGCAAAATCCATAAAACATATCCCCCGTGGCAAGGGGGAAATGATTCCGTGGCTGGGTTTGTCCTGCACCCCGAAGAGCCGAGTCACGGCGATCCTTTCATCGTGTGTTTATCACAACTCAGATATTCAGATGCTGGGGTGGATGCAGCACGAAGCACTCTGGCAGTGCTGGCACCCTGTTCTGGGAGCGGGGTGGGCTGCCGGGCGCTCGGAGGTGAATTCCACCCACGGGCAGGCGTTCCCGAGCGCACCATGACGTGGGCTCGGTTTACAGCTCGGCTTTCAAGCCACCCGCACAAAATGTAGAGGCAGCGGTGTCAGGAACCCTCCCTGACAGCTCCTTTCAGGAGGGGATGCTGAGAGGAGCTGTCACGCTCTGAGTCAGCTGTTCTTCCAGGGCTGGCATTCCAGGCAGGAAGAGCCTGCTGGTGGAACCATCCCAACCACGCCGCCTGCCAAAACCACACTGGGAATCCCATGGGAACCGGCCCTCTCCCGGGCCAGCTGGTACTTCCTGCTCCCGAGGCCTGATCCTGCTGGATGCTGAGCATTCTTTGTTCCATTTTTAAATTAATGAGACTTGAGCAATGCACAGTCCCAGACCCCAGGGAAGAAACATTCCCTCGGTGTTTTGGCCGTCCAACCCAGCTGGAGAGGAGAGGAGAGGGAAATGTCAGGCTTGAAGGGAGATTTGAGAGATGCCTAGAAAACAGATCCTTAATTTGGAGAATTTAACCAGGTTCTCCGAGCTGGCCATGCTCCCACACACAGCTCTCCTCCCCAGCACAGGCTGTGACCCCAAAACTGGCAGCCCTATCTCTCCAGAGAAGGATGAGGATCACCAGCATGGGACTCGCTCCCATCCTATCCCAACAGTGTCCCCTTGAGGTTGGTGGCTGAGGCAACTTGGGAAGAGCCCTCATGGAGGTGCAGGGGAACCCCAGAAGCTGCTCTTGTTTCCCAGGCTGGTCCACACAACAAATCCCAGCAGCTGTGGGTCAGCCTGAGTGAAGGAACCTGGAGGAGCCCATCCCACAGTGGATGTGGGACCTCCACACTTGGGAGTGGAGCACTTGGAGAACCACTTGGATAAGAGTCTTCCTTCCAAGTTCATTCTGTGAATATCCAAAGCCCATCCTGCAGCACCTGGAGTGTGGGAGCTCCTCCAGCACTGAGGAGCCGGAGTGGGAGGGTCTGTGCAGCCATGGGAGGTGGGAGAGAGGAGCCTCTGCAGAGCACACGGGGCTCCCTCGCCGCTGCTGCTGCTGCTGGAATCCCCTTTCTTCTGGCAGCCAAGCAGCAGGGAGTTTTCTGAGAAACTGCCCACAGGGAGCGATCACTTTTTCCAGTCATTAACCTTACACATCCCTCGCATTACCGGGATACCTTGGATGTCTAAGTTGCTGCAGCGAGCTAATTCCTGCAGGTGACTCCAGGCAGCGATAAGTGGGCTCTGCACAGCGAGGGGATTTGAAGTGCCAGAGCTGAAAGCGCTCCCGACTCCGGCACGCCGGGCCTCCAGCGGGGGACACAGCCTCAGATGTCACCGTGCGAGCACAGCGGGGTGGCAGGAGGGGGCCGGGGCCTCTGGAGCTGTCATTTCCAACCTGCAGCCAGCAGGCACCCGGGGCGGCCAAAGCAAAGGGAGGAGGGCCGGGCACGGGCCTGAGATGCTCAGGGCAGGGCCCTGTGCCCCCAGGGAAAAGAGCTGTTTTTGGAGGATATTGGGGGAAAAGATATTTGGAAGATATGGGGATAAAAACCAGTGCCCTGAAGGGATAAATGTTGGGAACTCCCAGTGCTGGCCTCTGGGATAGGTGTGTACCTGGCTGGGTGTTGCTGCACCGGGTGTCCCAGCCCTGACAGAGCAGCAGTTTTGCATCTGAACTCCTTCCTCTGGTGTGGAAGACGAGCACGAGGAGGGCAAGGAGGTGCCCAAGAGAAGCCCCAAACCAATGAGAGAAATATTTACAGTAGGACGGCTCTTATCATATGTACATAATATTAAATATAATATTATTCTCTCTGACAAATCACAACATCTTCCTGTTGTGTTTCCTGGATTATACACCACCAGTGTCCTGCCAGGACTGGCTGAGTAACAATATTTACCAAAGAAATTGCAGAAGACACCAGATTTGTCTTTCATCAGTAACAGGTGTCACTGTCAGTGACTGCAGAGCAGGACCAGGTCCCTCTGACAGAGCAAAGCCATCGAGAGCCAGCGTGTGTTTGCACAAGAGGAGCACCACGGGCAGTGAGGGCCAGCAGCCTCCTGGCCAGCCCTTGGCTCCCCTGGGAAAGACTCTTTGGAGACAGAAGCAGCCTCTTGATTTTCCCAAACTGCCCTGTGATGGGAAGTGTCAGCCCAGACCTGGGGGAAACGGGGACCAGTGGGGGTGTGTGAGGAGAGATTAAAATCCCACAGCAGGACTGAGCGTGTGCAACCACAGCAGCCACACAGGAAAAACCCCATTTATAATCAGAAAGTACAAAACAGCACACCAGAAGTCACAGGTCATGGCCAAGGTACAGAACAGGGACCCACAGAACACACACCAAGGAAACTCCTCCAGGGAATAAAACAACCACCTTCAAACACTGACACAAGGGAGGCAGCAGTCCAACACTCTCAGTATCAGCACAGCCTGTGGCAACGCATCAATCCAAGCTCAGAGGGGCCCAAAACACCAACAGGGGTTTGGCTTGGATCTCCCCAGGTGTTCCCAGGTCGAGCCATGGCTTCAAACCCATGCACTGGGAAGCTGGAGCTAATGCAGGGGGGCTCTGCACTCCTTGATGCCGCTGGGATCAGCTTTGGTTTGGATGAAGGAATGATGCTTTGCCACTCAGCACACAGCTGCTCATGAGGGGCACTCCATTTCCCGCAGCAATCAATGTCTCTTAATCAGCACGCTTTAAAATTTAAAAATTGTTATTAAGAGGAGGTGGGCCCAGGCTGGGGACACAAGTTTTGGCACTGAAGCCCGAGTCCTGCTCTGACAACCTCCTGCAGGCCCTGCTCCAGCTGTGCTGTGTTCAGTGTGCTGACACCTCACGGCCAAGCCAGAAACTCCGATAAGACACCGTTTCCCAGGACATCACCCACACATCCTCCATCTGCTCCAAGGCATGAAACCAGGCTCGTTTCTCGACAAGTTTGTCATGAGCAGAACTGAATACACCAAAGATAGGAAAGAAAACCAGTCCAGAAACACTTGGAGCTCTTGGATCACAAACAGCTGGGCACATCAGGGGCTGTTCTCCGTGGCTGTGTTGCTCTGAGTGTCCCTGGTGCTGGAGGATGGCTCTAACACACTTCTCCAGCAGCACGGTCCCTGTGCTGAGCCGCCCACGGCAAGCACTGCGGTCTCAGGCCTGTGAGGAGCATCCGTGTCGGGGTTACCCCGCTCTCCCCGCCTCCGTGGGGGTCTCCCAGGGGCAGATCAGCTCCTTTGCAGAGTCCTTCTGAGCCCAGTGGTGTCTGTCCTCTCCCTCCCCGGAGCCCGCGGGGCAGGCTCGGCTCTCCGAAGGCGCGGCCGTTCTGACTTGGAAGAAGCTGCGTTGGGAAAGAGAAACTCATCACACACACGGCGCTTTTTGATGTGCTCCGAGGCGGCGAACGAGCTCGGCTTTGAGATTTCCACTGTTCAAGCCCCAAATCCCAAAGCAAAACTCCCGGGCACGAGCCCACGGAGAGGGAGGACGAAGGGAATGCGCGCTGCCACCCCTTTGAAGCTGCAGCGCCGTGTGGCAGAGCTCCGGAGCGCCGAGCCAGGTGGAGCAGGAGCCCTCAGGTTTGCGCTTTGGAATTTATAATGTGGACTCATCCACTTGGCCAGCAGCAGAGGTGGGTTAAATGAGATCATGGACATGCTGCTCCTAGGGAGGGACATGGCCAGGGTTTGGTTCCTGCAGGGGCCGCCTTTCCAGGCAAAAATTCCCCATCTCACATGTCCTGCCCTGGAACGACAAACACTTAGCGACTCTCTCTCAAGATTTCCCCTCCCTTGTCACTTCTGGGTCTCCTCTGACTTGAAATCACTAAACCAAACCTGAACCAGTGCTCAAGAACACCGAGGTTTTCGAAATTCAGGGATTAAAAGTAAAACCTGGGGTTTTGCGCCCTGAACAGGAGGTGTGAGGGTAGCAGAGGCACTGCCAGCATGGGCTCCTGGCCTGTTCCCATGGAAAACTGCAGGAGTGGAGACAGGGAAGAGACACTTCCAGAGCCTGGGGTTTGGGGCAAGTGTGGGAAAGGAGACTGTCAGACAGGTTCTCAGGGACCTCTCCCTCTGGCTAACCCCAAACTGGTCCCGGGGCTGAGCCCTCTCCAGGGTGGGTGTCCAGGTGTCCGTGCAGCGCTCACCTGCTGACCATCCTGGTGTCCGGCCGCAGCCGCCGCTCCCGCCCGCCCAGCGGCTGCACCTTCCCGTGGGGCACGGCCGGGCACCGGGGCGACAGCGTGGCCAGGGTGGGCGAGGGCCAGCAGCCCCTCCTGAGGAACCGGCCCCAGGACAGGGCGGCCACGCGGGACCTCCTGCTGCCAGACGGGCAGGGGCCGGGGCTGGACACCCGGGGGTCTGGCTGGGTGCCCGCGGTGCTGTCCAGGGCCAGGCTGATGGGCGAGGGGCAGGCGGTGCCGTGGGGCAGGGCTGGGGGGCAGGGGGATGCAGGAGGCAGGGCCTGGGGCACGGCTGGTGGCGATGCCGGGGTGCTGGGGCCAGCGCGGGCAGCCGGGCGAGGGGCGCGGGAGGCGAGGTGGCCTGGCTGTGGGGAGGAAAAGGAGAGAGGCTCGGTCAGCTCCGGGGGTGACACCCAGGGCTCCCCAGCATTCTTCGGGAGGAGAATCCCTCTCCTCCTTTGGAGCTGCCAGGAGAGAAGGGCTCGGCCGGGAGGCAGCTACAGCCACCCCAGCCGGGCCTGTGCCAGTGTCCCCCTCTCCTGCAGCTCTGTCCCCTTCCCTGCCCTCCCACCGCCGCAGCACGGCCGTGTCGCAGCTTGCCTGCGGGGTCACTGCTGCCACAGCCCCAGCGGGTGCTGACAGATGCAGCCCCACGCCCGCCGGGATGCTGCAGGAGACACCAGCTTGTCTCATTCCTCACAACGAGTAGCTGCAGGCACGGAGGGGCTGTCATCCCGGGAATGTGATCTTGGTTATGAACAGCACAACCATGTCACACCCACGGCACCAGCCGGGGCTGGGAACAGACCCTGAGCCCCAGCCCTGACGGCTCCTGGTACCACTCACATCTCCTGCTGAAGCCCCCAGTGCCCCTGGCTGGGGCTGGGAAGGCTCCAGCACAGCTCGGTCAGCCCTCAGGACAAGCCCAAGCACAGGCTGGACAGGACGAGGACAGCACATGCTGCATGCCAGGTCCCCTCCCATTTCCCAAGGACTCGCTCCCAGCAGGAATGAAATGCAGCTCAAGTGTCCAAGGAGAGGAGCTGGGAGCAGAGGCACACACAGGACATGGACACTCACATGCAGGGATGGCACAGTGAGGGATGAACACACTGAGACACGACAGAGAAGGATGAACTCGGTTCTTTTTCAGTCTTCTACACTTATTTTTATTAGACAGATGAATGCATGAAGCCACAGCCAAAAAATGAAACAACACACAGAAACAAACAATTTCTTGGCTGGCACAAAGCGAAGTTCAGCTTGTACCAGGCAACCTTCCTTTTCGGGGACTGAGCAGCAGAGGATGAGGAGCAGAAGGCTGGGGTGTGCCAGCTCCATCAGCCTGTGGCAGGGCAGAGACAGCTCCTGCCTGTGTGTGAAGGATGGGGGTTTGTTCCACAAGCACTGACTGGTGTTCCACATGCAGTGACTGGTGTTCCACAAGCACTGACTGGTGTTGCACAAGCACAGTGACTCCCGAGCATGCAGCACAAACCCTTGGCAGGGGAGCAGCGATGCCAAGCAGAGATGATGAAAAATCAGAGAAAGGAATGGATACAGAGAACATAATAAGCAAAGCTGCAGACAAAATAGAAGTAGAATCAGAGGGACTGATGGGAACACACAGATTTGTTATTTATTATTTATACCCTGACTTGATCTTCCACATGTTACTACATACTGGCAATCCCAACATGCTCAGTGCTCCATGTTACACAAACTCTGGAGAGACTGTAGAGTTCACCACAGCCAAGCAGCTTTGGGCCAACCCTGCCAGGTTCTGGAGTGTCTTTCAGTGCTCTTATGTCAAAGTAGGTTGAGGGTGCTCAGCACCCGATGGAACAAAGCCTTGGGGTTTTAAGCAGAATTTTTTAAAAGGCAGCCTGAGCCCTCTCCCCTGTACAGCAGTGCAGAATGTGCCTGTGCTTCCAGCAGGGGTAAGGACAGAGACACAGCACAGACTTCAGAGTGGAAGTCTGGGGTAACTCAGCTTCAATTCCTCTAAGGTGGTTTATCAATGATGGGTTGAGGAAGGGCAGGACAATCTCCCTGGCTCAGCCTCAAGTGGAGGAGAGGAGTGACACCAGATCAGAGTGCCCAGCCCTGATCCTGCCTCTGATGTCACACACGGGGAGGGCCAGAGTCACTGTTAGAGCTGTTGGGGACACAGTGACATCCCCACTGTCCCCTGTTCACAGGGAGCTGCCCTGCAAGGACCCTCCAGGGCTCCAAGGGCCTGCATGCACCGCACTATCTGAGGGCTCCCCCTCCCTGCCAGCCTTCTCCAGAAGCTGTGGCTGCCCCGTCCCTGGAAGTGTTCAAGGCTGGGCTGGATGGAGCTCTGGGCACCCTGGGGTAGTGGAAGGTGTCCCTGCCCACGGCAGGGGGGGGAATGAGATGAGCTTTAAGGTCCCTCCCAATCCAAACCATCCTGGGATTCTGTGATCTCCCATTTTCTGTAAAATCCTACCAGTATTAAAAGGGGATGGACAATGTGAACTGGAGAGAGGCAGCTTCCCACACCTCAGTGCTTCCACCCAGCTCCTCTGCTTCCCCGAAATTTTAACAAACAAGGAAGCTTTTCTGCCCCTTCAGTTCCCTTAACTGGGCTTTGCAGGAATCTTCACACTTCTGGTAACCATTGGCCTGGTCCAGGCACGCTGGGCTTTCCCAGCAAGGCCTGGAATCTCCCTGAGCTCTTTAGCACTCATGTAGTATTTTAGCTTGCCTCATTCTACAGAGCAAAAGAGACAGAGCAAATGAAAAAGAAAATACTACTTAAAGCTGAAATCAGCTCTTAACACCTCTACCCTGTTCTCCCTTACCTCTGGGCTACAAGCCAGCAACAACTGCAGCTACCTCCTGTCGGGTTTTTAACAACAGAAAATAAAAGTGCAGGAAAAAGACAAGACAAGAGGTGGGAAGGATTTGATAAAATCTCTCTGGGCCTGGTGCAGGCTCTGGCAAGGGGCAGCTCTGCACCTGCACCCCCAGCTCACAGCACAGGAGTCATGGGGAGAGCAGAGCAGAGCTTCCTGCTGGTCTTCTCCAGCGTGCCAGGGGCTGTGGGAGTGTCACTCGAATTCAGAAGGTCAGCAAAACCTTCCGGAATGCTCGTGCCACTGTTCCCACCAGCAGCTCTTCTGCCCGTGGCCCCGCCGTGCCGGCTGGAGGTGCAGGACTGGGAGTGGGGGGTGCGCTCCTCTCGGGGGTGCCAGAAGCACCCCTTGGGAGGGTGCCCAGCCCCTGAGGGGATGGAGGCCGGCAGGGACACCGAGCTGGGTCACCGAGCTGGGTCACCTCACCCTGCTCCCCGCGGGGTCAGCCCCCTCTGCTCCAGGGAAGGCTCGTCTGAACGCGAAGCACTGGGGCAGAGCTTTCCCCTGCCCTGTGCCACCCCTCCTGGAGGGGCGGGATGCAGGGAGAGGCAGCCGGGCCCTGCAGCCTCGGGGGTGTCGGCAGCAGAAGGCATCTCCCCTGCCGGGGGTGCGGGGAGGGGCCGGGTGCTGCACCCGGGCCTGGCACAGCAGCACTGTGCCAGCACTGTGCCAGCACCCTGGGCCTGGCACGGCAGCACCATGCCAGCACTGTGCCAGCACCCGGGCCTGGCACAGCAGCACTGTGCCAGCACTGTGCCAGCACCTAGGCCTGGCACAGCAGCCCTGTGCCCGCACTGTGCCCGCACTCCCTCCCTGGCGTGCCGGGAAGCAACACCCGCTCTCCAGCAGCCATGGCAACGTGCGGGGAGCTGGCTGAGGGCAGAGCCGGCCCGGCAAACCTAAAGCAGCACTGACACCTTCAGGAAGGGGAGACGAAGCTCAACACCAGCCTCGCCTTGTCTTTTCCCTGCGGGGCTCAGAGCCTACTTGGGAGGAGCTTCCTTCTGCAGCTGGTTCCTGCGATCCAGCTTGCTCATGACCTGCGTGATGTCCACGGTGTTGGCGGCTTCTCTGGCCTTGGCCTCTTCCTCCTGCTGCCTCAGGATGATGGGGCTGGGGCTGGAGCGGAGGTGGCGGCGTCCGAACAAACCCGTGCTGGGCAGAGAGAGAGGGGAAGGAGAGGGGGTTAGTGAGGAGAAGGGCACCAAACCTCCCCCCAGGGAAGCAGAGTGACCCAGGAGGACAAGCTCACACACTGAGATGGCCAAAGGAGTGCAAAAAGCTTTAGAGCAGGACTGGGTGACTCAGTGTCACACAGGAGCTACAGAACTGCTAAAAGTGTCAAAGTCCTGTTCCTGGGGGACTCCAGGGCCCACCCACATCACTCCTGTTGTTGTGTTTGCACATAACTCACACTCGGTGTGAAGCCAAACAACTCCCACCCGTGGAATTTTCTCTAGTGCCCTCAGGAAGATCAAGACAGGGACCAGGATGGGTGTTTCTGGTGTCTGTGATGCCCCCAAAAAACACCCACTACCTGCTTCAGCAAGGCCACTTCCCCAGCAGTGGATTTGGGCGTTATCCCACCTCTGGATGAGGCACCAGCTCCAGGTTAATGGGATGCTGAGGTTTGGGGGGATGCAGAACAAGCACTGACGAACACGAAGGAAGGATCCCCGGGATCAACCAGCATCTGCCAGTGACCTTGTGATGTGTGGCTCAGGGAAACCTGACCAAAGCCCAGGCCAGTCAGCAGCAGGGCTTTTTCCACTGACTTGAAACAGGCTTTAGATGACATAACCAGTCAAAAGTCCATGATTCCTCTTTCTTGCCTGCTAGGTTGATGAGTGGAAGAGGAACAGAGAAACAAACACCGCCCAGTCTGACACTGCAGCTTTAGGAGCAGCTGCAGTTCAAATGGCCTGAATTTGCTGTATAACCTTCATCTTGCTGGGAAAAAGCCATTTCCAAGGCCATCCACCTTGTGCCAGCTGTCACTCACAAGGTGCTGTTTGTTCCCACATGCCAGACACCTTCCCTCACACCGGGGCTGAGCAGCTTTGTCCAGGCAGAGCTGAGCAGATCCCATGGATTATCCTAAACCTCGGGTCTGTCTCTGCTCTGGCAGTTGGTGTTTTGTGGGCAGGAGTTTTCCCATGCCCAGGACACAGCGCTCTCCTTCCAGGAGAGGAGCCATGAATTAATTCAACAATCACAGCCCTTCTCAACAGACCCAACAGGGAAGGCAGCTGAGCAATCAGCAACTCTGTTCAGACTGTTCACAAGCCACTTGCAAGGGGCTCATGAATAAACAGCACCATCAGTTTCAAAGCAAAGCATCTTCTCAGTGCAAAATTTTATTTAATTAAGAGAACAACTAAATCATAGTAATTTTGCCGCAACTTGGGTTTTTTCTACCCTTGCTACGACAAGAAAAACAAACCCCACAATTACAGCCAGTTTCACTTGCCTTTTTTTGACACCCTCTTGTGGCACAACAGCCTTGGCCAGCATTTCCTTGTATATTGGAGACTTTAAATAGCGGCCATAGGAGTCCTACTAGGAGAAAAAAGAGAAGCTGGTAGTTATGGGCTGCAAACACCCTTATTAAAATCACCACCAAATACAGCTGCTCAGGAGCCAGGGAGGCTGGGAACTGGATAATCTCCCCCAGCAGCCCAAGGGACTTTGCCTCTTTCAGGCAAATGTAGCTATTTAAACCAATATCCTTTCATCTTGCTGTAAAATTCCCAGGATTTTCCATCTCACAATAAAGCTTCACAGGTAAGACCCAGATCAAAAGATCTGAATGAAGCTTAGCCTGGGCCAGCAGGGTCTCAGAGTCACTGCAAGGTGAGGAGCTTGTATTCCAGCAGCCAAACTTTTCATCAACGGGTGAAAATCAGTCCAGTTCTGCTGCTCCCAGTGCATGAGCTGCTGCCCAAGGTGGAACTGAAAAGCAGGACTTGCAGCAGCCACCTGGCCCCCACCACCTTGGGACAGGCTGCCTTAGAGGGGAGAGGCAGCAGCAAAACACAAATGCCTGAAGCAGCACTTGCCCACCTCAGCAGCTTTGAGGGATTTTCAAACAAAGGCCCCTTGAAAGGGACAGCTGATAGCACACACAGGGAAGGCCCAGAGGGCTGGAATCCCCCTCAGGCTCCGGCAACAAGTAACAAACCTTTTTCATCAGCATGTAAATGTGGGTCTGAGCAGCATCTAGAACATAACGATGAGGGTGCTCCAGGCCTTTGACTGTGATGCCCATTGTTTTGCCATCGATGTTAATCCAGCGCCTTGCTCCAGGAGCCAGGAAGAGCCTGCCAGGAGGAGGAATCAGCAGTGCCATTAGCAACTGGAGAATTCACAGATTCCCGTCTATGCATGAAAGGAAAAGTTCCTTCAGCTCCCTGCTGCAATTTGCTGTAGAGATCTTGGGCAATCCATGTCGTCTTCATCAGAGATGTGCACTCACTTCCCCTTGCAGACAATATCAGCCAAATTTTAGCTCACTGGAAGCAAAAAGCCTCTCCCCACTTTCCTTGTGGCAGCCCCAAAAACTTTGCTATTCCACACCGGTATTTAAATTACATCCTAAGACTGCAGTGCAACAGAGAACAGAGAGCAAAAGTAAATATATAAAAAAACCCCACTTCTACCTTCATCTCCAAAAGCTCCTTTCCTATGTGGGGACAAAAGACAGCCACATTTGATAATAGCCTACATGGAAAAGTCTCAGGAATAAACCATTTGGAGAATGAGAACCTGTGGAAGGTGATGGGACTCACACACAAAGGGTTTAAGAGTGGAAAATTTTCACACTCACTTGTAGATTTCTTCTGCTTTTTCTTTGACCTTGGATTGGTCTCCATACTTGAGATCCTCACAGGCTTCCCAGAAACCCAGATTCTCTCCTGCATGACAAGAACACAATCGGCAGAGAGTGAGACTGAGGAAAACACAATCCCATTTATTAACTCCTGCATTTGTTTGGCACAATTTGTTGGCCCCAAACCAGTCTCTCCAATTCTTGAGTGACTGAAAGAAGAAAACAGCTTTCCGCTGTTCTCTGCCCACTGACACCTCTAAGAACTTGTGAGCTTAGCCAGTTCCAGCTTCTCTGGGAGAAGTCATAGAATCGTGGAATGCTTTGGGGTGGAGGGGACCTTAAAGCCCATCTCATTCCACCCCTGCCATGGCAGGGACACCTTCCACTGTCCCAGGCTGCTCCAAGCCCCAATGTCCAGCCTGGCCTTGGGCACTGCCAGGGATCCAGGGGCAGCCACAGCTTCTCTGGGCACCCTGCCCACCCTCACGGGGAACAATTCCTTCCTAGAATGCAATCTAAAGCCTCCCTGCCGGTGCCCCGCGGGGGCACATCCCGGGCTGTACCGCGTGTCCCGTGCCACTAGATGGTACCGCCTGCGCTGGCTGCGCAGCTCCAGCAGCCTGCACCGAGTGCCACTGTCACCTCGGCACAGCGACACTGCCCACCCACCGCTGAACTCCTTCTTCAGGAAGATCTGGAAGTTCTGGCGGCCCTTGGGGTCCCGGATCAGCTCGCTGAAGTTGAAGGCCCATCGCTCCACGCGCATCCTGGTGGGCACTTCCACCCTGAGCGGGGACAAAACAAACAGCACAGCTGGTTTCTCTAATTAGCAGGTTAATTAAAACTAAAATGCCCTTTGCTGCCATGCCAAGGGACTTCTCAGCATTCTCTTGTTTTCCAGAGTGGTGTAATAAGCTCCTGAAGTCAACCCACTAAGTAAGTTGTAATTAAACAACTCGGGCCGCAGCGGGATGAGGATTTAACTGGGATTTATGCAGCTCTCACAGTGACAGCCCAGCCTTGCCCTGAGGTTTGACTCGGTCCCATCCTGGAGGAGGCACTGGTTGCTGCCCAGAGCTTTGCTCCTCATGAAGGCATTCAGCGCAGGCATCCCCTGGGGATGTCTAATGGGATACAATCAGTCTGTAACAGGATTGCTGCTCTCAGAACCACTGAGACGTTGGATGCTCCAAGCCCCGAGATGCTGCGGTGTAATTAGCAAATCCTATCCAAAGGGAAGACCAAGGGAGGCCTCAGAGGGATGGACCACCAGTGTGTGCTTCCAACCCAAAGCCTCTCCTAAGGAAGCAGCCTGAGGGGTGAGCAAAGACCCAGGGGAGCAGCTGAACCCTGAACTGCTCCTATTCCGTTCCTGTGGTGGTAGAGGTGGGCTTCACTCATCCAAGGGCAGGATCAGACCCTCTCAGCAGGGGCTGAGTGCACACTCCCATCATCAGCTCAGGAATGTCTGTAACGTTGAGGAAGGCTCCACTTGAAGAAGACAGTGCTGGGAGTTCAGCATGGAGTATTCCCAAAGTTTCCAGACAAGTTGGAAAGGGAACACTTCTCTGCTCATGATCAGAGATCAGATACCACAACGAAAATCAGTGGTTCCCTTTCCTGATTTCTATCAGTATAAAGGTCACTGTAAACCACGGGCTGGCAAAACAACACAAATACATACAGCTTTGCATTGAGATCCCAAAACTCAGGGTCATCCGATATCCAGGGGTTGCTGGGGAGACATCCAGACAGGATGGGATCATTGGAGAGGAACTGCTCAGAGTACTTCACAACCCTGCAACAAATCCAAAATCAAAATATTAATTTGGAAGCCAGAATTGCAGCCAGCCCCATTATAGCCAAATAACAGACTGTAGGTATCCTCAGCGGTGCAGGACCCTCGGCACAGGGATCTGGAACGTGGCCCCTGCCTTCCTAGAAAAATCGATTCATTAGCTCAGTTATCTTGTTCATTTCTCAAACAGAAGTCTCCTGGTTGTCTTTCGAAGCAGTGAATTTGTTAGTTCAAATACAAGGAGACACAAGACTCTCTTCCATCACCTCCTCTTGCCTTTTCATTTCAAGGAAGTGGGACTAAGCCCCCAAACAGTTCCTGTCTCCTTCTGCATCCAGCTGGCCAGGGCCTGATCCTGCATCATACTGGGGGGAAAGGGCCAGGGAAAGGAACACAGGAGTTGTGTTCACTCAGGTGGGTTCTCTGCAGCCTTCCCGTGGGCCATGGGAGAACTCAGGGAGCTCTGGGAGCGTGAGGGAGTGCTGAGGGCTCATCCCAGCTTCTCCTCTCCCCCATCACCTACCACAGGGCTCATTCCTCTGCGAGTGGCTCTGAGGGCTTGGCACAAAGCAGAACTGTCTCTCTCCCAGCAGGAACCAGACAAACACTTCTCCTACCTTCTAACTTGGCCAGACTTCTAATTACAACCGATTTCACTAATGTCCTGGAATTTTAGCTCCCGCCTCCCTTTTTCATTCTTGAAAACAAAATCCTCTGGTTTCTGCATTTAAAATTCCTTCCAGGCCAAAGTGCTTTCATGTGCTCAGAGCTGGGAGTGCAGTGTCCAGGGGCCCGTGGCTAACAGGCCCCTTGGCACAAACCCTGCAGTTACATCGTGCTCCTGCACAGAGCGAAGCACAGGGCTGGCACACAGCTGCTCCATCCTGCCTTCCCACTGGGAATGCCAAAGCATCCAGCACCTGCACCAGGCACTACAGTCCATATATTCTGATCAAGCAAATCCAAACCTGCCAGCCCAGGTAGCACTGCTGTGTGCTCTGGACGTGCTTTGCAGCTCCTCCTAAATCATTGCAATGCTCTGAAGCATGCACACTGCCCAGCTGCTGCTCATATCCTCATTAATAATGATTTGATTTGGACCCGACCCTGCAGCTGACAGGGAGTTCCGAGGTTCCTGAGGATTTCTGATCTAGGTGATAGGCATTATCCCCCCAGAACTAATGAGAGACAAGCCCCACTGCCAAACAGTTAAGCACCACAAAATTCCTGGGAAGTAGCCAGGTGTCCCCAGCTCCAGCTCACAGTTTGGAGAATTGAGGCAGGAGAGTTTTAAGTGACCTGGGAGTCAGTGACAGACAAAACGAGCAGAGCTGCTGGTGCCCTGCAAGTTGTGGCTCTCAGAAGATTCTCTCTTCCACCCATCTCATTCATCCTAGACTGTCTTCTCCAGGGAACTGGCCTGAGCACCTTGTTTGCCTCAGACGTGATAGGAATCTCTGGTGGCAATGACAGTGTAAACCAGGCAGGTGCTCTGGGCTGCACCCCAAGGTGCCTGGTCAGCACAGCAGGTTCCAGGCAGAAATGCCTCTGGCAAACACACCAATGCCTAATGCAAGGGCTAGATGCTTCATCGAGGATCTGATCAGGAAACACTCCCACTGGGAAGGGGAACTGCTAATTAATTGCTTGGATGTCATGGAGAGGCTGTTTCCCTCTGTAACACAGAATAACCAGTATTATATAACCAGCTGGTGAGCATCACCATGGGGCAGGGACACTCACGGGGGTGAATCCAGCCCAGGGTGGGGACCAGTGACACGAAGGTCAGTCTGTCCTGCTGGCTGCTCATCCTAAAGGACAGACACAGAGCTGGATCCTCTCCAGGTTACAGGGCTGTGCCCAGGCATCACAGCCTGGCCCTGTGCAGTGTCAGCATCTCCTGATTTCAGGGGGATTCTCAACCCAGAGGCTGGTGCTGCTCTGCAGCAGGGAGCCTCTTCATCCTGCCTGGGACTCTGATCCCTCCTCAGCCCCGTGCCTCCTGGCCCAGACAACACAGCCCAGACAGCACTGGGCCACCACATGGATTCCCTGGCTGAGTCACCAGCTGCCAGAGCAGACAGCTTCATCAGCTCATTAGGAGATAAGCACTGAAGACTAATTAATGTGTGGACAGAAGGAAATCAGGACTTACCCTCCAAGAGAGACAGAAGATTTCACTCTGGTCTTCGTGATGGCCTGCTGATAGTACATGATCTGAGGGGGATCAGACATGGCCATGGTTAGGAGCACGGAGGTTTGAAGATAAGGCCTATCTGAACCTCAAACAGGTTCTCTCCCAGGCAGTGAGGCTAACTACAGCAGGGACTGCTTCTTCCCTAATTACGGGATGTCCAAGGAACCAGAGAATCGCTGAACTGTCTCAGTGAAATGTCTGTTTTCACTGAGCTTACTGCAAACATCAGAAGCGCACTTTGCAATGTGCAAGTAATTAAAAAGCACTCCCCATGTTATATAGAAATTGAATAAGAGCTACCATCCTCAGCACCTACAAATGCTCTGGATGATTTAGCATGTAATTATCATTGATTCTTGGCTGTCTCTGCACTGGCGCCACTGTGATTTCCCCACCACTAATTTTGATCTATTGGATTTCAGCCCTGGTGTCTGTCCTTGCCTGAGCCTTCCCGTCACTGGGAGAGCTGCTGGCTGCCTGCTGTGGGAGGGAATGTCCTGAAATTACATTGATAAAAGCTCCATGGGGCAGGGACTCTGCTTTTCAGAGCCCTCTGCACAGAGGGCTTTGAGCCACACCGGTGTAAGCAACTCACACAGGATGAACACCCAGAAGTGAGGGACGCCCCACTTACCTCTCTCCTAAAAAATTCCATAGTATTTTTCTGTAAAATAAAAAAAAAAAATCATTAAATTGGGATGGGTGCTTACCCTTGCTTTTTTTTCTCTGAGACATGGAAACACCGTTGCAGGGCTGCCGTTGTGCAGCGCTCTCCAATTAATTCTGATTACAATTAAAATCAAACACAGCAGCTGAGCTAATCAGGGTATCATCAAAGCTAAGAGCATCCCCACACGGTAAATTGTCCCATTAGCTGTATTTACTGTTTAGCATTGCTTCTCCCATCACAGGCTGCCTGTATGCCTTCAATTACGGGGTTATTCTAATGGAGCTAAAATAGATTCATTTACGAGACACAGATTAGATCATTCAGTATTAGCTAAAGGAGACAGGAACCAACACATTGCAAAATATAAACACCACAATTAAAAGCCTCAGAAGCAGTATCTGCTGTGCAAAGGGTGTTTACGTTGTGATTTGAATAACTCAGACTATGTTACATGTCATCCACAAATGAGCAGGCAATTGAAGGCAAGAAATTAACTGCAGGGTGTTTATTCACACAGCTTCCTTTGAAGCACAGTTACTTTGTGTGGAATGAACTGGAGAAGGGAAAAGGAAAGACAGGCTAAGTCAGGGATGCTCCCAGCAAGCCTTTAAAGGCTCAGGCAGGGTTTCAGTTCCTCAGCTCCTGTTTCAGTCAAGACCCAAATCCCAAAATTATTCTATCAAAGGAACCCTGTGGCAGGCAGGGGTCTGCAGAGTGCCTTGGTGAAGTGCAGTTTGTGAGGGATGAGAGATGAAGCATCTGGTACTGAGTGGCACAGGCAGCTCTGCTCTCCCCTCCCCAGAGACCCTGCAGCCCAAACTGCCCGTTTTGGGAAGGGCAAGATGCTCTCCCAAGGCTGCTTTGTGAGGAGACCGTTGTGGGGTCACTGATCTGCTTTTGCACTTTAACCATGGTGACCAGTCCTGCTCAGAAGGGAGAAACTCTTCTCTCCAGGGCAGAAAAACATGCACATTTTGCTGACACTTGGTTCTGAGAGGCCCACTCACCATTTCAGCAGCAGGAGCCAGACATGCAGCAGATGAGCCCAATCCCTACAGCACCACCACAGAGCCAGCCCTGACCCAGACACAGCCTGGCCAGTGGGGCACCAAAAAAAATCCTCACAGTGGTACTGTGAGGGGAGAAAGCTTTTGCTGCTGGAAATACCACGACCAGCTCTGAGTGGGCAGCACAGACCATCTCAGCAGGGACAAACAGGGCAGCAAAACCCAGCAGTGATGCTGTGCTGGCCCCCTGTGTGAGAGGGGGAAAGGACTGACACATCAAGGGAGAGAAAAAGCTCTAGGACAGCAGGATCACTGCTCACAGGGCTGTACAAGCTCCCCTCCTGATTCACAAGCTCCTGGGACACCCTTATAAATGACGGAGGAACTAAGGAACAGCTTTTCACCCTTCTCTGCTCTTAGCTGCAGCCCCGATTCCAGGCCACCTTCCATGCATACACCATTTCTTCCCCTCATTTCTACAGTGTCATTGTTTCAGACAGACTGCAGAAATGGAAGGGGAAAAGGAATCACCTGCTTGCACAGAGAAATTTATTGTATTTACTGTCCCAAAGTGTCATGTTTAGAGACCTGTGTTTGTGCTCCAGGCCACCTGCCTCCTGCACAACAGGAGCTCACTGTCTCCTTGGGGAATCTGAGACACAAACCAGGCCTGCTCAGATTTACAAGTGCCAGCTGAAGGGTTCCATCTGATGGAACTCAAGTGTGGCTAGAGCATTGATTTCAACACATTAAAATCATTAGATGGTTTTTAAAAAAACCCTGTTTTCTTCCACTTTTTCATCAAGTGGGGCCTCACACAGGCCTGGTGCAGCGGGGAAGGAGAAGTGGGTGCTGGCACAGTGGCTTGGAGGCAGCTCACGTGGCAGGAAAGTGGTTTTATCTTCTAGAGGGGTCTGAGGCTGGCAGCACACCACACACACACGAGACAAACAGCTGTGGGAAAGAGGAAAAGAACACAGTGAGTTAAATGTTATATAGAGACAGAAAGGTATCAATTAAAATGCCATCACAACACAAAAATTGTATGTGGGTGAAGAAAAATCTACAAACAAGGGAAGATTTTATTTTTTTAAGTGCCCCCCACACCAAGGATCTCCTCCTGCCACAGTCTGTGGGGGGGTCAGTGTGGTGGGCAGCTGGTGCTGGAAAACCAAGGGGGTTTTGCTGGGGTGCTCCAGGTGGGGAGGGGATTTGCCAAGGCTCCCCCAGAGAAGGGGCTGAGCATCTCTGAGCAGTGGCACACACTGAACTGCAGCCAAATCCAAGGGGAGCCCACTGCTGAACACCCTGGGAGGCTGCAGGTGCTGGCTGTGCTCAGCCCCTTCCAATTCCCCAGTCAGCAGTAACTGGGAGGAATCTCAGCTATTTCACCCCAGAGCTGCTCATCATTTCATTTCCCTTTCTGCCACAGTGCTCTCACAACCAGTTCCCAGTTCGCTGCTGCTACAAGTGGCCCTGAGCACTGTCCATGTCCCACTGAG
>VWZW01001411.1:0-84419 GCA_013397115.1 Edolisoma coerulescens | reverse complement strand
CGTCTCGGACAGCAACAGCAGCCCACTTACCATTTTCTACTCCAGTTTTCAAGACAACAGATGGTGTATTCAACCCACAGAATGGACAAAGAGCATGTGTCAGGAGTCTCAGCACGGCAGGCAGTGGCAGCAACGTTGCAGCAAAGCCACTGCACTGGTGGGGAGGTGGTCCTGAATGAATACCAAGCAACATGAGAGGCCCTGGTGGAGGCCTGGTTCCACAGTAGTGACAATGTCTGTTCCGCCAGATGCTGGTCCTGCACTGCCTGGGTTGTGGATCTCATGCACTATGCTTGCTCTCCTCTCCCCGGAGCAGAATGTGTGATGTCCCTGTCAGGCACATCTCAAAGGCAACCTGGTTTGAGAGTGAGTTTTCTCATTTTTAGACTTATTTTTCAGAAGAAGAAATACTGACCACAGGAATAATATTTGCTGAACTCAATTACTAGATAAGTCTCTTGCTTTCACAGAAACTCTTACTGCACAAGCAGTTGACTCCTGTAAGCAAGTTACTTAAAAAGCAACTTAAGAAGTTGCTTGCAATATTGTAAAAAGAAACCAAATTTTGTCTTAAACAATGCAAAATAACCAAAAATTTTGGTTTGTGGCAGGAGAAGGGTTTTAAGCTGTTCTTTCTGATTTTTATTCTTCAGCTTTCCAGTAGATGATGCGGTGAGGGATGTGTGGTGATATTTTTTCCTGATGGAGTTCAGCAGATTTACCCTTTTAGGTGAAGTTTTCTTGGGTGAGTTTTCTCCTTGTTTACTTCTCTACAGCTCTTCTCTCCCGTACCCAGCAATACACCCTGAAGTTCCCTTGGAACTCATTCACCTTTCAGCCTTATTGTTTTAATTATTTTTTTTTAAGGTGCCTTAGCAAAAGGTAATGATTCTAACCCATAGGCTGACAGTTTTTTTAAATTTTAGACTTTTATTGTCTGTCAAAACCAGTAAATAATTGGTTTGTAGTTTCTGGAACAGGTTGCCCAGAGATGTTGTGGAGCCTCCCTCACTGGAGATATTCAAGAATCATTTGGACATAATCCTCTGCAACATGCTCCAGGATGACCCTTGAGCAGGAAAGTTGGACCAGATGATCCACTGTGGTCCCTGCAAACTTTATCCATTCTGTGACTCTGTGCTATCAGGGATCTGTATACTGAACCATGTGATAAGGAGAAAGGTCGTAGATCCCTCCCCCTTTGCATACTTATGCTATGAATTCGATGAAATTCAAACAAATTACAGTAAAATGTTCCTTTTAAGTGGGGCATTACCTAAATCATACACAATAGACTACATGCATCCATTGAGTAATTCCAGTGATTTTAAAGAGGTTGTTTTAAGGTTTAATTTGCCACAATACATGGAACAGCTCATAACCCTTTACGAAGATAATAATCATAAGTTTAAACAGTACAGTGCCCTGAATTTCTTGGGAGGCTACAAATGGTCCCTCAGTGCTCATTAGCAGGCTATAGCTCCCCCTATCAAGGGATTCTGAAACAAGAGCATTATAGTTCAATTTGCACATAAGCTGCTGATCTATCAGCAGGAAAAAAGTAATACTCAGCATTAATTTATACATAAGTTCTGAGGAAGAAATGTTCCAAAACAAAGAAAACAAAAAGGTAATAAACCAATTTTTTTGTGTAAACAAAGGGAAAAAATGCCATCACAATTTCCCGAATTGGCAGAAATAGCTGCAACAGTCACTGCCTGAGAAAGTACAAAGCCGAGAGAGTGGCAGTACTGATGTTGCCAGTTCTGTGATACTGATTATTCTTCAGTTCATAGTAAGAAATTGCTCAGTCTTGCGACTCTCCTGGCAGTTAATGGGTTAGAATATGAGCTGCTCATCTGAGACCTAATTTACAAGAAGAATTAAAAGGTCGAGCATGCTCATAGTGGGCAGGAGCTGAGAGATTAATGAAAATTCAGGAGAAACTTAGTGAATTATTTAAGAAAATGAAAAAAATGGTTGGACATGACATTAAAGGAATTTCCAGAACAGGGCCACAAAACACAGAGACTGATGCTGTGGTGAGTATGCTTAACCTGACCCATCAGAGATGAGCTCTGGCAAAACCTCTGCACAATGGCTCCGTCAGCTCATGAAAGATACCTCATGCCAGTTACATAATGAGAGTACATTTCTTCACAATGCTTTCCTCTTCATACATATTTCTTACCAAATTACTATCTTCATCTATTATATGTCTTTTAGTATTATCAGAGCTATCACTATAAAATCTGAAGTTTCTTGAGAACAAAGTATCTGCAATACAGAAGTGTGTCCCCAGGCAATTCTTTAAAAGGTTGAAAAGTCTAGGATTTTGTTATCGTACTCCTCTTTCAGCGCCAGGCTGAAAGCATGTAATTGCATGGTCATGAAAATAACTGTTCCCTGGAGATCACAATATGGCCATTAAAGAAATGGGGGTGTGTATTTATGGAGTGCTGATATTGAATACTTTAAATATCCGCTGAGATCTTAAAAAATATTTATGAAAATAAAAATATAAATTTTATTACAGTAAAGGTTAAGTGTGTTTCAATACAGTGTTTAAACTACTTTGGACCTGACACAGAATGCAGAGCAGAAAGTTAGGTCCCTCCTCTTTCAGTTTGGAAACTGGAAGAGTTTAACAGTCCATAAAAATCAGTAAAAACATATGTTGAGCAGCCAGTCCAGAGAGAAATGCCACATAGAAGGGTATGCCTGAAATGACTCCCTGAGCCTTACCCACCTGATTGTTTCCACTCCACTTTGAAATGGCAACTCAGAGGTCTGGACTACCTGTCAGAGACCTGAGAACGGCTTAGGGATTTTTCTTTGGCAAATGCACAATGGATGTGTTATTCATCTTTACGTAGTTCCTTGCTAAGGAGCTTGATTTTAGCATCATGGCATTTGGGTTTTAATCTTCTGGGGCTTCTGCAGTAAATCTTAGCTTTGTTCTGATCAATCTGTTTCTGCCTTCTTCTTCACAGTGAACTTGTCTTGCTAAGTTGTGTTAAAGAAACTTTAAGATGACCAAAGATGCAGATTTCTATTACAAAACTAGTGGACCTTTTAATTAATTGTCTGGGACAAACTGATGTGTAAAACAAACTTAAAAGAAATTTTTTATGAATTATGTTTTTAATTAGTCTCATAAAATACATTATTGGCATTTTCTTCCAGTAAAGTTCTGATACATAGAATGTTCCTGTCAAATTCTAATCTACATCAATACATCAGCAAAGTACACACAGTTGTCCCTCAGGTACACAATGCATTCATCACCAAGGCAACTAATGACTATAACTATATATTTGAAATGCTAAATGGCATTGTATGAAGTACTCCATCAGAAAGAAGCAAACAGAACAGAAATAACAATGTGACCATTTTGAATTAGATTCCAAAATGGAATATTTCACTTAAAGAAACAAAAAAACCCCAGTATGTTTTAGAAAGAAGTTAAAAGAAGCAAGAAGCATTAATAGTTCAAATTGATGGTGGTGAGCCAGGTAGACCATTTCACACATATCCAATAAATGAAAAACTAGAAGTATATGAATAATTAATATGGATGCAATACCAACACAAAAATAGTGTTGAAATATTGCGGTCCTTTTTGTCTCTTGGAAAATCTTCCTTAATAACACAATTTTGACTATGCGTGAAAATAGCATATCTTTGTTAGAAATAAAAACTGTGTGATTTATGGCATAAAGTAATTTCCTGTTTTTCTTTGAAACATTGTTTCTTGCAACAATATTGCTATATAGTTCTCTTTTTCTCTTTTATGTACTGGTAGTGAAATTCAGTCAACAAATGAACAGAAAGATATTTTACTGAGACTATTTATGATAATATTTAGTTCATGGAATTTAGTTTACAGAGTGTTTGGGGTTGGAAGAGATTGCTGGAGGTCATCTGGTCCAAATTCCTTGCTAAAGCAGGGTCACCTAAAGCAGTTGCTCATGACCATGTCTCTGAGAAATGTGCAGCTCAGTGTAACATGCTGTTTTATAGCACATTGTGTTTCAGGAATATTTTGGTGCTTCTGTCACTAAAACTAGTCAAAAATGCATGAAAAATAATTTTATGACTAAGACTATGCATCAAATAATTTATACTAAAAATATTAATTCTGCTCTAATTATGAATGGTTTCCCAGAAGCTACAGCATGTACTTGGAAATGGAGTCACTGTTTAAAATAAAAGCATAAGGCAGACTATGAGCACAGCAGAAGATATGAAAGATACTCAGGGAATGGAAAGGCAGGGACTCTGATATTAATGGCACTAAACTTACTGAGTGTATATCTTCACTATTAACAGAAAACTATATTTCATATAGACATGAATTAACTTCAGAAATCCTCAGTTTAATTTCTTAAAAGTATGGCCATTTGGCCAGCCTTTTCAGTGCCACATCAGGTTGGCAGTTTGAGGACTTCCAGGCATGCAGAGATCCAGGTCTCTTTTTCAGTCTGTGAACTCCAGTATGACAAATGTGAGACAAACCTGTCTCATGTTGAGATGAAATTAGCTTCAAGGCCTGCTAAGCCCGGTGTTTAGTATTATTCGGATAATACTTGTAGTAGTGTTTTTCTTATAATTTATTTTTCTCAGTAGCACATGGCTGGATACCAGCAAGGAGTGACAGAAAAAGGAGACACAAAGTGTATTGCCAAGCCCAGTGACACATTCTAGTTTTAGCTCTTTCTTGATAACTGTTAAGGAGTGACTTTCTTTGAAAAGTTGGCCGACTTTTTCTACAGCATAGAAAACAAAATCAGAGTTTTAACATCAACTTCAAATGGTAAATCCGGAGTTACCAGAGAATGACAACTCCCAACTATTGTAAAAAGCCACTAAACCAGATGGCAAATGTGCTGGTATTTACTTCTTAAAGATAATAATGCAGCTGTTAAATATATTTTTTATTAGAGGGAAACACAAAAGTTTAATATATCCATGTAATCTTTCCTGTTAGAAAATGGCCAGATTTTTATTTAACCACCGAAACATCAATAAATTGGTTTCCATAGTTGGTGGCTCTGTACTTTTTTAATATAGATATGGTGCATAAAGATATTATTTTCTTGCAACCCTGTCTATTTAATGTTGACTCAAAAATGAAATATATTTCACGGTTAAGAACAAACATTTCATTTGCAAAGGCACTTCCTATTTATTACAGCCCTACTTTATTGAACTTATTTCTGAGATGTAGATACAATTTTATTCAAGGGCAGTGTTTAGTATAATGACCTGATACATCCCATATTTTTCCTACTGATGTCCTGTTAAATCATCGATTCTCAGCTAGAAGCATAAAGCTGTCTTATATAGGAATAGTATAAAACTCTTGATAAAAATCACAAGTAAGCAATAATACTTAGGAAAACCAGGTATATTAGAATGTCTCAGAAACTTGTAGATGTTTTGTGAACTGTTTAGAATTTTAATAAGAAAAGCCATATTTTTAGGGGAAAATCATCTGTCATAATCCCTTCCTCTTCATCTTCCAAAAGACAAATAAAATTGATTTACTAGGAAAACAACTGTTTTATGAAAAAAAAATAAATCAATAAAGAAAAAACACATAAGGAAAGAAATATGAGACAGATTATACTTTTACAGGATGGTTCTTGTATATCTTTTTGAAGTCTTCTGTCCATGGCAAGGTATTTTACCTATATGCATGTCCAAATTTTAGCTTTCTGTAGCATTAGCATTTTGTTAGCTTAATAATTATATTTAATTTTTGTTGTTGTTGTTAGAATAGTTTTGGGGTTTTTTATACATCCAGATGAGGTATTTTATAAGTGCACAAAGAAAATAAAACATGATCCTTAACACAAGATTTAGGGGAAGAAATATTAAAAGATAGAGGAAGTAGTGGGGCACACAGTGAGAATCTGAGCAGACTTTTTTCTCCACAAACATTGGTCTTTCCCTTTGTGTGGAATGGTACCGTCATCTCAAATCAGCCACCTTACCCCATACCACTTAGTTGTAAAGTACAGAAATACTTTAAAGTTTGAAGACCACACCAACACAAGAGATCGGAGAGTATAATATTCCCTGCCTACAACCCATGTCTCTGTCAACCAAAGGATTGATGTATCAGTCATACTTCCTGAATTTTCACTGGAACTGGGCAAGGAACTCAGCGTGGAGTTGAGCTGTTTTTTGCAAGGCCCCTCTGGTAATAGTTCGCAACAAATAATTACAAGTAGAGAAATTAATTCAGTTTAGTAAGATGGGATATAGTTAAATGGAACTGGAGCCATTCAGAAGAGGTAAAATTTAAGATGAATTTCAAGAAGCATTTCTGAAACTGAGCTTTATTAAGCTGAGGAATTTGCTGCCCTAGCTGTCGTATTTTCTCCAGATCACAAGCTCATGTCCTCTCTGCATTGTTTTCCCATTTTCATATAAAGATTCATTTACACAAAGTGTATTTCATAGCTTAAACTATTTGCAGAGATGCTTCATATTTGTTTCATATTTGACTTAGTCCTAAGTTCTTCACTGAAGCACTTTCCTGTTGTTAGTTATGTGATACTCATATTTTCCATAGTCTGATCCAAGTGGCCAGTGTTCTGAAAGTATTATGATTAATATCAAGAATAATAAAGACTAGTGATCATAAATAATAGGAATGCTAATCAAACTTCCACACCAATTACAACTGTGTGACACTACTGACACAAGTAAGTAGATGACAAATTCAAATCCTAATAATAGAAGGCAAACAGAAAACCCTGGGTAACCTTTAGTCAAAAACTGTCATTGCAAGACATCTCTGAAATATCAATATCAACAGAAACACCAGTTGAGCACACATGGAATAAGGAGTCACAAAACATGCTTATATTGCTCAACGTATTTAATAGAAGAAAACTTTGGAATGAGGGAGGTCAAAAACACCTTCAAGAAAACAAAAACCTTGCTAGCCTCAAATGCAACTGTTTTACTGGTTATACTTCGCATATCTTATGTGCTGAGAATTTTACAAGGAAAACTTACTGCTGCTTATGCACAGCAGAACAGTAGAGTGGATGCACACACAACTTAGTAATTTTCCAAGCTACTGCAGGTCTCCCAAAGATATAGAAACATTTTGCTTTTCTCAGATGAGATCTGTGATCAACAATGCATGGATATTTGTTGTACTGACAAAAAGAAGTGAGAATACCTACGAGAGATTGACAAGTTTATTATATCAACTGTTCCCAAAACAAACAAATGAAAAAGACACTTTAGAACAAGGTGCACAAACTACAGGATGACTTTTGATCTGATTCCATTTTCATGCTGATATGATGAGAAACAGGAATAACAAGAAATTGCAAGGCAAATTTTTCTATAAATACCTCTGTGATTGCGTGGAGAAGAGATCTCACTCTCAGATAGAGAGGATACTGGTTTTAACAATCAAGGCATTTACTTGTCTGCTTTTAATAATTTGTGACTCAGCATTAGTTATCCTTTGAGAAAAAAACTAGTCCCAGCGTCACTGTGTAAACAGGTCTTTTTATATACCTCGATCTGGATGATTTTAAACTATATGGAGAGTCAACTGAGACTCTCTCTGACAGACAGAGCTAAGAAGTTCTCAAATTATATCTGCATGAGGTTTGTTTGAGATCTACGAACTTTTGTGCCTGTCAGTGAAGACCAGAGAATGACAGTGAAAAGTCCGCATTTAACACAAGAGCAAGTCACTGGACTCCTCCCTCTTAAGAAAGTGCTATTACTTTAGTACTTCAGGAGTTCATTAAGAAAGACATGAAACCAAAGCCAAGTATATTTAGAAAACTTAAAAATTTCCTTCTGCATTTCTAAGATCAGTGCACGTAAACTCCACTAAACATGCCCTTCTGGTCATGTGTATCTGTAGCTAATACTGGACTGGTCTTTGAAAGAAATGAAACACCTTGCCAGGCTGACCAGGAAAGCTGACACGGGACTTCACACCCAGAAACCGAGACTGACAGATTGAGTGTACTTCAGCAAAAGAAGGAAGGATATTGAAGACCTGCTTAGGGTCTGAGCGATTGTAGGTACATGGAACACTTTTTATATATGTCAGGGAAAGTATTAAATCACATTTATAAGCAATAATAGGAAAAAAAATAGCAGAAAAAAAGAGTCATGATGGAAATCCAAGCCTTATATGAAGACCAGTGGCAAAATCTATGTATCAAAAGAATAGTATTGCTTAACCACCTCGGTAAACATCCTCATCTTTTGCTGTGGACATGCTGTTTGCAGGATTGAAAAATAAGGTGCTGTTGAAGATACACTTCTAGGAAATATACAGAAACATGCAGCAACTCTTTCAATCCTTATAAATTAGATTAATTTTCAGGGATAGCATCTACTGTTACCCAATAATTTAGGAAATTTAAAATTATTTAGGTGGGTGTGCTGAAGGGATAGGTGTTCTTGTACTTTGACTTTGGTCCTTAAAAGTAATAAGCAGATAGTTGAATGAATGCAGGAAAAGTATTAATTTATCCCCTGTTCCTCATTCTGACCTTATCAATTAGAATGCAAGTTCCATCTTCTCTTAGTTACTTTTCTCACCACAGGTTTGATTCCTGTTGATTCCTACCTATAGCAAAGAGGAGAAGGTTAGGTGGCATGTGATTGCTGTGAACACAAGACTAAGCATAAGAGGACAAAGGCAAGAATAGAGCTGAAGTCTAGGAGGCTGCAAATAGAGATTAACAGTAGCTGACATCCCCAAAAGTACTTGCTTATTCTTATACTTTATTGTTTTCTCTCATATCCCTAATGACTTTATTTAGAAAATCTATTAGTCATGCTCCACAATGTCACAAAATCCACAGGATTTAAATTATCACTTTTAACTCATATTTCTTAGTTAAAAAATTATCACCATATTCTTCGGAGAGATTAACACAGAATTAAAAAAAAAAAACTTCTCTAAATTAATTTTACCAAATCAGTGATAAAACGTTTTATATTTAAATCCACCAGAGGCAATCCTAATGTAGAATAGGCTACTGCAGCTGTCATCATCCATTACGTTTGTGTCAATGTTTGTTCTTTCAATTTACTGACTAGGAAGTGGTGAGAAGTCAGCTCTTCTGTTGAAGAAGAATTAGGATCAGATCTGAAGTTATGCATCCACATCCAAGTAGAAGTATTTGCTTGGTTATAATTTATGGCTGTGACTTATGCAGCACAAATAAGATGCCTTCATCACCACATATACACTCAAAAACATTGATCTCATTCTGAACCTGTCCTTGTACCTCCCCACTTTTAAAAATTCAGTATTTTTTAAAAAAAATCTTCAAGGAACAGGTGCACAAAGCAAAGGGGACAAAAGAAGCCTTTCTCAAAATGTTGAGGAGGCATATTAAATTCATTACCATTAGAAAAATTTAAGAAATCCTGGCGTGCCTGTGAGATTTTCAGAGACTGGTACTCAGAATTTTCTGGATGCGGTTTCCTTAAGGCACTTAGAAAGATCACACAGTATGTTTTTTGCTTCAGTTTTGGCCCAATGTATGTCTTATTTATGCAATTTTTCTCGCAAAAAAAAGTTATTTTCTTAAACAGAGTTAATTTTTGTAGACCCAGTTTTGATAGATACATTAATTTAATGACATTAACCAAGTTTAGATCAATTCCGTAGCATAACTTTTTGATATAACTGAAAATAACTCAAAAGTTGACACAATACTCAATTAATCTAAAATGTTTATTACTGTGTTAATAGTTAAGGCAGTTTATAATGAAAGCTTTAATAGCATATATTTTATATAATAATTAAGCTTACACGTATAGAAATATAGAAGCATATATCATTAAGCTATTTTAAAAACAGAGTGAATCACTCTGTATCCTGTAATAACGTTTTAATGACTGAGTGAAACATACTGGTTCTTTTCCTAAAAGGCATTTAATTCTAAAGAATGTAAACTATGGTCAAACACTTGGAATAACAGCAATGAAGAAATTAATAATTTTATAAAGAATGGATGTAGTGTGAAATTTTTCACAGAATATTGCCTAGAGCCAGAAACTCATATTAAATTTTATCACTCAATAGTGATGTCAATAAATAAAGTACATTGACTGTATATCATACATGCCTACTGCAAAAACATTTTTTCAGTGTAATAATTTTAAGGATTTATGAACGGATTATTTAATTTTCTTTTTTTTTTTTTTTAACTGAAGGGGTTGTAGTGCATTTTAATGCTTGGAGAACTGAAGGCTTGATTTAATGAAATAGAGCTAAACATGGTATGGGTAGGTAAATAAACATTTTTATTTCTGGGCATCCGCTCTTTTTCTTCAACCAACCCTGGTATTTCAGTCTGAAATAATTTAGAAGAAAATCTCAGTTTTGCATGTCTGAGGTCCTGTGCCCTGAAGAAACATTCTATAAAGACTTTAGTAAAGCTCTTTTTGACCTTTATTCTAAATTCAAACTGAAATAACTCTGCAGAAAGAGAAAAGCAAATAGATTGGGATAGTCCTTACAAGGTAAAGGGATTTTTACTATTTTAGGACTACTAACCACCATAGCTGCTATACAATTATGGACTGTTAATACATAGTTACTGTCATGCTTTCCTGGTAATTGTACTAAGTACATGGATGAGCAACAAGGTAACTTTTACCTCCAATTAACCTGCCCTTTCACCTATTAAATGTAATCGCACTCATATGTTGAGCATAAACTGCACTATATTTTATAATCTTGTTAGTATTCATGCTTTGTTAATAAAATTTGATCAGCTTATTAAAGATGCTGAGTTCTTGTAGTTAAGTCACATCTGTTGTCAGAAGTAATTAGATGAGGTGGCAAATGACAGCGCCTTTCCTGACAGATGCTTTAATATTGAGAGTAAGAATGCCCTAAATGTCTCTTTGAATAAAGCCAAGATTTTAGCTAGGGTTTATTTGCCTTGAGCTTTCAAAGTGGAACTTTTGGAGCAATCTGACATATTCCAGACAGGAGTATATGTGACTTTCACTTCCAGTGTTAGAGGAAAAGAGAAACTCCTTCAAGATGACTTTTAATAAAGATTTGTCTTGGAAAGGTAGAAGATAATGTTATCAAACTATCTCAATACGTTTTCCTTTTAGCATATATACACATACTCTGTTAAAACACAAAAGATATTGCATTATGCATTTAAGCATATCTCAGACAGTAAATTACACTTCAGTCTAATGACTCCATTATTCAAATAAATGTGCTGACAAGCTGGTAAAGATATTATTTTATGGCAGGCTTTTCATCAGACAGCCATGAAATAATGCTGGCTTTCTGCTTGTGAGTCAGAGAATACACTTTTTTAGTGAACTTACCTTACAAGAAAGTGCTGTAAAATGCACTATGAAAGAATCTCTTCCATCATTTATCCACAATCTAGACAGCACACAGATAACAGCAGTGTGGGCTTCCCAGGTCTGTTTGGAAAGACACATTCATGCTTCCTGGTCCATATGATTCTGCATAAAATAAGAATTGTGGGAATGCCTTCGATCATTTCTCTGTATTGTTTTATCCTTTCAAATTATAGTGGAATCACGAGTGCTCACCAGATTGACAGTCCCTGCCCGTGTGCCATCCAACCGCTGGGAGGAGGGGTTCAAAGGCACATGCTGAGAGCCACCAAGGAGGATATTCTTTATTACTGGTACTCTGTGCAAAAATGTTGTAGGAATTTTTGTGGTAGCAAGAAAGATTGTTCTCTGTGCACGCTCAAAGACCAGAGTGTTCTTTCTTTTGTCTCTGACAGGTGAATGCCAATTATGTTTCTCTTCTGGCTTTTTTTGGCCACGCATCCATCAGAGTGCTGTCTGGGTCCATACAGTTAAAGATGCCCCTATAAAATTTGATGAAACAAAAATGTTTTCATCGTTCCAATTACGCCCTTAACAGTAGTATTGATGGGCAGAATGAAATGAAACTAAGTACATCCCACTTAACAACCCTTAAGTTCCTTAGGATGTCTTCAGTGGGTCACGGCTCGAGTCATTTGGGTCCATACTTCTTGATTGGTTCCTCGTTCCTTGTTTTTAATGTTCTTAATAATTCTTTACCCTTGGGAATTTGCAAAACAGCAGTCATAATATTTTGGTTCACTTCCTTCTAAACTGGAAGATTCTGATCAATATAAACTGTAGAAAGAGTGATATCATATGGAATGATAAGGAGGTGAATTATAATCTGACGATGATACTTATGTCATTCTATTTTTCTCTGTCTTCTTTATACTTATGTAAGACAGAATAAACATGAGAGTGGGCATTCATTGCAGGTCAGAAGCATCCTCCATGAATGGATATTCACAGTGACAATAATTTCCTGGTCTGAAAATGGGAGTAATTCTAGCTGCCCTTTAGCATTGCGTTATGTCACGTCTGGTTACATCTGTATAATAACACACAGCAACATGACAACTCAGTGCATCATATTGGCTTAGTGTGAGGAGATAAAGCATAAATGGAAAGTGACGGGCTAGGAAAGTGATGTATGATGCCTCAAAACAGAACCCGAAAAGAAGAAAAAGTACAGGATTCATACCTTATGGAAACAGGCAGAAAGATGGCCAAAATATTTATAGGTCCAAACTTAAATGCAAGAAATTAATAGAAGGAATACCATTTTTACTTTAAAACAGCATTCAAGAGCACAAACATAGTGCAATAGAGTGTTATTTATGCACAGATCACTAAAAACATGAGAATAAAGGTGCAGTGTTCCACACATTATTCATCTAATGAGGCCAAAAAAAAGGGGGAAAAGTCCAGTGTTTGCATCCAGGAATCACAGGATTTATATGTACTTAAGTATGCTAGGTCCTGTGGCAGACTGTGTTAGTACACTGGACTTCTGGCAGAGAATATGCTGTCTAGCTTCTGCTTTGAATTACAGCTTCGTGTTGAATTGTCAGCGACATGTCCAATGCCACAGACGGACAACACTGCAACCCCTCTATAGATAAGGATTTATACCAAGGAGTAGCCTGAAGTACAAAAGACACAGTAGAACTGCCTAAAGAGGACAGAAATTATAGAGAAAATAGATAAACATGTGATTTTCCTGCTTACATCACAGGACTCAACAAAGGGAGGGGAAAAATGTTCAGTGTAAATGCTTCTCCAAAAGCTGTTGGCACTTTGCTAGGGGTAGCAATAGGTACTATTGCTATTACTGTAGCAATAGTAATAGCTGATTACACCAGGACTTATCACCACACGATGCAGTGACTGAAAATTTGTATCATATCAAGTAACAGACACTTATTCAGACAAAAAGCAAAATTAATCGTGTCATGTCTGCATTTCTCTATTGCTATTATTTTGTTGATTATTTATTAATACTCCATTTTGAAGCTATTATCAGAAACTATTTCAGTCCAATGAATAATTTTTTTTTTCTCCAGGCTTGCAATACTGGAGTCCCTCAGTATCTTGATTTAATGTACATTGTGCTTGTTAACCATTTTTCTACATCAAACACCCCAGTTTCTTGATTAGTTTGAAAAGACAAAAAAAGGGAGAAAGCCAAAAAGAACTATTCTGGGTATTTCAACTTACACTCATTTCATACTCTTGCGTATTAAAACTAAGAACTTTTCAAAATCTTTTTTATTGAGGTAGTTCTAACCTCCATTCAGTTTAGGTTGGGGATACAGGAGTTTCTCTTGAACAGAGCCAATTTTGACCCATAGCCCACATGTTCTTGTTTTTTGTACCACAAATACAATTTATTATAGTAGAATAGTAGAATTCAGAAGTTGTAAAAGGCAATTTTACATAATTTTCCTTTTAAAAGGCATTCTTTAGGATATTCCCTTTGTTGTTGCTCAGTAAAATCTTAGTCTCCCATATGCTGTCATTTCCACTCAAGAAAAAAGCCATTCATTTTTTTTCCTTTCAAAAGCGTAGTAGGAATCCATTGTACTTCAGGATTATTTTTTTCCAAAGAAATTTAAGTCATTCATTTACTAACTCTTGAAGTCAGACAAGTTGTGCAGAAGTACTTTATGCAGTCAGTATGATAAATTTCAAGCTGTACTGGTAGAAGAATGTGAATAATGGAAAAATTATTCACTAATATATTATCCCAAAACTTTAAAAAAAGCATACATATTAAGTTCTCTTACCCACTCCAGGAAAGGAATAAATGATAAATAAATATTTCAGGAGTAATTCATTCAAATAATTTATTTTAAAATTATCCATGCCCTGATTGAAACCCTATTGAAATAATTGATCTCACTTCTGCCGGTTCAGCTCAGTAGAGAAATGCACAAGAAGCTCCAGTATTTTATAGATAAAATACTTTTAACTTTGGTCAACTTTTAACCTAGTTTAAAGCATTCTTTTAGGCACAAAAGAGTCACATTTATTTTTAACATCCCCATTCCTTCAAATTTTTTACAGTTTAAAAATGTCATATTGCAAAGTGTGTGACACAGTTATTTCTTAAATTATTCTGATGGTACTTTATACTTTTTATTTAACTGAATTGGTAGGCAATTTTATCACAATTACCTATTTGTGGCTAGTTTAGCAATTTATTTATGCTGAACAAAATGCTACGTTGTGAAAGTTTGTCTATTTTGTGTTTCCATAACTTCAGAACTAAACCTTCAATACTGTAAAAAACTGTGGGTTGATTTTTTTTAAAGTATGCAGAGATTCAAATAAGCAGTTAAATAGATCTTCAACAGAACACAAAAGCAAAAGCCAATAAAGTCCCTTGTAATCCAAACCTTGAGTAAATAAGCCTTCATATAGGGCACGTGAGCCTGGAATTTGTTTCCTCTTTGAGAGGAGCAGGAGAATGTGAATGTCTCCCATCTGGTTCAGCCACTCTTTAGATCCAGATGGGTTAGGATACTGTTCTTGTCTACAAGTAGATCCATTTTACTTGTAGGCTCATAAAGGGAATGGAGATGTCACAGCACTAAGTTCTGCAGCACCTGACTTTTACAACTGCCAGATTAGGCAGTAATTTCTTTATGAAATACACAAAGAGCTTTAGGAATGGAAGCCAAAAACGCCATTTTATACCTCAGTAACTTAAGCTAGAAACTAAGGAATACTAAAAAATTATGTGTTTTCACACCTCTTTCATTGTCTTCTGTTAGGTTCAAACAATTCACTTTTTTATTCTAAATCAGAGAAGGGGTAGTCATTTTTGGGGAGAAGGAAGTTTAACTAACCAGCACTTCAAGTGCTTGGACATTGATTTAGGATATAGGGCACCTGTTTTCTGTTCCTTATTCCACCTGAAGCAATTTGAACTATTCTTTTTAGCTAAACTAGTGTAGTATATGCATATTGATTGAACAAGCCAAAAGAACCACATTTGTTGTTTTGCATAGACAACAGAGCACTTGCCTAATACAGGTAAATCTGAATCCCATTCCTGACTCTAAAGACCTATATTTTTATCTGAAGTGTTTAATGGAGTCAGGATGTAGAACCAGAGTATTCCCAAGTGATTTTCTTTAATGTAGTCTAAAGTCATGTTCATATTCTCTGGACCAGTGAGTGTTGAACTACGTCATGCAATGTGCAATTACCTTCAGGAAGGTCTTCAGAATACTTTGGAGTGCAATAATAGAATATTCACAGAAGGGATCTGATTTCAAATCTTTGCAGCCAGAAGAGGTGGTTATCCCCATATCTCCTGTCTCTCTTTTCCTTCCTCCTTAACCTGAAGCTATTGAAACACACATGACTAAAGAAAGAAGAGAGTTTGGATTTTCGCATCTTGATTAAACACAACTGTTTCTTCTCAATCCATCTAAAGTCATTTGCAGAGCAACTCTTTTTTACATCTGAAGACAGAACTGCGGGGTGCACTCAGGGCATGTAACTGAGACTGCTCTGAGCAGGAAATGTCACTGAGCAGCACGTCTGCAGTAAGTCTAGTGCATTGACCTATTGTGCTAGTGGTAAGTCTTCTTTTAACTGGGAACTTCACTTCTCTCTCTTCAAGAGCTATCATATAGGGCCTTGCCTGATAATTTCCATGTATTCACATCCGACAAATGAAATATCTTCTATAATTCTGAAACTTTTTGACAGATAATAATGATCAGTGAATTGTGTCTGCAAGATTAAGTTATGGATCACCTAAAGCTTACTTTTCAGTATTATGCAGTATATGAACTGAATTATTAATTGAACATGTATTTATTCTCATTTCCCATTAATTTGTGGTAAGAATTATGTCTCCCAAGTTTAGCAGTAGAGTTATCATTTACCAATGATTACACTTTGTCAATGTTCAAATCATTTGACTGCAGTACACTTTCTATATTTTCAGAGTTCCAGTGATGCTTCATTACTGCCCTGAAAATCATCAAGAAAAGAACGGACTATTGCATTTCCAAATGGCTGGTGATTAGGAAACTTAAAAATATCATGATATTTTCATGTGTTTAAGGCATGAGTGACTACAGAGAAAATTATATTCTTTTGATCAAGTCTTAGTCTAAAAACATGGCCGTTTCAACTAAGAGCAAATATATTGTTGGTAATACAGGATAGTCTAGTCATGTCAAGATGTATTATTTCAGTGATAGGTAGGTTTTAGAACACAAGTTCACTGTTAAGTGATCCATTTGAATGTCTATGAGTGACATTGCAGTATGCCATTGTTCCTTTTACTAGCACCAATTTGCTCTTTTTTTGTACTTTGATGATTTTTTTGAAATACAATTTAGTAATTTTCTTCTCAGAAGCTATGCTAGAATTATTTTAATGGTTCTACCCACTCAAATGCTGTTTTATATCTGACAGTCTATTATAATGAGCTGAGAAACCTCTGCATCAAAAACTACATCTCTTGATACCTATTTCTCATCTTACTGAGCCATGCAAAATAATTTCTCTACTTATTCTAGGAAGTTCTCCACTTTTAGAACCATTGCTGTCACAGCCTCCATCAGGGGCACGGTCTACATGGGTTGCAATCAACTGACTAAAGTCACACAAATTATATCGTTTATTATATTATCCTTTAACAGGATCTGCTCCCCAACCTTTTTTTATTGTATTGAAAGACTATAGTTGCTGTATGGTTTTTTGGTCTCTCATTAGCATAATTTTAAAATAATCTCTGAACAATAAAGATGTGATCATAAAATTGAATTTAGCTCAAATTCTCTAGGATGAATTGGAGCTTCCTCGAAATACATTTCAAAGTTGTATGTTTATTTCAATGATGGTTAACTATTTTTGTATGTGAAATTCTAGAGATATTTACATATCTAACTCATATGTCTTTATTTAAAAAAAAAAAAATCTTGAAAGTGAGTGTGCAGGACTTCATCAAGAAAGTGAAAAGTGGGGAAATTAAAGAAAAGACACCACAGATTTCCGGTTGCGCTCTCAGGCATTCCCAGTTCTTTGCTTGACTAACAAGTTTTCATGCAGAAGTTTCAGTGTATGATTTGATAAGTTTTGGGGAAATTTAAAGTTTTATTCATTTCAGATCTCTTTTGAAGTTCTCATCAGGTTGCAGTACAAAACTCAGTGCTACAAAGCCCACTTCCCATAATCACATTGGTGTATGAAGTGCACCTGTTGCACATCATAATGGAAGTCTGTGAGAAGACTCATCCATACAGGCCTTGTGTCTGAATGAATACTTCTGGAGAGCTGCGGTAAGTCCTTCCCACCCTGTGTCTGAAGAAGAGAGAGATGAGATAGATGAGATGCTATTATTTAAAGCCCAACTCTATAGATGTGTTAAACAAGTCTTTCAAATAAAATTTAATAATGTTCATAAAGGCCAAGAATTTATTCATCACAAAAATGTACCTTTCCAGTTGGAGATTATTATAACAGTTACTATATTCTACTTTTTTATCTAGCTTTACAGTAGAAAACAAGTGGTCTGGTATACTATCAGACTTTAACAGATGAAATCGCAACCACAAATCTACACTCACGGAGTATTTTTCAAATACATTATGCAGAACAGTTTTAATACAACATAAAATGTAAGCTTTTTTTTCTGAGCTTTATAATTATCTAAAGATTAAATCTTGTATTATAAGATCTGTGGCATTATGAAATTAAATAATCTAAACTTCAACATTCTTGCTGTTGGTTAATAAGTCTTTCACAAGACTATTATTTTTCAATTTAGAAAGCTCTGGTGGGAATTGATAATTTTTTATTCTTCTAAATTTTTCAAGCCTTTTCAACCCAGAGAATCTATTTCACTCTTTCAATTTAATAACCTTCAGCAGACAATGTCGCAAAATCTGGATGTTTTAGTCAAAATATTATTTCTCTTAATTTCAACAGCTACTCAAAAAACATAAAAATATTCTTTCTTGGTAACTGAGCAGCAGGCTGAGTTGATCAGTACAAAGAGGTATGATTATAAGTTGAGACAGCTTATAAAATAAATCAAGGAAAACTTTTTCTGAAGGCCAGAAATTGTAAGTAGAGCTTCTGTATAGTCACTCCTTCAGTAGCAGCTATTCTTCCTCTGTGCAAGATAGATAATGGCTTTTGCGATGACATTTATTTCTCTACCAATTTTTCCTGGCATATTTATATGCTTTTTTTTTTTTTTCCTCATCCTAAGAAGGTTCATATCATTGTGGTCTATTGTCACTGAGGACTGAATTGGCTGTGCAGGTCCAATTAATTTCCACTGCTATTGGAAGACATCAGTTTCATCACATTTATGTCACTGCGTTCCCACAGTTCTGGGTTTTGGGTAATGACACTTCTGGATTTCCATGACCATGTTCATGGGCTACTGAAACACTGTCTCTGGAAAAGGAAAAAAAATAAAAGGGTGCTGTTATTTCCGAACATTTTCCACTTCTTGATTGCTATGAAAAAATACTTGTAAAATTGCAATCTCTGTAGAAAATCTGTGATTGAAGGACAAATCAAGAATAATTTCTCAGGGTGCTGGAACAGTTAATCTTCAAATGGCTGCTTCTAGATTGTTGCCAGAAGTCACCTGGAAGGGATAAAGTTAAAAACATAATTACACAAAAAAGCAGTCTTGGGGCTGTTTTACTGCTAATAGAGAAGATGTTGTTGTGTTATCAGCCATTCTGAAGATGTGGCAGCTTGTGGATCAACTGGTTTAACAAATGAGCTAAAATTGTTTCTCTCAAAGAACAAGATCAAATAATGTAAGTTTTGAAGTGGGTATCCAGTCTCAAACTCAAGTCCTTAGCAGTATTTATATGCAGTAATAAAAGGTACGTAAAGTATCTCGCAATCTACAGTCTGGTGATTAACTGCTTGGTAGTACCTTAGTGGTAAGGCAGCATTCTGCAGCCAAGATATTACTTTTTTGGTGTTGTTGGATTAGGTAACTTTAGGCAGCCTGTTTCTAAAATGAAATTGTTTTCTTGGATGGAACTGTTATATCTGTTACTGTTACAGGGTCAGTTAGTGAGATTAGCTAAAAAGTCATTTGCTTCACTGGTTATTGTTATCTACATATGCTTTCTAGAAAACACATATTTCCAATGAGGCCTAGAACTTCTGAGTTAAATAAAAATTATCACAGTATCTACCTTAGAGAGGAAAGCTGCTTTAAGTCTTGGAGGCCCAAATATCATTGAAAAGTTATATAGATGTTTATGTGGGTATCTGAAGGGAGTGTGTCAAGAGGTTAGACCAGGTTCTTTTCAGTGGTTCCAAGCAATAGGACAAGAGGTAATGGACTAAAGTGGTGCACAGGAAGTTCCACCTGGGTATAAGGAAGAACTTCTTTACTGCGTGGGTGACTGAGCACTGGAACAGATTGTACAGACAGGCTGTGGATTCTCCCTCCCTGGAGAGATCAAAGAATCATCTGGACACAATCCTGTGCGGTGCGCTCGGGGATGACCTGCTTGAGCAGGGAGCTTGGACCAGATGACATACTGTGGTCGCTTCCAACCTGACCCATTGTGTGAAAACATTAAAGAAAGAAACTTTGTTTTCTACTTCAGCTACTCCAAATTTAAAAGTAAATAAATGAGATTGGCACATATATTCATTAAAAATTTAATATAAACAGAAAAATATTAATAAAACATTTCAACCAGTAATGGAACAGGTAATGTTTAATAACAATAGAAACTCTCAAATTTTGTTCAGGGCTAGGAAACCCCAGTTATTTACATGCATGGTGTATTCACACATACAGTGATTATCTTAAAAAGTAAAGTAATTATGTAAGGCAATATAAAATATTTCTCACCAACCGTGTATAATGACACGACTAATAACAAAAACAAAGAACCCTCCTCCCCCCAAATCAGTCAGTTTAACACAACCTGAAACAAAAAGTGTCCTTGGTTTCTGTTCAAACTCTTTCTTCTCTCTCTCCTCTAGCTCCCACTCATGCTTCTCTCAGCTCTGATGTGATTTCCTCAACAAAATTCATTAGGAAAATAGAGAAAAAAAATTTTTAAAAAAGCACCAGTTTGAACAGTGGAAAGTTAAAACCTGGGAAAAAGGGAAAGCAGGCACAGGGAAAACAGAGAATCCTGAAAGTAACCTTTTTTTGAAGGTAGAATGCCTTTAAAAAAATATTTGACACTATCTTGATGAGTATTTTGCAAATTATATCAGCAGTGATAAGGTTACATTTAATTTCAATATGAATGAACTGCATTTATTAGTAAGAGGTTGGAATGTTTCTTAAAAACACAGCTCATGAAATTAGAGTGTTTCAGTTCTGCTTTAGTCTGATCAAGGACCACATTTGGACTCCTCACTTATTTAAAAAATTCACCCATTATTATTGACAGGGGATTTAGAAAGGCAGGTTTATAAATCTTACATACAAGAATGATAAAATAAGGAAGTGTTTGTATATGAAGATAATTATTATTTTACCATTTTATGCTATTGTAACTATGTGCATATACTTTACTGGACTTTTGTTACAATTTTTAAAACAAATACACACTACAAAGCCAAAGAACAAGCAGTTCGAGAAAATGCTGAAGAAAAAACATACTAAGCAGATCATTTTAGCATTATTTCTTTTTTGTGAAGAATGAATACCATGATATAGCAAAGGTATCTGTTCAGTTAAAATCCTTGAGCCATGTAAAATACTAATCATGAACAAAATCAGGTGTTGCCACCTGATGAAATATATATTCTGCAAAGTGTATATCACTTACAAGTGAAGGGTTTTTCTAAATGAAATTTGTATGTTTATTTCTTATTCTCTAATGTTTTGTAAGCTTTAAAAAACAGTCATCTAATTTAATACTAATTTAAACATAGTAGCTATAATTTCATCTTGCCCTTGGAGAAATATAGGCTTAATTGCATTGATTCAGCAGCTAGATAAAACAAAAAAAAAGTGTTTTGGATATTGAAATGGTACCATCTTTAAAGTCTGTTGAATGTGTTTCCTAAACTTATAAAAAACACCTGCATGCCATGTAACAATATATATTTTCATGGTGAAAGCAGCTGCTCTTGTAAATGTAGTGTTTCTTTGAAAAACCCGGCTTCCATGTCATGATAAAAAACACATGCAGGTAGTTTTCAACTCTCTTCAAAGTTAGGAATCATGGCCTGATTACCACTTGAGGTATTTAGACATTGTCTGACATCTCCTTTTTTAGGGCTGAGGAGATTTTTAGATCAAGAATTTCATCTACGGAGAGGAGCATGGAAGGGAAACTGTAAGCAACAGCAGTCTTTGAATCTGGAAGCAGAACTATTTCCCGGGAGCTCTACACCTGGCTCAGATTTCTGTACATAACAAACTCTGTTCCACAGTCCCATATGGAACAAGCTGTGCTGATTTCTCTTCCCAGGGGAGGCAGTTATAACAGGCCGTGGGCTCTGCTCTGAGAACAGGACTTTATAGGGCCATACTGCTCCCTCACCATTTTATGGTATCCTGTATCCACTGCCCACGGATATTCAGAAGACATTGTATGATGAGTTTTTCTCAAATACTGTTTTCCCTAGTGAATTTTTATCAGAGATCTCTCATATTTTCTTGCACTGCTACCTCCAGATCCTTTTCCTTCTACATACATTGAAAAAAAACCATGGTCAGATAGGTTTTATACTACTTTCATCTCTATTATTTCTAGATGGATTATTTTGACAGGAAGCAATAATATCCCCTTAGGGGAACTGACACTGAAAATATATACAATAATTACTTGTCTTAAAAAAAGCTTATTTTATTAAAAATCATGGTATTAATAAGTTGTGTATTTGTAGGTTAGCATATATTTTGTTTACACTAAAATACATGATTAGAGAAATTAACTAGTGTTGGATGGAATAATCAGTTGTCCATAAGAATAAAAAGAACTTCATGAAATAGCCCTCTACAAAGGAATGGGCTATGTAGGACCATGAGACCAAAATCCCATTGTGCTGAAGTGAAAACATTGTTCATGTTCTGATCAGTATAAACTAGCATGTTTTGCTGGCTTGTTTCATTTTCATCATAGATAGATTCTTGTACTTGAACCAAATAACTGACAATGAACCTATGGAATGATTTTTAATGTCTGTATTTGCAGAGCATGAATTTCATAAAACTATAATCAAACTAGTTTTAGCTTAATGCTAAACTTATTGTAATGCAGTAAATTTTCCTCCACTGCACCATCATGATGAACGATCTCCACATCTTCTACCTGTGACAGCTCCCAGTTGCAAACATATGTTCTGAAAAGCTGTAGCAAAACCAGAATAGTGACAGCAGATAAAGAGGTTGTAGGCCTATTTGAAAGGCTTCAGAGGCACTGAAAGAAATGGCAGAAAAAGTCACAGAGCATGTAAAACCAGTTCTATTGACTTAGGTCAAAGATTTAAGTACTTTACCTGTATTAGCAACTAAAAAACTGCAAAGATAGGAGACAAATTCAGAATGTATGGTAGTTTTTGTGCACTCTCAATCCATGACCATTTTGGTAGCCATGCCTCACTTCTGCGTATCACTGGATTTCTCTTCCTTACACACATCTAGTCCATCCTTAAACTGGTTTAAACTGTCATCTTTCTGGAGCTGATACTGTAGGAGGAATCATGACCTTTATTATTATTATTATTACTATCATAATCATTATTTATTTATTTCTGATAATATATTTGGTTCACTCTCTTATAACCTCCTTGACTTTGTAGAGCCATATCATATCTCCCTTGATTGTGTGGTAGTCCTAGTTTATGTAGTTGTTTCTTGGATGCAAGAAGGACAATTCTTATGATTAATGTAGAGACCTTCTTGAACCTGACATTTCAACCTGTCCTTATATCCCTGAGATAGGGAACCAGGAGTTAAGCAGCAGGTGAAACATAAATTTATTCCATGGCACAGTAATATTCTATGTTTTGTACTTCATTTCTCACCTAATAATTTCTGACAGTCCATTTACATTTTTTGCTTTACTCAGTTTGCTTTCTCTAGGAACACTTGGCGAAAGGTTCACAAAGAATGAAGTTACTGAATATATATGGAAGAGAATGAGTTCTTTGCAGTTCAACAAATGTTTCTTTGCCAAAAGGCAATAACATGTATAAAGACTGAATTTTTATATTTCATGGCAGAAACTGATTGTCCTTGAGGAAATCAGATCACAGCCAAACTTCCAGGCTATGGGTTGTAACCATGTTTCTTATTGTTGTAGAAATGGCAAGTTGCTGCAGAATTTGAATGCTGAAGGAAGAAGACTGCTCTATCTGGCCTGACCATGACAGTCCCATGGATCACTTGTACATCAGGACCCCTCGTTTACTTCCTGTATGATGGTACTACTTCAGAAGCTATCCCATTCTAAAAAATTATAAAGTCGTCTAGACACAATAATGAAAAACTAGTGCATTCTAAGCAGTTCAAGCCCATTGACAATCTGATATTATCCGCAAAATCAGAGCTGAAGTAGTAGCAATCCACTTTCTTAGAAAGGATGCTGCAGTATTGCTAGCAGGTGTTTTGAAAAATGTGCCAAAAACTCATTACAGTGATTAAACTTCAACCGATATTTACAGGTGTTTTCCTCCCCTTACCAGTAAAGAAGCTGCATGACTTAATAATATTTTGATTAATAGATTATAAATGCTCATTTCTTGCCCTAAATTTGCTCAGCCTCTGTAAGCAAAATTTTAAATAGTGTTGCCAGAATGCAGTGTTTTTAAACTGTCTTGGAACAGTTGTCTAAAACTTGCTGTATAGAGCTCTCTCCACTTGCATTGTTCCTAAGGTAACTTTCCATAGATTTCCAAAAAGACACCTGAAAAACGTATGGATTGAGAAATGGGATGCATAAGACAATGCTAAAGCAAGAGTTTAACTAACTTACCATGTTGGTTCTGCTAGCATAGCTTTTGCAGATTTGAAAACTCAACTTGAAATATGATCTGGTAGTAAGTAGTGACAGCCCTGACTGCTGAAGAACTGGGATTTTATTTTATCAAGTGTTCTTGTCAGTGGGTTGCTCATCTGTAGACACAAGACTTGATTGCAGTAGATGCCTATACGGATTGATTGTAGAAGTGGAGCTCTAAGTGGTACTTAAAAAATCATTCCCTGCATTTCTGTAGATACTTAACAACCAATGACTGGGCCAAATGGTGTATGCACTGCTTTGGAACTCCTCTAAGGCAGTATTATATGGCCTAAGTGCAGCACTGTGCATTTGTACACTTGCAATTACACATTACAGTGGTATGTCAGCAATGGAAGGCAAAAGAAAAAAATACTTAAAGGATTTTGTACATACTTCAGAGAAGTAGTATAAGATTAAAATCTTATAGTCCTTATTTACAAACAAATATGATTGCACATATATTCATCAAAACATTTAGTTATGCCTTCTGTGTAAGTAAACTTTTTGGTATATATTGCCTTCATGCTGTTTTTCTGAGGAGAAAATAATCTCAGAGTATTCAATTGGAGTTGGATAGATAAAGATACTTTGTTAATTCTAAATTAGGAGTCGAATTCTGGGGAGTCGAAATTCTTGGAAGGTCAGGCAGTGAGGGTGTCTGGAATGAGACTTCTTATGAAAGGAGGGACTGTTGTGAGGACACCAGCTATTGGTACTTGAAGTGATGACAAATTCATGTGAATGAGCTATAGTAAATGGTTATTCCACCGGCTCTCCCTATGGACAATCTGCCTTGATTAGCAGAACACTGAAGACAGAAGCCTATGTTTCTTTCAGAAACATATGTGTTTTATGGCTATGCATGATAGACTGCTCCGAGGTTAATCAGAAGGGCCCTGAGCCCGGTGGGGAGCTTTCAGAAGAGTTTTCTTTCTACATAGTAAGTGGTCTTTTTGAGGGAAGCAATTAATAGTGATCACATCAACAATATTGGAAAGTGACTTTGTAAAGCTGGATTCAGTTAGAATTATGTTTTATATAGCCTTATGAGGTTGGAAAACCATTTATAATCTGACATGAAAATCAGGGTTCCTCTTCAGGGAGAAGAATCACTTTTTTCAGACCATGACTTAGCATTTATGTCCTGCTACTGTTTTGTATCTTTTAGGGACTCTGGGAAACTTTTGTATGAGAAAAGAATTGAGCATTTCATATTTAGACAAACATTACCTGACAGGGTGTTCTGGCATTATGTATTTATGGGAAGTTTCCACCGTACTTATTTCTCAGTCATCCCTGGGAGAAAATATCAGTACCTGTTAATGAAACAACCATGCTCAGTAGAACACACAGTTGACACTGACTTCGTTTTTTAGTGGCATTACAGAGGTGTTCTAGTATAACAGAAATACATTATAATAATAAGGGTTATATTACCGAAGTGCTCTAGTTTTCTTTCACCCTAGAGAGAATTTCTTCAGTGAATGGAGAGGTTATTTTTCATCCCAGGTTTCATAAATAGCATATTTCTGATCCAAAGTAAGTAATTTGTGGCTTGGCTTTCCGCAGGGCATTGTTCAGGAGCTTCACTACCCTTGCCACCCCATTTTGAGGTATAGAATCAGGGTTGCGTACACAGCATCTACTACATGCACATTACCTGGGTCCATGTATTGAGGATTTGGAGGAAGTATCTTGCTCTATAGTTTGACATGTGTTAGTAATCACAGCAACTTTTGGTGGAATCTTTTTACTAGTGTTTCCATCATTATCACCTAAACAAGCTCAAAAGATTCAGAACAGTGGGAATTCACGCAGTTTATCTAAGGAGAAATGAGCTCAACATGGAATTATTTGGGATTAATACACCTTCCTAATTAGCTCAGCAGAGGATTTATTTCAAATTAGCGCAGTTCATGAAAACACAAGTTTTCATGGTTAAGGTGTTATAAATGGTATACAGTCTTTCGCTAAGCCTGTTAGCAGCATGAAAACAACACTTCTGTTTTGCAAAAATATTTACCAACTAAGCCTCACAACCCTGTTATTTGATTTTGTTGAAGAAATATAGAAATGAACACATTCATTTATCTAGCATGTTTAAAATTATTTCTCTTATACACAACTGCTATGATTTAGACTATTTTGAAATAAGTTGCAGAGTAAAGGTGTGTGTGATGCTTGGCATAGTTTTTAGTAAATACATTAAATCCTGGAATCATCAACTACTAGTGTTTTCTGAAAAGTCCAACCCTTTATGAGAGACATGCACTCCCATAGTAGAAGAAGGTTCAACATGGTGTAGCTCAGTATTGTGCTATTCCCATCATTACTAATGGACCAAACCTTGTACTAGCTACAGTTGAGTTTAAATGCTGTTAAATGCTGTTGGGCCTTTAGGCATAATGAATCAAATCTTGGCTCAGGTAGCTTGAGCATCTACTCTGGAACTTGTGACTCAACAGGAGGGACTTCTGAATTCTTTTTTTCATTACCCTTTCCTACTGTTTTCTTCCTATCCCCTCCTACCACCCCCACAACCCCCCTCAAGTCTCCACGTAGGTACTTTAGGGTTTTAATTGATTGATTTTGGATTTTTTGCTTGCTTTTTCTTGGTATGCTTTAACCATCTACTAAACAGTAGAGGGAATCTTGCCAAAAAACTTAGTCATGCTGCCCCTTTGATATTAAACCTGTTTTGGCTGATACCTTTGATGGTGATTCTTTAAGCAACCTTAAAACACTCATTCATGACAGGTATATAAAGGCCTAAGGATTTGCTTGGCCTTGTTTATTGGGTCTGACTGAGGTAAAGCTCACAGCCCTTACAGTGCTGTGCTTTGCATTGGTACGAGTGTTGATAACAGAGCAGTGTTTTGGCTACTGCCGAGCAGTGCGGTCCCCCCGACACATTCCTTTCCCCACTAAAGGGGATGGGAGTGGGCGAGATCCTGGGACGGGACACAAGCAGGTCAGCTGACCCAAATCAGCCAAGGGGATATTCCATACCATATGACACCAGCTCAGATATATAATCTAAGGAGGGGAGGACGAACCATTGCACGTGCTGAAGCCCTGCTTCCCAGGAAGTGTCCGAACATCACTGCTGATGGGAAGTAGAGACTGATTTCTTTTTTTCTCTTTAGCTCTTCCACGTGCAGATCTCTGCTTGCTTCTTTCTTTTGCTGTAATAAAACTGCCTTATCTCACCCTGCTGGTTTTCTCTTCCATCTTATTCTCTCCCCTGTCCCAGGGGCAAAGGGAGTGAGTAATAGAGCGACTGAGTGGGCACCTGGCACCCAGCCAGGGTCAACCCACAGCACCTTGTCTAGACTTGTCTGGTGTTCTTGTAGCTAATCTTAGTTGAAGTAGCAAATTGGACAATAGTTAGGTGACTATTAACTTGCTTTAACTGGCTTTATTTTAGCTTTATACACCTAGGTAGTTTTAGCCTGAATAAATTGTATCATATACTACAAATGTCAAATAGACCAATGTTTTGAGTTTAATGTTTGTTAGACAGACTTCCCAGAACAGCCATCACAGTTTTTCTCTAAGCAGATGCCTTCAGGCCAACAAATATTTCTCCTGTTCAGAGGAAAAACTTTGGTTTACAGGACAGTTTGCTAGGAAAGGTGCACAGCTGAAGCTGCTGTGATGGCTGATTTTTGCCAGAGCACATGTGTTTACTGGACATGGTTGATAATGCTTTAAAACTGCGTCTGTTGCTGAAATAAAATTGCAAACGTGCACAGCTCCTGGTACCATCTTGCCAAAAATACCACAAGGTGGGAACAGTTGGTCTTCTGGGCAGGTCTGACTTCTTCTGATCCAGTCCTTCCTCTTCCTCACTTGACCTTTGATATTTTTTTTCTGTGTTCTTGAGAACAGTGCAAGTGGCAAAATATATCGGAATTCCTTGATACTGAAGAGAGAAATAGAAGAATACAGGGATCCTGTGGGAGAAGGGCAGGTGGCAACAGCAAAGCTGGAGTTTACTTTAATAGATTTTCCACGGCCATGAAGGATTGAGAGGGAGAGAAAGAAATAATTGCCTTTGCTCTGAGCAGATGGGTCAAATAACATTGCCTTGCTCCCACATTTCTCAGCTAGGAAAACAAAATCCTGGACAGCACTGATGGTCCTTGCCAAAAAACACATGGAGGGGTATTTGCTGCATGCACAGGAGCTCACTGTGCCCGAAGCAAAATATATACACCTCCCTTTCCCAGGCACACACAACAACAAATCTCTTCTGGATATCTGAGAAGAAGGATTGGTGATGTAGAATACCTGAGTCAGATTAAATTTCAGAGAAGGAAGGAGGTTATATATATATACATACATATATATATATCCTGATCTATTTTCTTATAGATTTAAAGAAAGCAGTACAAAACAAACTACTTATTTTGAACAAGGTTATTTCAGATTTCATGAGATTTCCCTGCTCAGCTCTCCCCCAAGCACTGTATGCCAGAAATAATCAAGAATTGACAGAGATGTGTTGGCAAGCAACCTGACCTACTAGACCAGAAATCCTCATGCAGACTCCTTTCTCTACCCTTGGACAGCTGTTACCTACACAAGCAATCCTGTACCACTGCTGCAGCCTGAAAAGTGGACAACTATTTGCTCTCTGGTCATAGAGGATTGGAGAGCAGCCAGCTTTACCCTTTAGCTCTCATTAATTTTTGTTTCTTAAGAATTGATAAGGAGTATAAATAAAACATGTGTAGTACACACTGTCCACCAAGTAGTTGGATTTTCAGTGTCTAAGGTTGCTTCTGTATCTTTCAGCCTTGAGAGAGACAAAAATATTTACATCCTTTGTTCCTTTTCTTCCTGACTGAGGAATAGAGTGGTGCACATCATACCCCTCATTCAAGACAGGTTATCTACATCTCTCTGTAGAACAAGGACACTGAATATTTTGACCCCATCATAGCTATTAACAGGTCTCTAAGGATGAGCAATATCTCACAAAGCATATCCTCGGCCAGGTCTTCAAACCTGCAGGGACCATCTCCTTGGGCAGAAACAACTCACCAATTCTTTCAGCTTTAGGGCCATAATGATGGGGGACCCTATATCCCATGATGTGTTGATGGGGTCTTGTTTTGTCAGAGAAGTGTTTTCTTAGATTTATCTTCATTTTAAGAATTGATGTTAATTAGTAATTGTTATTAATCACTAACATATGAATCCCCTCCTATTTCAATCTAGGTCTTACTTTCTGGGAAAAAAAAAAGGAAAAAAATTTTCAGTAAAAATTTTTAGTATTTACCTTGATCTTTTCCATCTGTCTTTGTAATGTAATGAATAGCACAGGAAAAGTATGGCTGAGAGGTGATTTCTCCAGCTTTAGAGAGCTGAAGTCAGCTCTGTCCCATTGTGGTGACCAAGTAGCAAAACCCTCTTCGACCTCCAGCTACAACATTGGGGGATTGAACAATTCTTAACCTTGTATTTGGGAACTTCTGCATGTCAAGCATCTCAGAGGACAGCCTTCTATGAAATATATCTGAACCTAACTTTAAATTGTGAGACCAGCAGCTGAGAATTAAGCTCCTGTTCTAGCTAGGACATCTCTGCAAATAAGCAGAAACTTAAAAAACTTCCCTGAAAGGACAAACTAAAATGAAATGGATAATGACAGTCAGAAACCTTGACATGGAACTCAAACCTAAGCTGGTAGTTTGAGTATGGTCGTGGGGATGTCTTCTTTAGATTATTCTTTAAAAATAATGCTGTTTTCATGATTTCAAGCCTTGGTATTCTCATCTGTAAAATTTTTTTATGATGCAGAAGCATATCCCAATTAGTTTCAAAAAATTATTCTTGTGTTTTGTTACCTGGAAATAAGGAGGAAAAGATAGGAATCACAGGTTTAGGATGGTGGATGTGATTATCTACACATAGCCCCAAAGCATATACCATATTTTTAAACTTTGCTTTGGTACAGAAAGAAATCTTTCAAAACTACTGAAGCTAGTTTTGAAAATGCAACTTGGTTATGACAGTAACAGGAAAACTCTTCAAGTATCAAAGTTATGGGTTCTTTTCTGTTATAACAAATGCACAGAAGTACCCTGGATATACTTGAAGTTTGATTTGAGTAAAGGGTAACGAAGGCATTCCTTTCCTCTCTGAGAAGGAAACAAACTATGTCTATCCGCCACCAGGCAAAGTAGCACTGACCTCTGATTTTGGCATTTTCTTTTAGCAGCTGAGTCTCTTCTCCTGTTGCTAGAGTTGTTTCTTGTCTCCTTTCCCACATATCAATTATAATAACTTCTTGCACTCCAACATGTTGTCAAATTGCCTAATTCTTTTCTGGGTAGCTGCTCAGTAGGGATACCTGTTTTGAACATCTAAGATTCTAAAGTTCTCTGAGTCATTCTGAAAACACAGCTGGAGCTGGTAGCCATGCTACTGTCTTAAATAAATATATTATTGGAATAGAGTGCAGTCTGAAATATAAGTGAGTGAACAAAAGAAAATAAGGTGAAATTCTCCAGAGAGTCATACTGCACAGGATGTATTACATTACAGGTGTGCTGTGAATGACAGTATTGTCATGGTTATTGTACAAAATTTTAATGTTCAGCCTTTTTAATTATAAGTGTTTATTTCTGCTATGTAGAAAACCTGTAAAAAGAAATATGAAAACACTAATTTTATTTAAGTGTCATCTTCCTCTTGGTGTGTATGTGGCAATAAATCAGAACTTATTCTGATGGCATTATCAGCCATAAGCATTACAAATTGACACATTTCCTAGTATGCTCAGCATTATAATGAACTTTGCATACTTCATATTGATATTCAACCACAGTAAAATACTTTCATTACAGGACATTTTTGTGTGCCTTCAGTCATGTAGAAATCTAACAAAAAACAATCTGCAGAGTTAAGATTTAGTTTAAAATGTCAGTTTCTATTCGTAAACATCAATGAAGCATTTGTCCTAATAGCATTTGGAAGCAACAAAAAAATAAACCAATTTGTGATTCAGAATGAAATTGTTACTTCACACACTGAACACTCTATTATTGTATATTTGCTCTTTATTTTAAGAGATGCTTAGTTTATTTCAAGCCCAAATTTTGTGCTTCTCAAGACTCATAAAAATTGTTCATATATAAAAAACTCATTGCATTATTCAGCTAATTGATATGCTAAAGCTCCAAGCTTCCCTCATCCTTCATCTAATAAAGAATTTTAATTCATGTTTCATGGTAGCATGTTAAGTTCAGTTTTTATAAATTTTATTGTGGAAAAAGAGGTTTGAAACAAGTCAGAGGTTTCTTTGCTCAGTCTCAATGTTTGGTTTTATTCTACAGCCAGGTGTCTTGAACTTAGTAACAATCTTGCATGGAGTTTATGCCCTAACCCCAAGACTTCTTGAAACAATGGGATGATGACTATGTCTAAATTTGACACCTAACAAAGTAAATAGCTATTTCTAAACGGAAAGCCATGATTATTTATTTACTTATTTAAGTATTAGCTCTTAATCAATAATTAACTTGAAGTTTAAGCAAGAAAAGGTAAAAGTAACAATTTTACATTGCTGCCTTCTTGAGCACACTAGCAACTGACAAGTACAATCAAATTCCCTGAAATAGAAGAGGTTTGCCTTTAAAAAATTTTAATTACACTTACAAAAAAACACCGATTTCACAGTGGCATCTAGAAGGTTGAGCCAAGAATATAGATCATGAATTTATTGTACTAGCTTAGTTTACAGCTCGAAATTGAACAAGATGGTGTGAAACAGAAGACTGCCTTGTAATGAATCTGTGCAAAGAACCAGGTTCCTCTGGAGGGATGAACATGAAAGTAGGAACTAGGACAGTCACTCTGATGGTAGGCCAGAAAGAACTGTGCTCTGAGTGGAAGTGCAGAGGACAGAAAAAAAGAGGAATGGGCTCACCATGATGTCTTCTTTACATCTTTATTCTTTTACTGTCAACAGTCTGTTTCAAAGCATCTCCTTTTCTCACGCTGCTGCTTCAAAGGGAGTTAACAGTTACTGTTACCTGTTTCTGTAGTTCAGACAGCAGAAATCCCTGCTGTAGGTCAGAAGCAGCGAGAATTTTTAGCTATAAAAAGAATGCCTTATATGGGTCTAACTCTTGCAGCACCTAAATGTATAAATAGAACAAGAAGCAGAACCCCTGACTCACAGTGGCCTCTCTTCACTACAGATACACATACTTTTTCTTTCTTGCCTAGCCCTAGCAGCTTTTTACATGCTCCTCTCTGAGACATAGAGCAGAATGTACTATGCTAACTTCATGATGAAGATATTCTGCTGGCTTTGTACACATTTGAAATCCCACAAGATAAAGAAGGCCAAGAGCTGAAGTCTGCTTGGATGCCAAACTCCTTTACAAATAACAGATAACACTGTTTCCTTTATTGCCATTTTAAGCACAAAGGGTTGGTGCTGATAAAGTCTATCCAATAATATTAGTCTTTCCTTGGGTTCAGGACATAATGTAGAGGAACCTCACCAGGCTGATAGATACTCCTCACATTCCTGCTGCAGGCAAGGAGAAAATGGGAAGTTAAGCCAGACAACCATATTAAGCCTTTTTCTTTAGTTTGGTTTGTTGGGAATTTTTTAATTACCTTTTTTGATCTTTTGAGCTTTAGCATTCATTTTCTGAGATGCGTAGTTCTCTGTCTGTTGTAAAAGAAGTCAAGCATTGAATTGTGAGTCTAAACTCCTGTGTAATATCCCTGCTGGTTCCTTGAGCTGAGGTGTTGCAGTGCCTTACTTACTAGTGCAAAGTGTCCAGCAAAGCACCTAAATAGATCACCTTTGAAAAATATTAGAATTAAACAACTTTGCATGATAAAAATGGAACGGAAAGCTGCCACTATAATTTTTAACTTCGGAAAGAAAAGCTACATATAGAAATAAAATAGTTACAATGAAAGTCAGGAAGAAACTGAAGTGAGTTAATGTCTAAATTCTCTCAGAGAGACAGTACAGAAAAATAAAAACCATACTCTATGAATACTGATTTAAAAGGCTAAAAGGTGCTAGTAAACAGCTAAACATAGGGGACTGTTAGAAATAAAAAAACAACACCCAAAACCAATGATGATGAAACAAATACACAAAAACCCCTCAAACAACCAAACAAAAACCCTCAGTAGTTATTCAAAAGATGAAATTTGTGTCTAAATGAAGAAAGTAGGAGAACAGAGAATATGTGGTGGTGAGCTAAATGTTACAGTTTTGAAGAAGTGTTTAGGAGTGACTTACTAACATCATTAAAACTTCTAAGTGAGGATTTTTAAACACAGGAAGTCAGGAAGACAGTCAAAGATGTAATGAGGGTCAAAAGATGATACAGGTGCTAAAGAAACACTTAAGGGAGAAATGTGTACAGCAGAACAGCTAAAAATGTAGTTGTATTTATTCTCCTAAAATGTCTCCATGATGGTTTTCTATTTTCTTAGTGAGGGAACACTTTAAGGAACTGCCTCAAATTAAAGTGTCAGTAAATGACTATTAAAGTAAACCAATAAAAAGATTAATAAGACGTTGACATGAAGAGATGATATTCAGCCAGGAACACTAAAGGTAATCAAATATGAAATTGCTAACTACCAGTTAAAATCAGAAGGATGGAAAGGATCAAATAGGACATCAATTTTAAAAGATTCCAGGAGAGAACAAGGAAAATGAACTGACAAATCTGATTTAACTTCAGGTAAACTGTAAAGATTGGAACTCTCAGACTGGCAGGGGGAAACAAAAAAAGGGAGATAGAGAGAGAAGAGACAGAGAGAGACAGAGAGAGAGATGGAAAAGGAAAAAGAATCAATGGAGATTCTATAGAGAGAATACTTCCATCCAAAATCAATACAATACTCTAAAAAAGTCAGTGGCTACTTTGGGAATGTTCCTAGGCAGTGGAACTTGATTCTATTTACCAATAAACGGTTAAAACACTCTATGGCAGGCTACTGATTCATGCCAGCTGTCACTGTCCTGTTCACAGTTTAAAAGCTAATGCAATCCCCATTCTCAACATGGAGCCACATGTTTCGGAGAATATGAAACGCAAACTGTGCCCTTCTTCTGAGCTTGAGTGCCAGAGAACAGTTGTAGGCATATCAAATATGTTGGTATTAATACATCCTTACAGTCTGAGAATAATGAAGATCTAATTGTTGGACTGTGCATATGTTTACAGGGGTTTAATAACCCTAAAGAAATGGTACCAAATCCAACCAAAAATCTGTACCTGGAGAGAGTAGAAAAGATGGCAGAAGGGCGGTGGTCCAAACTCTATACACATAATGAAAGAATTTCATCTCACTGCAACTGATGTTGAAAATATTTGATGTTATTTGGGGTAGTTTAATAAGGGTAAAAGATTTCTGAGAGCAGCCAAGTAGGCAGGAAAACTGGTGTTACTAAAAATCAACAAATGATAGAATTATTTAGCTTGGAAAAGTCCTTTTTCTCCAAAGTAACCTCAAATCACTGATTCATGTAAGAATGTTATTAGGCCTTTGGGTCTTTAACATTCACTTACAAAGTTCACCAAAAAGAAAATTATATTTACTGTTTTCAATATAACATGTTCAATAAACAATAATGAAGTAGTGCCATTTCGGCTTCAAGCAGAAGTTACACACTTGCTATTAAAGCCTCAAAAGAATGGAAACTGAGAAAGACTATTAGGTACCAATACCTGAAGTACAACTGAATTGCATAACATGAAATTGAACTAAAATTGAGGAGGAACAAGCGTGATGTTCAAAATGGTACAAGAAAATTTAATATTTAATATTAAGTCTTGTGATTATATGGGAAAGTAAAAAATTTAATAAACAATTAAAAATTTCTATTAAATAATTAGTAAATATTTAGCATTCTATGGATAAAAATCAAAGTTAAAATGCAACTTATATCTAAACCAAAAACTGTAGTAAAAAATAGAATAAAATAGTTCATAATCTGAAGGCAAGAATAAAATTCCTGCATTCCCAGACCATTACAGAATTAGCAAAGTCTTTGCTGGACCAAAAAGACCCTCTGCTTCCTCTGGCATTTTCTTCTAAATGCTTCCCCTGGTATTTTTCTTTAAAACATACCTGCATGCCAGGAGTAAAAGAATGAGGGAAAGGTCATGCAGAAGTCAATTTTACTTTCTAGTTTTTGTCAGCCACCATTGTAGGGATTGCTTTGAGGTCATATGTGGAAAAAAACCCCTTCAAATATATGTTGATCATTCCAATTTGCCTCAATTCTTTTTAATTTTATAAATTTCTGTGTGAAGAAATGACACAGTTAAATTCTCAGTCACAAGAAAGAAATTATTTTTCTACAATTTAAACCTTTTGCCTGATGTTATACAATCAGGTTCTTGTATTCTAAGTGTCATACATAAAACAGGGAATTTGGCTTTCGCACTCATCGAGTGGCAAGAAATTAATTTAAAATATGAATGTGTTAATAGCTAATTAAGCAGTTAATTGATTTCTGAGGTTAAGAGAATTTTTAATTTGTGTTCCTTGATGTTTGAGTGTTGAGTGTTGCCTTTAAGTTCTAATCAGAGTTCAGGAGTTTAAACTTTATTGAAAAACTTTGTGATATCTTTTGACTATATCTCCCAGTTCAGCTGTGTTCCAGGGAGAGACACCCCTCACCCATAGCCAAGGTGCTATTTTTAGGAGACTGACCCTTAACCTGTCACCAAGCTCCATGGCAACCATGCATTTCAATGAGGAAGTTTCCCGCCAAAGACTCATATGACATCACCTAGAGACTGCACCCTTAGCAACCAACGCGCCATTGGCCGAAAGGCCTTACCTCATCTCCAGAACCAGGACCAATGAGGCGGACTTTGGAAAGACTCCACCAATCACCTTCTACCTTGGAGCCAGAGGGGTATAAAACCCTGAACATTGCCTGCAGAGCTGCTTTTTGCCTGCTGTGGTTGTTGCTCTTTGACTTGCACATCTTTGCTTGGGACTAGCCCAGGCAGAGCCCGGTGCTGGGGATCCTAGGCCGACTTGCTAAACTATTTTGCTTGGGGCTAGCCTAAGCAAGACCCAGAACTGTAAGGTCTTTGTTTTGGGTTCATAGCCTTTTTGGCTAAAAGTGTCTTTCATCGCTGTGGACCCAGATAAGATTTTTTTAAATTAAGGAATTTGGCCTTTTTTTTCAATAAATCAGTTTTTAAATTTCAAAGAGAGTGTGGCCTCATTCCTGACATAAGAAATGGTATTTCTTCTTGTATTCCATTCATTTCATTATGTCGTTTTTGTTTCCCTTTGCTGGTTTTCTTCTCTTCAGGCTGAAAACACCAATCCATCTTGTGCTTTTCTAATCATCCTTTTTGAGGTGGCCAAATAAAAACACATCTCTTTCTCAGAACTGAGAAAAACCGTAAGATTTATACAGATTTATACACAACTATTCTACTGTAATTTGTCTGGATAAAAAACTGGCTGGATGGCCAGGCCCAGAGAGTGGTGGTGGATGGTGCTATATTCAGTTGGTGATCGATCACTAGTGGGGCTCCCCAAGGCTCAATATTGGGGCCAGTCCTGTTTAATATCTTTATCGATGATCTGAAGGAGGGCATCAAGTGCACCCTCAGTGAGTTTGGAGGTGACACCAAGTCGGGTGGGAATGTTGATCTGCTGGAGGGTAGGAAGGCCCTGCAAAGAGATCTGGACTGGTTGGATCAATGGGCCAAGGAGAATTTTATGAAGTACAACAAGGAGAAGTGCCTGGTCTTGCACTTGGGACACAGGAACCCCATGCAGGGTTACAATCTGGTGGCAGAGTGGCTGGAAAGCTGCTCATAGGAAAAGGACCTGGGGGGTGCTGGTTGACAGCAGCTGAACATGAGCCAGCATCTGCCCAGGTGGCCAAGAAGGCCAATGGCATCCAGGCCTATATCAGCAGTAGTGTGGCCAGCACGACCAAGACAGTGATTATCCCCCTGTGCTCAGAACTGGTGAGGCCACAATTCGAGTGTTGTGTCCAGTTCTAGGCCCCTCACTACAAGAAATGCATTGAGGTGCTGGAGCATGTCCAGAGAAGGGAAATGGAGCTGGTGAAGAGTCTGGGGTTGTTTAGCCTCTCGTGAAGGAGGTTCAGAGGGGTCCTTTTCACTATCTACAACTACCCAGCAGGAGGTTATAGTGAGGTGGAGATTGGTCTCTTCTCCCAAGTAACAAGAGATAAAAAAAGAGGAAATGGCCTCAAGTTGCATCCGAGAAGTTTAGATTGGATATTAGGAAAAATGCCTACACAGTCAAGCTCACGAACAGGCTGCATAGGGAAGTGGTTGAGTCCCCATTCCTGGAGGTATTTAAAAGATGTATAAATGCGGTACTTACATACATGGTTTAGTGGTGGACATGGCAGTGTTAGGTAGCAGTTGAACTCAATAATCTTAAATGTCTTTTCTAACTTAAATGATTCTGGGATTCCATAATCAGTTCTCTGTGACAACAATAACAGTTATATGAAATATGCCTAGTTTTTTCTCAAAACTTACGTATCTTCTACTGACTGGATTAAAAGCACAAACACTAGATAATTGCTCAGTTTGCTTTGTAAAATAAGAGATCTAGCATCTGATCCATACAGCTAATTATATTCCCTTATTTTCTTGGTCTATCAGCCACTTTTTGTGTAGGAAAACAGGAATATTTTAATCCTTTTTTAATTTTTGTCACCAGTCAGATGAAAACTGAACTGTGAAAAGCAGTCAGTGCTGGAGTTTAATAACACCAAGACAGAAAAAAAATCATTTGCAACACTTACAAAAGTAGTATTTAGTTTTCCTATTTTTTAATCACTTTCCTGAATCCAAAGGCAATTTCTTTTACTTCCTTTCTTGTGTTTTCATTTTGCTGCAACAATTATTTTCTTACTTCACTACTACATCTTAAACTGACCAGAGTGTGATGTATCTGTAACCCAGTTCAACTGTGAGTCTTGAGCTCAGAGATATTTTATTAACAGTAAAACTTGTATTATTTTTTTAGTTGTGGTGGCACCCTCTTCGGCACATAATTCACCTTCCCTTCATCCTCTTAGAATCTTCTTCTGACTTCTTTTATCCAATAGAGCACTTAAATAAAGAAAGAGTGGTTTCCAAAAATCACAGGCAGAAGTGAGAAAAATGGAAACTAAGAGAACATAATGGTAATATCTCTCAGCCATGAAAGATAATGCAAGACTTGTCAAAGGGCATACTTTACATCATTACCCTCATCTTACCATAACCATCTGTCATATATTCCTCAAGAACTGGCTTTAAAACTTCTGTATATTAAAAATTCAACTTAGTCTTTAATTACATACAATGAACCTCTTTCACAGCTAAGAAACTTTGGGCCAATATCCTCTCTACTAATAATATGTGCCTCCTGAAGACATTGCAGAAAGAGCATATTCAGCCCATTCTGGTTGTCTTCTCCTAGAGATGACATCTATAATTTTGCTGAGAAGTTAAATTGAGCCAAACTATGGTACCTACAAACTGCCTTGCAACAACAACCCTTATAATGAGAACAGGAGCATATTTTGCAGTAATAAAAAATGACAGACCAATTACAGTAAGCTTTAACTTTTATAGGTAAATTACATACAACAGATTTTATTAGTTCTAAAGTAATGATTGTTATCAACTTGTCCTTTTATTATCTCATGTCTGCTAAACCAGCGTTGTTCAGTTGATTAACACCTCCCAACTTTCATAGACAACTATAATATAAAACATAAAAGGAGTAACAGCAATTGTACTATAAATGCAGATCTAATACTAATACAAGATACTAAATTCATTACCTATACACTTTTTCAATATTAAAGAGGCTCACTCCATGGCATAATAAATTACTAGAGCAAGCATTGTTTTATTGTTGATATAATAATTTAAGCTTAGAAATTATTTCATAGGTCACAAAGTCCAACGTTGGCCAATGAAAGATTGTTCTCTACAGTATTTTTTTTCTGTGCAATTTAAATGATGAAAGTTCTTGAAATATTGCTTTCATTTCCACAGAAACAGTTTTAAAACACAGATGACTAATTGAATAGCAGGGTGTATACCCCAATCTAGTGTAGTTCAGCTGCTAATAAGAGAATGTGCATTCTCCATTAAGGCTTCATTTGGCTCAGTTCAAAAAGTCCACTGTTAAATATCTGATTAGCAGGATCACAGAATCGTTGAGGTCGTAATGGGCCTTTGGACACCATGGAGTCCAACACCCTTGCTCAGAGCACTGTCAGCTACACCAGGGTGCCCAGGTCTCTGTCCTCTCAGGTTTTGAATATCTTGAGGGATGCAAACTGCACAGCCTCTGTGGACAACCTCTTCCAGTGTTGGACTTGTTTATTCTTATGATCATCTGAAATTTTACTGCTTTTCAATTTCTATCTCTTGCCTCTTGTAATGTCAGTGGGCACCACTGAGAAAGATCTGGCTCCCACTTCTTCATTCGCTTCCATCAAATATTTACAAACATTGGCAAGACCTGCACCAGCCCCTTGCTAGGGCCCCAGACTTTTTTTTGCAAAGTGAACTGTCCTAGCTGTCTCAGCTCCTCTTGCATGGAAGATGCTCCAGTCCCATAAACATCCTTGTGGTCCTGCACTGGATTCTCTCCAGTACATATGTGACTCTTCTGCCAGAGAGCCCAGAACTGGACATACTCAACAGTGCTGAGCACAGGAGAAGGATCTCCTCTTTCTATCTGCTAGAAATGCTTTTCCTGCTGCTTCTTAGGATGCTGTAGCCCTTTTTTTGCACACATAGGACACTTGTGGTTCATGGTCAAATCACTGTCCACCAGGAACACTAGATTCTGTTCTGCAAAGCTGCTTTGCAGACTATCAGCCTCCACTGGTTACTGGTGTATGGATGTATTCCTCTTCAAGTACAGGACTTAGAACTTTTCTTTAGCCAGCCTCATGGCCCATTTCTTCAGCTTGTTAAAATTCCTCGGAATGGCAGTCGAACTGTTCAGTATTTGAGCCTCTCCTTGACAATTTATTTTCATCTATAAACTGGCTGAGGGTGAATATTAAAGGTAGACATTCTAATATGTGGAACATTTCGTGATTTAGCAAAGACATGCTGAAAATTTGCACTCTTTAATTTAAGTGTTAGTGAGGTATGCATGATTTAAGGAAGTCTGCTCCTTTGGGATTAGATCCTTGGATAACGATAAACCAAATGATCCACTGCTTATCAAAGATATAAACATATCTTTAGGATCCTTCAAACACAACTTCATGTGCTCAGAGAAATTTCTCTCTTGGGTCCTAAAAGTAGGATTCAATTTCCTGAACAAATACTCATCCACCATTTTCAGCTGTCCAGTTGTCCAAGTTGTTCTCGTAGGGCTGGCAGACATGGTACATAGTATCAGCTACAAGAGTTCAACACAGTTCTAGAAAGGCAAACAGAAACCAAATGGGACACTCTAGCGTATCAAAATTGGCACTATATACAAATAGACAGGCAAATAAATCCTATTTCAAGCATCCCAAGTATCTGAGACTACATGGTAAGTTAGCTGGTATTTTCTCGAATCAGTCTTGAACTAGGCTCTTAAGCACTGCTTAACTGGTTTGTTGAATGCCAGTCTCATATTTTGGAATGGAATCTAAAGCCCCTAAATTTCCCAGAGAAAAGATAAAATATGTTTAGGGATCTCAACATAGTGTTTTATGAAACATTTCAAGGAATATAACCTTCATCTTGGAAAAAGCATTCTGAGTTCTAATTTCCAAATATCTTTAAGTAAGACGGAGTGGGCAGAAGCCAGTTAAGTTCTTCACTTATTGGGCTATAGCATGTTCTCATTTTCTTGATTTTTCTCTTACTCAGTGAATTCCAAATTCTTTTCTGGGATCCTGATGTCAGGGGAAAGTGATAAAATTGGAAAGTATTTAGTGATCTAAATATTTTTTTTTTTTGGTATGGTTGTACACAACACGTTCTTCTAGGAAGATAAACATATGAACTGAACTTCCTTTATGATAAGAAGGGCATTATAGCCAAGTCTGCCTCACTCTCTGGATGTGTATGTAATCAGTAATGAAGGGAGTAGAGATTTCTAAAGGAGAGTGAGAGACCTTTCTGTGGTAGATTGTTCTTGACTGGACATCAGGTGCCCACGAAGTGACCCTATCACTCCTCTTCCATCAACAAGACAGAGGGAGAAAATACAGTGATAAGCTCGTGAGTTGGCATGTTCCTTACTGTCACAGCAAAACAAATTTGACTTGGGGAGATGAATTTAATTTATTGCCAATTATTGGTAAACAGAGTAGGATAAGAAATAATAAACTAATAACTTCTTTCCCACAACCCTCCTTTCTTCCTGGGCTCAGCTCCATTCTTAACTCTTCTACCTTCTCTGCCTGAGCAGCACAGAGGGATGGAGAATGGGGATTGTCATCAGTTCATAGCTCTTGATCTCTTTGCTCCTTCCTCGCTATGCTATTCCCTTGCTCCAGCATTGGACCTCTCTCATGGGATACAGCCTTTCATGAACTGCTCTAGTATTAGCCTTTCAAGAACTGCTCCACTATGGGTCCCTTCCCCATGGTGCAGTCCTTCAGGAGCAGACTCTGAGTCACCCATGGTATCACAAGTCCAGAAAACCTGCTTCAGTGTGGATTCCTCTCTCCATGGGATCACAGGTCCTGCCAGGAGCCTGCTACAGGGCAGGTTTTGCTTAGGGTCACAATCTCCTTCAAAGCCTTCCATGTGCTGCAGTTGGATCTCTACTGCAGTGTGGACCTCTGTGGACAGCAGGAGGACAGCCTGCCTCACCATGGCCTTCACCATGGGCTGCAGAGGAGTCTCTGCTTCAGTGCCTGGAGCACCTCGCTCATCTCCTTCTTCACTGACTTGAGTGTCTGCAGAGCTGTTTCTTTCACATAATCTCACTCCTCTCTCCCAGGTGCTGCCTGGTGTAACTTGCCCTAAGTTATCACAGGGGCACTACCACCATTGCTGATGGGCTCAGCTTTGGCCAGTGACAGGTTCATCTTGGAGCCTGCTGGAACTGGCTTCTTCCAACACAGGGACAGCTTCTGGTGTCTTCTCACAGAAGCCACCCATGCAACCTGTCTTGCTACCAAAACTTTCTCATCTACCATCAAACCTTCTCTTCTACCAAAACTCAAATCCCTATGCGGAAATGAGCATCTGCTTTATATTAAGGATTTTCAACACTCCAGTTAAGAAAATGATAATTTTCATAGTATGGCTCATATATTTATCCTAACCTACATCTTCCTCTAATGTCCTTGTGGGAAGAAAAATTCAGCTTTTGACATAATGTAGACCACAAATGTATCTGATTTTACCAAAGTAATAGAATTCTGTTAGCACTGGAAAAGAAATGAATCAGGTGAAATGAATCCTATAATAAAAGCTTGGCTATTGTTCATAAAGGAGTACTTGCCCCAAGGGCAAATTATCTATTGATTGTCACATGGAAACAAGCTATATATGAAGACAAATGGGCCCTAGCGTTCTAGTCTTACACAGGCTATCTCATCTCCTCTGTTCATACAGAGCCTCTTCATCCTCATACTTTGCAGGCTGCAGGATGTGGTATGTCATATATATTACACATCTCAACAATAAAATTTTTTTTTTATTAAAACAAACCATAAAGGAGATGTATGAAGCCCAGAGAGAGTGCAAACACATTTTATGGTGTTACTTTGAACTAATTTTCCGTGAATGAATCAAATTGGAGCAGCATTTGAATACTGCTCAAGCCAGGTCTCTAAACCAGCAACATGAAAAAGCATCTTATTTTCATTTCAGTTATAATAGCTGCATTGTAATTATGTTAACCTTGCTGTAATCCAGGGTAACTAAATTAAAAGTTCATCTGCATGCATAGTTAATTTGTTTATGTTTGAACACTGGTCCTGTCACATTATATATTACTGACATAGCAAACTAAGGACTGGCTTAAGGACTTTGCCTACTGTATAAATTTTTTTTAATGCTGAGCTACACATATAATTTTGTTTGAAAGTCAGTCCTGGTTGTCTCCAAACCTTGAGGGAAACCATGTTTGAGTGGTAAATACAAGCAAAGTGTCAGGACATATGCAAATGCAAGTGCAGCTGCAAACATGTCTAGTTAAAATGTCTGAACATCTAATGTGTTTATGCTTATGTGATGCATGTCTTCTAGCTATACACCTTAGTGGAATATTTCTGAATTTTACTTGCACAAGGCCAATTGAAGAAATAAATTGTTGTCCTTGTGTTCAAAGAAAATAGGATTTTAAATCCGAATATGTGTGTAGAGATTCTGGCAGTATAAAACATTGAGAATAGAACACCTTTTGCCACAGAAAGGGACATGAGGCTCTCAGGTCATTAACTGGTGTCTGCATTCAGAGGAAAACAAGACAGAAAAGTGACCAGAACAGATCCAGCTAATACCAGCTGCGCAGATATGATTTCAGTGATGTGATGATGACAAAGAAATTATGCACAAGTAAAATAAATAGTATTGGTCGCTTCTTGGACACAGACACTGCTTGGAAGAGTAGTCAGATCTGATTAGTGAGGCCAACAAAGAGGCAATAAAATGAGCCAAATAGAAGCTTGGCTGGTCATTTACAATCAGGACACCTTCAGTGATATTAAAACTGACTCAAATAAAATCAGAAGCCAAAATACACAACCAGAATGGGCATAAAGCAAGAAATTTGATTAAAGCCATTTGCCTTACAAATGGTGATGAAAGAATTAAACGTACTTGGAGAATTCACTCAGAATGTAAACTGAGGCAGAAGAAGAAGAATGAGAAGCAATGCTCATATTTACAGCTGTTTAGAGCGAAAAAGAGCACTGCTTCTGCTTTGTGGGCTGAAGAATACCTCTCAAACTTGGATCAGAGGGTCACAAGTTTTGCTTTAGAGATTCCAAGCAACATTGAATATACAGTCTTCACTGATAAGCTGTATCATTACTATTAGGAATTTTTTACTTATTTTGAGTTGAATTTTCTAAAATCCCTTTCCAGCTACTGACTTTTTTTTCCTTTCTTAGTAATGTTGAAAGCCTTTCTCCTTCTATATAACCTTTTGCTCCATATTTAAGCACCCACACTCTTTCATCCAGTTAACTTCTTCCATCTCTTTTCTCATAGATTGCTGTATTAGTTTATTAAGCTATGCAGCCAAAGTCATTCTCAGAGCTGTCTGGATCATTTTAGAAATAATTTGAATTTTTACTAATGATTTTTTGAATGGTTGGTATCAGAAGAACACGTGGTATTGCACCAGAAGACTTACTTACTGAAACCATGGAGCAAGATAATTCAACCTTTGTAAGATTTTCTGTGGTAAATTTCACCAAGCATTGCGTTAAGAGTACATGAGACGATCATCTAGCATAATCATCAAATACTTCAACTCCTTTTCAAGGCTAAACATTCATTTTTGTAAATATAGACTCTTTGATATGCTTCCAGATACAATGTAACAGGGCACTTTCTAACGGAAATGAAGTAACCATGTCTTCAAGAGCTTCAATCACTTTTGTAGCTGTAGTGAACCTTATTATCCCTTGAATCTATTTTCTGTACGTTTGACCATTCTGATTTCAGTAGCGTTGCCTAGATTATTTATAAAAATGATTTATTGAATATAGTAGAGGGCACTTACCTAGAAGTACTCATGAAGAGCTCCCTTGCAACACTTAAAGCTTTGGATCCTTCAGTAAGTCATTTTGAAGATACATTATTTATACCTTCCTAACTTTGAATATTGTGAGTTTAAATCAAGTGCCATTTTGTGTTAGGTCAGATACCCTAGAGATGCTGAAATATTATGCACCACAATAGTAGCATTTCGTAAAAGAGAGAAAAAAAAAAGAAAGCAGCATGTTATTTTCTCATACTGCAAACTTACCACAGAACACTCTCATTGGTGGTGATCGGTGCTCCAAAATCACCTTTCATTAAAGAATATGGTTTCTTCTCATTCTGGTTAAGAATTATTGTGTTTGAGGCCCAGATTTTTTTTCAAAAAGTCCAGCCTGAACACTGTCTCTTGGAGTTATTCTTTGTTTGGATCCAGGACCGCCTTCTACCATGATGCTTACCACAGGGTAGGACAAAGGAGGGAAGAAAGGAACCAGTGCGGTGATCAACTTCATGAATTGTCTTTTTGAATTAGTTGTTGCCTTTAGTGGCATAACTGCATGAACTGCACTTTCAGCTCCCTTTTTTTTGTTTCAAGCTCATGTGCATTTCTGACCCCATCTGATTCCAAAGGAAACAAGGTACTCTAATCCCATTGCTTTTCTCTAGTGAAAGGAGATACAGGAGTAGACAGCAAGAAAAGGAACTACAAGGGTATCACTTCAAGGCACAAAGAGGCAAAAACAAAAGTGGAGTGCCCAACTCCTGCAAGTTCCTTGCTGTGGTAAATTCACATATGAGCAGGCAATAAAAAGATGTTGTTACACTTTAGTGAACTGTATGAGCTGCAATAGTCATCCATGACTGCCCCTATCTTATCCTACATGTGAAATAAAATGTGTGGGCTTAGATTACCCTCACCACGTTTCACCAGTAGTTAAAGGCTGATGTTAACTTATGCACTGTGCTTTATCAGGCCAGGAATACATGCATCATCAATGAGTTGAGAATAACTGTATTTGAATCATGGGACCATGCTTTTCAGAAAGATAACATTTTTAAATTATATGGAATCATTTCATTATTTCAGACTCACCTATTCTGTGGATACCTCCTTGCTGTACCTAATGTGAAGACTTCAGATTTCTTGTGAATAAGAGGTACACATTTTCCATCCATTATATCTTTTATCTGCAGTGTAAACTAAGGTTGCCAAAAGTCTCTGTTGCCCTTAAGACAGCAAACATTTTGAGTCCTTTTGGGAAGAACCTGAGGGCATCTTCAAGGAATAATCTCCAGATTATTTGCTTTTTTTCCCTAGTTGATGTCAATGAAATGGCAAATAGAATAGCTAAAGATACATGATAGTATTGTTGCTGATGGATTGGGTACATCACCAATTCCCACTGCCATCCAGGAGTATCAGCAGGTTTGCCCCAGAGCTCGCCTTTGGGATGGCTGAACAAGCAATCAAGGTAGATGGCAAGCTCTGCTGGCCTTGAGGCTACCCTGAGGGCTACTCTACATAGTAACATAGACCCAGCATCTGGGACTCTGCAGGCGATCAGTGAAGCAGCCTGTGCTTTCAGAGCTGATGCTTCAGGCTCTTGGCACACCACTTATGTCTTGCTAAACAGTCAGTTCACACTTTCAAAGTACCCAGAAACTGTATAGTGATAAGCCTGTTCAGCTATGAGATGTGAACATATTGGGTGCAAGTGAGATAGTATTGATGACTATTTTAAAGTGGAAAAAAATAACAGATATAGAGATAAATATTGGGTGACTTTGACACAGAATATAAAGCTGAATGAGAAAGAGCCTGATCCTGTACTGATGCTATGTATGACTGGTATTGTCTTTGACATGTACTTTTCTTGCATTCTTTTACTTTCTAATCATTAGAAAATTTTCTCCTGTTTATTCAAGTCCTAAATAGGAAACCAACATCTCAATACTTATCCTACATATATGACTTTAAGAAGGTATAGAAGTGAAAAACATAATTATAATTTTGCCCCAGTAGATATGACTGTTCAACAGAATCTCCTCTAGTTGGTCTTATTTGCATGCAATACATGTAGAAGAAAAGTATGCAATGAATTTAATGGCTTTTTTCTTACTCAATATACTAATTTATGGACTTATAAACACAACATAATTTGTTGAATAGTTCTGGGGAACAAGTTTATCCGCTCATTAAAATCTTGACAATATAAACTGCAATTAACAAAAGGAAATGCACTGTATTACAGACTTGGTCATTCAGCTAAAGGTTTCTACCTATTTGCAATAATTTGAAATGGCACATTGCAAGAGTTTAATTAGTTTAATTGTAGTTCTTGGTGTTCTAGATGAGTTCATACTTGGATAGTATTCTAAATATTTAAAATTCTCCTGGAGAATTGGATGGCATCAAGTTGCTGCTGGAAAGCAAGAAGCGGTAATAATGCTATGCAGTGGCATTTGGGGGGGGATTTAAGCAATCAGAGAAAAGTAACACCCACACATTTTAAATTAAATTCACTTTTGGCAATTCTCAAAGCAGGCTGTCTCGAATAACATTTCCAATTAATACATTATGAATAGTCTTAGAAGGGTATTAGGTTAAATTGATTCCCATATAATTATGGGAATTAAGAATGGCTTGAAAGAAGCCCTGCGGAAAGAGACTTGGAGGCATTGGTTGACAAGAAGCTCAACATGACCCAGCAATGTGCACCTGCAGCCCAGAAAGCCAAACGTGTCTTGGGCTGCATCAAAAGAACTGTGAGCAACGATTTGAGGGATGTGATTCTGCCTCTCTGCTCTGCTCTGGCAAGACCCCACCGGTAGTGCTGCATCCAGCTCTGGGGCCTCAAACATGAGAAGGACAAGGAGTGAGTCCAGAGGAGGGCCACCAAGATGATCAGAGGGTTGAACCATGTCTCCTATGAAATCAGGCTGAGAATTGGGGTTATTCAATCTGGAGAAGAGAAGGCTCTTAGAGCAGCCTTCCAGTACCTGAGGGAGACCTATGAGAAAGATGGAAAGGGACTTTTTATAAGGGCATGTAGTAAAAGGATAAGGGGGAATGGCTTCAAACTGAGAGAGAGTAGGTTTAGATTAGATATTAGGAAGAAATTCTTTACTGTGAGGGTGATTAGGCACTGAAACAGGTTGCCCAGAGAAGTTGTGGATCCCTGGAAGTGTTCAAGGCCAGTTTGGATAGGGGTCTGAGCAACCTGGTCTAGTGGAAGGCGACTCTGCCCATAACAGGGGGGTTGGAACAAGATGATCTTTTTAAGGTCCCCTCCAAACCAAACCATTCTATGATTGTATGATAACTATCCTATTTAAGCAAGACCATTGCTTAAAATCCTAGGAAAGAATGTAATATTTTAAATATAAAGCACCTTTGATATCTGCATTAAATTTATGACTACATGAACCAAAGAAGTTAAGTTCATCATGCCTATTAGTTCATAGAGTACCATGAGACATAAATTGCTGGCAAGCAGCAGACCACAGCTTTTAAATACAGAACTTAATAGGAATGAACCTTACCTTCCCTGGCCTCATTCCACGATATCGTATCTATGCAATATGCCACACACCTTTTCCCAAAAGTTACTACTAACAGCCGGTTTCTTTCTATCTAATCACTGGATTTTGTTTGCTTGTGAATTCTAATCTTTCTTACTCGTGAAGAAGAACGGGTGTTCATAGGAGCCAAGTTTTGGAAAGCCTGAAAGTTTTCTATTCCTCTTGCAGTTTTGTTTACCACTGAATCGTGTTCCTAGTTACACTAAAGAGCTAGACATAGAGAGGGATTTTTTTCCCTCATTTGTATCCAGTTAAAAATTTGTATCTGACCTGTATTTAACCAATCAGTTGCCATACTTGTTTCAATGTGCACCCATGAGAAGAATACTGGCAAATTTACAGGACGTGTATGACATGTATTAAGAATGCATATTATACCATGGGCAAAAGACAAATTTTGAGTAGCAACTTGCAAGCCTTCTTCTCATGCAGGAATGGACATGCTTTCACATACATTTGTTCAGTGTTCCAGTTTTTAGCACTTGGAAATCACAGTGTTCCTTCACTGTTTACCTAAAATAATGTGAACAGATCAAACACATTTGTAGCAATGCTCATATGTGTGAAGCTGTAAGCCACAAAAATGTATGTCCTTGTGTACCACTGATATTTTCTAAGAGCAAATAAATTTTCATTTCCTCTGAAATGTTTTGATCAAAATTTCACTCAAATCAAGTACTCAGAGAGGGAAAGTTTCAAGATTAAAATGAATTTGAAAGCTGTGTTCTTACGTCCATTAGTTCACGTTTTATGTATATTCTGTCAGCTGAATACACTGCTAGAAGTGTTGACTGAAGCAAAAATAATTTCTATGAATGTTAAAGAAAACACGTAGAAGGTGATTTCAAAATTCTTAATTGGCAATTACATGTAGAGTAATTTATGCTCATTAAGTCAGAAAGAGAAACCTCTCAAACACAAGCTTCTTGTCTGACTAAAGCAGATTGAACTTCGGATACAAAATGCTCCCAGTAACTCAGTTGTGTACAATGGATGTACAGAATTATGTTTACACCCCTGAACTCTTTGCTAAAGCTGCAGGATTAACACCCAATTCACGATATGCTCTCACTTCATCTGATTTCATCAATTTTCCTCAGCCTTATGAAGTCACTTCATTTCTCCTTCTTGTCTTACTTTACCACACCAGAAAACAGACTAATGCTTACTTTCTCATCTAATTAAAGCTAAGGTTTAAATGGCTTCAGACAGCATCTTCTTTTGCTGTCACAGAAGAGTAGTGTTTGACTGAGAGCTCTTTAAGACTTGAACTGACTTTCACTGTTTGCCTATATAGCTTCTTGCAGTCTGTAGCAATGTCATGCAGAAAATAAAAACCACAATACATTTTCTTGGTTTTTAATAACTGCTGGATGATGAAATAGTAACCTACAGATGTAATTTTTTCTTGAAAAGTTGTAGAACTTGACTCACTCCTGAGGAACTGAACCAATATGTCACAGATTAACATGTGGAGGAAATTACTCCTGCTCCTTGTGTTGGAGGTTGTGGTTTCTAATGGAGGTTAAAAGATATATTTTTATTTATAGTGGAAATGTAAAATTTTGTTAAAAGATATTTCCATGAAGATGTTTTTTCCATTGTTGTGCTACTGAAATAAAAGTTATGGCAATGAAGATATAAATTGGGATTTCATATGGTGAGTAATTTCAAATATCAAATGCATTCAAACAGTAATATTATCTGTGAGGAGATCATGGAAAGCAACATATTGTCAATTTGATTGCTATATTTAACTGCAATTAGTAAAACCTTTTTCTCCAGTACAAAAACCAGCTGTAATCCTACAGAAAACGAAGGACATGTTTCCTTTCCATAGGGGTATTTCTTTCAATTTAAGAGCAAGCTGAGTATTTTGGTACTACAATACTTAGAAAATTCTATTGCTATCAGCTATTGAGGTGATGTTGCCTACAGTTCAAGTAAGTCTCGTTTTCATTCGGAGAAAAGTGCTTGGAGTTACATGTCAGATTTTTAACTTCATATAAAATATGAACTTCATGAGATTTGTCTTGTCTCACTGCAATAAAGCTGGTATAAATTAGTGTCGTTCTAACCCAATAAATGCTTTTCATTTTTAAATATCTTTGACTTGTGTCAAGATCTTTCCTCAAAAGGTTGATATCTGTCTTCTGGTAACAAAGTGAATATCAAAAAGAGAAACAAAATGACACTGGGAAAAAAAAAAAAAGAGCGAATGGAATAGATACATTTTTGAATGAAGAGGTAGATCTTTATCATTTCTGTGAGTTGAGACAAAAGTGGTGAGTGGATAGAGGAGACTTATATGGACTTTTTAGTGCAGTTTGACAGGAAATTAAGCACCTTTATATCTGCTCATCTATCATGCATTCACCTTTATCTCTTGACATGTCCTTAGTAAACAGTGACATTTGGAAACAGTTCAATTAAAGTCACTGTGTTCTGGGTAATGCTGTAAACACTGTGTGTGAAATAAATAACTTGTAAATTGCATTGCATGAATATCACTACTGAAACAGCAAGTAGTATCATAATAATGGGTATGTACAACAAAGTTGAATGAGTACTGATTAGTTACTTATTTATGATAATTCTATGGTCAAAGGCCATTGCAACCTTACTATTCAAGATTCATAAAAACTATGCCTATGTTAGAAAGAAGACTGGAAAGATTAAATTTTTCTGTTAGCTGAAATGCATTGAAAAGTAAAAGAAAAAAATGAATACATTCTGTTCTCATAGCTTAATCTCATAGTTAAAGGCAGAGTTTCTTTATTTTAATGTTAATTTTTTGAAGGTAAAGTCTATACTTGGGGAAAATGTCTCTCTCTCTTTTCCTCCTTTTTTCTGCAGTTGAGTTGTGAAATATGATTAGAGCTATGTTGGGGGAGAAGGGAATCTTTAAATATTAATAATAGTAAGTACATTCTACTCCTCCACCAGATTTCCTTTCCTGTGATATAAGTAAGGTCATGTCACCTGTTACACTCGATGAAGAGAAAACACATAAAAGGATTATAGACAGTAGTCTGACTAAAGGAATAAAATGGAAATTAAAACATGAAGTACTTCAAACTAAAAGTCCCAGAGAACACAGCTGTGGAATTTCTAGATCAAAATATTTTAATTTTCAGTTCTTTGTAAAAAACTTGGAAACCCTTCCCAGGGGCCGGGGTGGTGGTGGTTGATGGTGAAGGGGATGGGGCCATGTGGAAGAAAAAAACATTTTTAAGATATGAAAAAGTGGGAAGTGACATTTTCCAACTGGCTTACAGATTAAGCGTGTATGCAAATGCATAAGCAAGACCTTCTTTTGCCTTTTAATTTTCTTTGCTTGGCATATATCAAGATATTTTAGTAAAAGAGGAGTCTATGCTATAGGATTGCTGGTATATTTATTGCAGAATCTTTACAACTTCCTTACACATGCTTAATTCTTGAAGAAGCTTCTGTCTAGGTCAAGAATACTGTATTAAGTGAGATTTTGAACCAAGCTATACAGAAAACAATATTGAAGAGGTACTTTCTCATCACAGTCCGTAAAACTATTTTGAAAAAAAGTTTTCAATGAGTTTCCATTTTACAAGTATCACAGCTTTTTTATTGTCATGTCCAGACAACTGCTCTCCATTTATGCAGAAGATATAAATCTGGGTTGTTAGAAATAAATGTTACATAGAAGATTGTTGTATCATGTATGTATGGTTGGTCTTTTGGCTAATCCAGTCCTCCATAACTTGCTGTAAATGTGCACCGTAACACTACAGGCATGCCAGGTGTCATATATAATGTAAGACTCAAGGCACTGTCTCCAGACTCACACAGCCTTTCACATACATTAATGCAATTGTGCAGCATTCCTACTCTTTCTTTCCTTATGGGAATTTGATTGAGCTGACAGTGATGGTCACTACGTCAGAGTGAACAGTAGGCACTGGGGTATATATCTACCAGCACAGAGCATCTACCAGAGCCTCAAGGTGGGCATGTCCTTCTTACTGGCAGACATTCTGGCATAACCAATCTGTTTTGCTGAGTTGTTGCACACTTTTGAATATTCTGATGGACTGGATCCTTATTACCAGCCGAGAGTCAAAAGAGGAATAGGAGCAGCTGATGTGGTATAAAGATCAACACAAATGTGCTGTTAAATCTTGTGAGCTCTAATGTGAGCACATTAGAAGTAGGTTCATGCTAACTGTGCATATGTTGAGATGTTGAATGCAGATTACACATTGAGGCATCACTTGTTCTGCAGAGGTATAACATTTTAATAGTAGAAAAAAATACTTAGTAGAAAGCAGGTACTTCCATTGTTTCAATTACTTCAACAAATCCATATTGCTATTCATAACTTTATGCAAATATAGTACAAACTGTGTAAGTCCAATGTGCATTAGAAATAAAGTTCATACCAATAAGTAAAGCATACCTCTGCCCAATGAAACATAAGACTTATACCCAATTGATATGAACAAATGAAAACTATAGATCTCTGAAGAAAGCAAATACCCAGATATGTAGAGCAAGACACAGTAAAGTAGAAAAGCCTCTGCCAAAGAGAGAGGACTAGAGGGCTGATCATCATCATCACACCCTCTCCACTGTAAAAACCAAGAGTTGCCCAGTTATTTGTGCTGACTACTTTAGTTTGGCAACTAAGTTTGTTGAATGCTGAGTGTAATGGATTACACTCAATTTTTTTTTTTAATATTTTCTTAGTTTTTGTAAAAGATTAAGAAAAAAGTCCATATCTAATCCCATTTGTGCAGCTTTTCCTCTGGTAGTGTGATGATGCCCATTGTAACATTTCTTATAAGTACAGTAAATCACAGAAAATACTAACTGGAAAAAGGACCATCTGAATCTCTATTGCTTTGTGTGTGTTTCCAGTATGGGTTTCTTATTAACCTGCTCTTGCCATTTGCTAAGAAACTAAACCTAAGATAAACAGTGAGTGCGTTTCCCTATATGGCATGTTTCTTCCTTTTTATATCTCTATATGCACGCCACAAATTGGTTTTTGAGTGGTCTGCTTTGTGAAACTATGTAAGTAGGGACTGATAGGCTGCTGTTTTGGGTAATTAAACAACAGGGAGAGAAATGCCAATTCAGGATGCCACAAAAACATGGATGGAGATAATATAGAGGGCAATTTTTAAACATTTAACCTAGAGGAAAGTATGTTAAAAATAAATGACAACAAAAATTGTGAGCAGAATTCTTACAGGAAAATTACAAAGCATGGGTCTTTTAAACTTTTTTTAGTATTAGTGTAACATTTTTCCTCCTTCACTCCTTCTCCCCTTATTCAGTTTTTATAACTTCCAGTGAGTTTAAAATTAAACTATATTCTAAAGTCTGAGAAAATGTCATTGCATTTGATCTACAAAGCATCTAGCATGCCTCAGAGTGCTGTATAAATAACATGGAGGTCTAATTCTGTGCTCAACCTCAAGAGGTGTCAGAAGGAGAAGAAAGATGATTTTAAAGTTATTTTTATTCTGTTTAGATTTTGCTTTGACTGAGAACAGATGGTGCGTTGTAACTATCTTTTCGAATGAGCCGAATGTCTACAGGTTTAAAAGTTTATGGTAAATCTCCTTCTTATACTCTGCATGAAGGAGAGCTATAGAAAGAACTGTGCAAGTACAGTGTAGTTTCTGCACGGGGTGAATCCTCTGCTGGAGTGTTAAAACATCTTCATTACACTGGAATGATATACATGGGGCAACTATAAGAGGCCACGTAGCTCTTTAAAGACCCAGAAGTTCAGCTGGCCCTGTTTGTCAAGACAAATAGGTGCCAGAGATGAGAAGCCACATGGAAGCCTGTTTTCCAGCTGGCAGATTTAAAAGGCTTCCAGTCAGAAAGAGGGATTCATGCAGAGAGTAGCTTATTAGCTAGAGGACAGAAGAGACTAGCTGCCTGATTTGAAAGGTTCTAGAAATTGTTTTCTTTTCCCTTTCTCTAGAGGGGATGGGATTGTTCTCTCTGTTAGCTTGATGGTTAATCAAAGTCATGTATATTCTGTAGCTGAATTGCTCTGGTACTCATACCAGGCTTTGACCAGTGACCAGACACTGCACCCCAAAGTTTTGAATCAATATGTTTTAACTCAAAGGAGATTAGTCACAGAGGCTGGTTTTCTTGGTTTGTTTCTCTCACTGAGTTTTCTTTACAGTCAACATAGAAACAAAGCCTCTTTCAGAAAGAGCTTAGAAAATATCTAAGTTAGGCTGCTTCAGTCATCCTTGAAGGACTTTCTTTTCTTTCTAAGGAAGGTCATTAGATTAGTCCCTTCGGTTCCTTCAGTACATCCTTTTGGATACTATTCTCTGTGTAAACTGCTCTAAGAAATGTAATGTTAATATTCTGTCAGTATTAGAAGGCTCATTGAAGAAAAATTCTGTGCACTAAGCTTAAGACTTGCAAACTGCTGTCTGTATCTTTCTGTTCAAATTCATAAAAGTCTTCAATATTGTCTAAAGAAAAACAGAATTTAGTCAAATCACTGTAGCATTCATTGTAGGATTATTCAATTAGCATTCATTGTAGGATTATGAATACAGAAATATTTCAGTATTCCATATAGTCCACAAAAGGATTGTGCTCTGTGTTTTTCTAGGTGGGGGGGAAATGACTAGTACTAAAACTGTTGGTTTTATTTCAGTGTCCCAGTGATAATAGAAAACTTGAAAACACATTTTAAAAGAAACAGATTTTGTTAGAGGCCTTGTTTGTTTGTTGGTTGGATGGATTCAACCGTAGAAGGTTGTTAAATCTTAAAATGAAAAATTAGGCGTGGCTCTTTCAGTTTACAAACATTTGTTATGATCCTTTTTGTAGTGAACATTTAAAAGAAGGAAGTACATCACCAACTCTTATGTTTTATGTAGCAACTTGAATAAATCTTTTACTTTCTTTAGTGAAAAGTTCTATAGTAGGAATACGGCTATTTGCTACGTTGGATTTGACTAGCAGCTGATTACTCTTATCATGTTTACCTCCAGCAGGAGACAAAACTGAAAGATTATGAGAATTAGGAGGAAAGCAAAAGGTCCTGGGGAATCAGCATCAGATTCTACATGATTTCATTCAATTTAATGTAATTTCTTAGTTTAGAATTCTTCTCATCTATGAATAAGACATAGTCCCAAAGCTAGGTGCTATGATATTTGTCTCTCTCTGTCTTTTGAGAAGTTCCTTTTCTGGGGATGCCACACAATATTCCTAACATAAAGTCCTTCATGTGAGAGTAGTTCTTTTGTGCATGAAATGGTATTAATCCTCAGTGACTTCAGCAGTTTTTTTCAGAGATACATAAAAGGCAATGAATGAGCACCTGAAATTCTGCAAGTTTTTTCTATGTTTGTATAATTCATTTCACTGGCATTCACTGCACTCAGTTGCTAAAAATCTATGGTGTAGGCCTCTATGTATGCTCCATTCTACTATATTTCTCCATTAGAGAACTGTATTTGAATACATGAACTTCATTCTTTTCACCCATTTCAACAGGAATCTGCCAGAGACATTAGTACTGATGTAAAATATATATTTAGCAGTTGAAACAAAGTTTTGTAACAGGAAAAACTGTCTGTGAGACATTTTGTTTTGACTAAAATATTCTCAGATACCACCTGACAGATAGCAAAACCTTTCTTTTTCCTGAATATGTTTTGGCAACATGCCTTTTGATTTTCTTCTTTCGTGATCACAAATATCTGCTGGTTTCTGTCTGTGTGGAGCTCAATTATCTCTCATCCGTCTGTCATTCTGTCTGCAAATGATTACGTCATTTAATCTTTCCTCCCTATGCTTGTTTCCTTCTTGTCTTCTCTTTTCTCTACTGGGCTTTTTTTTTTGTATGTGTGTTCCTTTCCTTTCTTTTCCTTTTTTTTATTCTTTTCTCCTTGTTCTGTCACTGCAGTCCAGCAAACTGGCTCTTGAACTGTTAGACTTGTAACTGTCTCTTCCTCTGCCATGCATTCATGGCAAATATCAAAGTCCAAAAGTCTGTGCTCTAGTTATTATTCTGCACCCTTGTATCCTGTATATCTTTAAATGTCAATGTGTTCCACAATTCTTTTTACTTTCTGTTATGGTTTAATTCCAGAGAGGAGCCATGTACCATGCAGATACTCACTCCCACAACTGGCCGCGTCACGGAGAGAATTGAATTAGAAGGGTAAAATGTAGAAAACCTGTGGGTTGAGATAAAGACCGTTTAATAGGGAAAACAAAAGCCATGCACACAAGCAAAACAAAACAAGGAATTAATTCACTGCTTCCCATGGGCAGGCAGGTGTTCAGCCATTCCCAGGAGAGCAGAGCCCCATCATATGTAATGGTTACTGGGGAAGACAAATGCCTTCACTCTGTCCCTCCCCTTCCTCCTTCTTAGCCCCACTTTATGTACTGAGCATGATATCATATGGAATATCCCTTTGGTCAATTGGGGTCATCTGTCCAGGCTGCGTCTCCTCCCAGCCTCCCAGGCACCCCCAGCGTCCTCCCCAGCATGGCAGTATGAAAAGCAGGAAACGTCTTGGCTCTGTGTAAGCCCTGCTCAGTAATAGCAAAACCATCTCTTTATTATCAACCATGTGATCAGCACAGATCTAAAACATAGCCCTATACCAGACACTGTGAAGAAAATTTGCTCTATCCCATCCCAAACCAGCATACCTTCATCTTTATTTCCTGAATCTTTACTTTGCTAAGGTCTGCTAGATGATACTAAAAATACAAGAAGTCTGTATGTGCTCTCTGAATAAAGAGTCTCGTATCACTCGGTGTTTTTTACATGAATTTATTTCTGTTGCTTTTTCTCCTTCCTTAGGTCACTGCTGGTACTGTCTGTGAGCATCATCACCTTTCCTTTCCAGCAGACACCTCTGAAGAGGAAAGATAACAATTGGAAAAACTATCCTCTAACTCCCTGTTTTAAGTACTTTTTACACAACTTCACATACCTGTATAACTATACTGTTGTAGTAAAGAAGAAATTTTCTTCTTAACTTGTTTGGTAGTCATTTGAAGGTTCAAATTCTAAGCCAAATCCTTTTTATATGAAAAAATTTTAATTGCTTGTAGCCATATTATTCATCAAAATGACTGGTAACAGAAGCCAGGCATATGTTCAAACTCCATTTATGTAGCTGGTCAGGGGATCAACAAACATGTTTAGAATGAGTTGGGAAATTAAAGGTATTCAGTAGTTTACCCAAGTGTTTTGGATTGAAATATTTATGCAAATTCAAAGTGACAACAACAACCAACAAACAAACCCAAACAACAAACAAACAAACCAAATAAAGAGAGGATTTCTTCACCTAAAGAGTCCTAATCCAGTAATTTTGACATATAGTTTGAGTACAGTCACTGGAAGAGGATTCGTACAACGACTTTCAGAATTGTGTTCTTATTTTTCTGTATATACATTTTAGTTTAAACATCTTAACAAAGCTTAATTTAGCTTCAGAACTTTAACTATCCTTTTTCTTTAATTTTAATTTCCTTGAAACATGACAGTTATGTCTCAAATAAAACCAAAAGTCCAGCAACCATCAGCTTTTATCCACAATGCTAACTAATACACAGTCTGGTCATGGAAAATATGTCATTCTCCTCTGTGTTACTTAAAATAGTTCTTTTAGTATTGGCAGTGCTGATTAAAGAGCAAACTTCTAACAATGGTATGCAAAGGATCACAAAATGAAGTTCAATACAAATGAAATCTTTGCATATATATGTGTGTATTCAGACATGCCTATATATATATCTATATGTGCCACAAGTATATATATATAAAAGAGGCCTTTGTTTCTCTGTGGTGGATTTTGGACAGCTAAGTTTCATGGACTTTAGCTAACACTTGAGATCTATTATAAAACTGGTCTCCTTAATGTTAAGTATAAAAGAGGGGAAAAGTGAAATTACCAAAAATATTGTATTTACTGAGTTTTGAGATTTTATTATTGTTTTTATTTCTTTAAACCAAATCTCTGTCTGGGATGTCATCCTTATCAGAGAGGAGGAGTAGACTGATTGTGTAATAAAACCAGTTGTGTACACAAGGCTGGATCCTAAGACTGTCACAATCAAAGTATATGTTTCCACTGATCTTCCACTTGCTGAAGTGTAACCAGCTATCCACAATACTGAAAGAAAGACAGCAGAATAAAAACAAAGAATACTTTTTCTTTTTTTTTCCTGTTACTTAAGTGCAACATGTGACTTTAACAAGTATAAAGTTTTTCTGGGGAGGAGAAGATGGTATTTAAGTTGTCAGACACACTGTAATCTCAGCTACTCTTTTCCCTTTTTGGTAGTTATAAAGATATTAATAAAATCTGAGAAAAAATGTGCCCTTATGAAAAGAAAACTGTTCCAACTGAAGACTACAGAATATAGTTATGAGAGATTATACTTTCCAATAACTCTCAGAAGCATTGGAACTCAAACATGGCATAATTCAGGTAAGTACTGCTTTTGAAAAGCTAGTTTTTAAGCATGTATTTTGTACATTACTAACACAATAATTTGAGGTGCAATCACAAGTGCACGACTACATGTATCTTCTAATTAATGTGTTTTTTCCTTGTCATTAATTTTTATTCTGATGGAAACTAAACAGAAACAGAAATCTCCTTAACAGGTTATTTACACAGAACTGTATTTTACATTTGATTTAATACCTATGAGGATCTATTCATTTCAGAAGCAATATAGAAGGTCATAACTCACCTCATGGTTTGATTCATACCTCCTCTACCCGTCAGCGTTTGTCTTGCCTAATGGCTAGAATCAAGGCAAAAACCTTTGGAAAAGAAGTATTTTTGGCAATTGGAAGAACTAATTTTCAACAGGTGTGCTTAGCAAAATCAGCAAGCAGCTTTCTGTAAGATGTTTAGATGGAAATTATTCCTTCACACCAGAAGAATATCTTAAGTGAGTAAGAAATCCTATTTCAGACTGCGTTTTTGCCAGCAACAGTGAATTCACACAGAGGGAAATTTCTTCTGGCTTGAAAAGCTGCAATAGTTTTAACTCTCCTGCCAAACACAGACACTCTCATCTTCTTTGCAATTACGGTGAACTTGGACTGTTTGTTCAGTAGCAAGAAAGTCTCTTAGCTCATGCTTAAGTGAAAGAGGACTGACATCACAGGTAAGATAGATTGTGATCCTCTAGATAGAGTCGTCTCTGACAGTATGCTGGATATCAGTGGCACTTAAATACAATAGTATTCTTCTGAGTTGGTAAAATAAGTTGTTAAATCTTCAAGTCTAAAAAAAAATTAAATCCCCAAATTAAAATAATGAGAAATAAAAGCACTTTTTACTGAGATTCATCATGTCACTTTTCAAAAACAAAATGTTTAAGGTTTTTATTTCTCTCTTCAACTCCTTTGGCAGCATATTTTTTCCAACACTGTCATGTCCATTGGTCTTTTCTGTTCGAAGAGGGCACTCATCTTGACTACAGTCATGTGGTTTTAGTACCTGTAATAAGATCCTGACAACAGAGCTTTTGAGCATGGAAAAAGGGCAATAGAGAGCCTTATCTGAGTTTCATTATCTTTCCTAGAGAAAGTCATCCAATAAAGTCAAAGCTCCAACTTTCTGCCTGATTTGATGCTAAAAAAACACCCATATTTTCCCATGATATTTGCTTAACATTTTTTGAAATGTTCTTTCTTCCACTGAGAGAGAAGGTCAGAGCTGAAATGTTGGGATGGATTTGTTGAAACATTCATAGAGGAAATGTTGGTCTTATGCAAGTTCAGAATCAGAATTTAATTTGCAAAATCCTGGTGAACATAGGTAAAACTGTGGGTTCTGAAGGGAGGTTTAGGAAGGGTCTTATTGTTGAAGTACAGAGGAACTTTAATCCTGTTTGCTTTGAACAATGAGTCCCTTGGCCTGATATTGACTTCATAAACTATCAAATGAAAAAAATCCAGAGCTATAATTAAGGAAATGACACTGCAGTCCTATAAGCCTCTCTGTAGAAGCAAAGATTTGTAAGCAAGCTAACAAAAGATTAGTCCAAAGAATAAAAACAGAACACTAAAATCTCAAACTACATGGCAGGTCCTTAAATACAACTGCAGAAAATGTCACTTCTTTATCATATCTTCACTACAGGGAAAATCACATCTGCATCTAAAAGCATGACATGCCCGGATAACCACATTCTTTTCTGTATTATAAGAAAACAATTCCATGGGTTTAAGTATGATCAAGAAGGCTACCAGTAAATGTGACTCAATCATCACTCTAATAGCATATTAAAATTTTTTACTGGGAAAAGCCCAGGAGAGAAAATCAGGAAAAAAAGAAAAATGCGAAAACTCTTGAAACTTCAAAGTAGTAATTAAGTTAGTTTCCTACAGCCCTGAGTATCATGAACCTGATTCTCAAGGGACATCTCAGTCAATTTATAAATTTGTTTGCTCTATCATCTCACAGGAACCATGATGTTTATATCAGCATCTTGTTTTTGTATCAGCCTCTGTGAAAAGTAGTGAATTATTTTTTAGTGACAATTCCACACCACCTAATTGTGAGCTTTTACATTGTAGAGTAACTGTGGACTGATTTGCTTATATTTGTATTAAAAGAGGGAATCCTGTTGCAAAAGAGTGTTCTGAGGTCATAAATTAGGTTCCTCTGGGAGATATTTTATTCTATTACCTCTGTAAGACAGTAAACCTAAGCTAAGACGTGCTCTACCTAGTGGTACAGTATAATATGTGTATATATATAGTCAGTATAAATACCTCTCCAAACACTACGTGTTCATAAAATGAGAAATGACATAGGCCATCCTGGATTGTCAATCCAGTTCTTTCCCATCAAATGCAACCATATCATGTAATACTTGTGATATAAAGATCTACTCTGTTCTGCTACTATTTGTATTTTGACTGTTACTGATAGAACCTCACTACTAAAATGATAAGAAACTTTTTTATTCTTTGCAGTACAAATTTATGGTAGAAAAAATATGAAAAAAGTGACTGGTACAGAGTAAAAGAAAAATATAACTGGTTTAAAACATTCATGGAGAATGAGACATGTTGAAAGTATAATACTACATTTGAGGGGAAAGTTTCTCCCTCATGCAATAAACTGTTGACAAGTGGTAACATTTATTGAGCAATCTGAGAGAGCATTCTCTTTACTGACATAGGCCTTTTGCAGATAACTTTACTGATCTAAAAAGCTAGTTAGTGTGTTCCTCGAGTGGCTGCTCAAGTTAGGCAAGGCAGAATTAGACTAATTTCTATTTAGAATTAGAAATTTTTGTGTTTCTTTAAAACATCTCCCTTAGAATAAGCTTACATGGAAAGTCTCACTTTTGTAAAAGAAATTCATGCTCCATCCACGGAAACTTCCAAGGATGGACAGAACTTTCAGCAACCTCATCCAGTTGAAGATGTTCCTGCTTATTGCAGGGAGAATTGGATGAGATGACTTCTAAAGGCCCCTTCCAAAACAAACTATTTTTTGGTTCTATGATTAGTCCCTCATATAAGGAGACCCTAGCCCAAAACTAGAAACCCTATTTTCAGGCAGTTGTATATAGACTGATTGAATCCCATCATCATATACAATGTGGCTTGTGGTGGATGGAGGAGAGGCAAACTACAACACATCTGTCAGAAGTAAAGAGATTTAGCAGTGTGTACCACAACTGGTGTGTTCTGTTACATAAGAAAGCAGAAATTTGTTCTTAACCCCTGGAGGTAAATTAATTACTCAGTGAGACCTATTTTAAATTTATTTCAATTTTTCCTTAGATGTCAAAACCACTAAAAGTTTGTCCGTAAGTATTGCTATAAACAAATGAGTCTTGCTCCAGTATACCAGAGCTGAAAGTCTCCTCTTTAGATTTATATGATATGTGAGAGAAATTCTCTATATACATTAAGGTATGAGATGTCAGGGCCCTGAGAGCAACAAGAGGCCCCAGTGATCCTAATCAGCCTTTCCTGGAGACCCACACCCACATCCTTCCAGCTCACCTGCCTACAAAGGGCAGACTCTTGCCCTACCACTTGGATCCCAAAATATTAATTTCTGTTGCTTGTTTCTCTGAAGTATGTGAGTAAAACACCGTAAAATGATAAGATTTGTGGCCAGACTGTTTTTGTTTATATGATGCTTATATCCTAAGTCTACAGTAAGATGCAGCATCCTGTAGTCTCCAAAAGACTGAGATTTAAAATCCACACGAGCATTACTCTACTCTGAAATCTGTTCAGCACCAAATCCCTTGGATAGCAGTATAACATTTCACAGAAATTTTTTATTTATTGGCTTCTCAGTATAGAATTACTCAGTAATGTAAGGTAGGTATAAACACCTTTGTGATGAAAAGTCGCTAAAATGTCCCAGGGTGGTTAATAATTACATTTGAAAAAAGAGGCTAAATTTGGCATAGCATGGCAGGTGGCAAAGGCCCCAGGAGTTTCCCCTTTCATCTAGCTACCATTTTCATTCTGCAAGAGCATATGAGTGAGAGTGTGTGCTCCAGGGAACCATGTGGAAGGAAATAATCCTCTACAGAAATGGAGTGTAATGAGGCTAGCCACTGGGCAGTAAAATATCAGTGTCTGTCTGACAGTTTGGGAGTTCAGTTGCCTAGATATTTCACCAGTTTTGGATCTCTATGATGCCCAATAAATGGGGTTATGGAAGAATTCTCTTCTCTATTTCATTTTCTTGCCTAAAGACATTCCTGTCTCAGGTTAGACAGATCTCTTCTTGCTTGTCAGTCCCTGCTGACTTCACTTGAAGCCAAATAAAATAGTACATAGGAAAGCAGCATCAGACTCAAGCAGAAATGACTAAATGCGTGACTTGGTATCAGGCCATATGCGCCTTTGTTTGAGACACATTAGTGATCCCAAACAGTCCTGAAGCCTTTGACAGTCTTTGACACTGGAACAAGTAGCTGCACATGGCCTGTGTCTGTATCATTAACATTTCACAAGCTACAGTACAGAGCAGTCATGTGCAAAATAGCGTGCTCAGTGGTAATTCCTGAATGGTGCTGAGGAACTGTTCAGATACACATGATTTGGCCTGAATCAAAGCAATGCTAGGGATCATCCTAAGAGTTTCAAAGTGGCCAATAAAGAGCCTGCTGAAAGACATGCTCCTTGTCAGAAACAAGATGCCAAAGTGGATCTGTCAGCTATGTCTTTCATTTGCTGTAGGTAGTGAGTGAGCAGACAGGTGGGTATGGATTAACAGGAAGGGCAAACTTAAGCGTTGAAATGGCACATGTCGACACACCGATTTCATGGCCATGGCCCAGAAAGGCAGTTCCGCAGTGATTTCTGTCCAATGACCCATGAGTATCTGCTCACTTCTCAGCCTGGATCACTGTATCAGTACATGTGTGAAGTATGTTTGCTGGAACAGGTACCAGTATTTGATAACTCAGGGGACTAAATTTTATACACTTTATTGCTCTATTAATGAGAAGCCTACAAATAGCTTCATTGTTCCAGTCACAATTATAAAAGGAATTGTTGCCCTTTCTTCTGTAAAATAATGCAACAACTTACAGAACTTAATATTGCATTGTGGATTTTATTGTTGTACTTGAAATTTTACAGTAAAAATAAAAGTTTAATTTAATATAAATTTAAATGTTACTGACATGAATTATTTCCAGGTTCCCTTTCACATAGAAAATAAATCTCTAATTATGTTTTTCTTGTGTTGGCTTTTACTTTTTCCTGAAGTCAGTCTATCCTTCCTAATTATGAATGTTTTCAGTATCTTTTGTTCACCTTTTATGCTTCTCTGTCATTGTTAAATCTCCACTGTAATGTATAAATTTATGTGCTGTAGGATGTATACACCTTACTTAACTTAAAAAAAAAAATTAAATTATAATGGAAAGACATTAGAGACATGGAATTGATGATACTTCCCATCCAGAATCTTCTTTGACGCACTGATTAACTAAGGTGCAGAGATACTACTCATACTGCAGTCTATACTATGTTCTCCTGTGTTGGTACAGAGTGGACCATTTTGTTGAATATTTTCTCTGTTGAATCAGAAAAATGCTCTGTTTCATTTGCAGGAGCAAATATTATCTCTAAACCACAGCTCATCATGGAATAAGAAGTAGCTCTTTTAATAAATATCACTAAATTCAAAAAGGAGAATCCAATTTCTATATTTTAGAGAGAACATGAATATATATACAGTGTTTGGGAACTCTAGGAGCTGGATATCTTAACCACAACAATGCAGAACGTAAGTTTCAACACGGATCTTTTAAGTTCATATTTCTTCATTGGCAGTTATGTAGCTCAGCTCTGGAATATACTTGTATTATACTTGAAAATTAAACTCCTCTACTACTACTAATAAAGGATATAGCTGAACTTGAATATATCCAACTTTACTGTTTTGCAACCAACCTGATCCTTAATGTTCATGAGTCTAAATGTATAAAAGATTAACATATTTATTTCGTATGTTTTGTGAGATCATGTGTAGGTTCTGACATACTGTGTGGAGTGGAAAGGGAAATTATCAGTGAAATGTTGTCCCTCTTCGGCCTATCACTCAAATTTTCATTTTTGTATCCCTTACTTCATGTTAGGAACAATATCTTTGTTCCTATCTTTGAGTCAAAAGCCATTTTCTACATGGAAAGTACTAAATGAACCCTTAAAAGTCCTGAACATTTACCATTAAAAAAACCAAACCACGTCTTCAACATCAGCCTTTTTTCTCTGTTGTGACAGATGGTACACATTTCTGTTGGGATCAGAAAAAATGTCATGTTAAGAAATATTTCTGTGTAAATTTTATTTATGCTATTTGAAAAAAAGCGCCAGCTGACCTGATCAGAGGATTTATACCAAAAAAGCATTACTCCCAACAGTTCACTACCCCAAACCTTGCTAATTCAAAACACTAAATTTCTTTTTGCCAAACAGCAGTGCCAATGAAGAGGCTAATAAGAGATAAATTCCTTCCTTTTAATGAACACTTTTAAGACAAATCAATCATTATCAGAAATTGCATGCTGTGGGTCAGCTGTGAGGATGCTGAACTGCAGTCCAAAAACCCTCACAGCACTCTGCTGGCTTTTGTTGTATGCTAGACTGAAAACATCTGACAGGATGGCAAACTAAGTATGTTCAAATAAACCAGAATGAATATCTCCAAAAACTGGCATGCACATTAACCCAAAACAGCTGGCCAGCCAAATGATTGCTAATTCAGTTTTGATTATCACTCTCTTTTGTTTACTGAAACATTCTTTAGAATGTTTTTATAGAACCACAGGGGAGATGCAGGGGTTTTATATTGGGGAAAATTATATTACCATACCCAGTCCACTCTATTATACTGTTCCCTCCAGGAAAAAGACGAAGTATTTTGCTAGTTAATAATTTTCTTCTCTTTTGCAGTAGGAATTACGTGCTTATCTGAAGAAAGAGGATTAAATTTTAAGTTTCACATTTTTTTATAAAAATCTGTCTCAATCCTGCTGGTGACAAATGCTGTGCTATCCTGGAGGAAGGAAATCAGTGTGAAACTATTATTATGCAGTTTTTTGATTACCTAAATACCAAAGATGATGTTTTTGTCATCTATACGCTTTATTTTGTAAACACCAGTAAGTGACGGAGTCAAATATAAACAGATAGAATGACACCTGCCTGTCAGATAAGACTGAAATGTAAACTTGGCACCACAGGGCATGAGGTAGGCTTTGTTGCACACAGTTTAATGTTTTTTGTGCTAATGCAAACACCAGTGACAAACGCTTGAGGGTAAATAGCCTTTCCACAAAGCCATGCATAGGACTGTGTTTGGACAAGATATCACCTCTAGAATGATTGGAGATTGTTCTTCCGGCAAGTATTTTGTTCATATCTCCCCCATTTTGTTAATATACCTGTATAAGATTACACACCTTGAAGACCTGTATTCTTTGGGACATCGCTCTCAGAAGACCATTCACATAGCAAAGAAGCTTATTCCAAACCAATTCAGATTTCTTTCTTCTTCTTTCCAGAAGGACAAACACATAGGCCTATGGAGTGCATACTTTTTTTTAGAAAGCAATTTTTTCTCAGAAAAAGGAACAACATAATAATGAAAGAAAAAACAACACATCACTGATGATGCTTCTTCCAAATCAGTAAAATATATAAGTATGTGCTCAATATAATCTCTATTCAGAAATTTGCTCTCACCTACATACTTCCCCTGAAAGAAGTGTGGTTCTGTCTAGTCATTCATCTGTTTATTCTTAGTTAAGGATCAATCACTGAACTGGCATTTCAGGGGTAGACAGAATAAAGGAAGAAAATTATCTGCAGAAAAAAAGAGGACTCTAAAGAGGGAACCTATTCAAACATCTCTGCATAATATTGGTGCAGAACATTACTGAGAAAATTCCTTCAACTGGCCAAGACTCATTTCAGCATGACAAGTAATAAACTCTGTATAATATTTGAGTTCTAACTTTCTGTTAAAGCCCCCCTCTAATTACCTAGATATGTCAGGTGGTAAGTCTTGCCACTCTGAATAAATCTGACATCAACAGTTTTCTCCTCCTAATTTTTTTTTTAATAAGTAAGCCATACAGGAGCTGTGAAGTTACTGATAATGAATGTTAGGAAATAGGATTACTCAAGTGAGTTAAATCCTTCTGCCTTTTCATTATCTGCTATATAGTACTCGAAAGTCATGTCCTGAATAGACACAGAACAAGTAACTGGAACCTATGTATTTGATCCTTATGCCTCGAGGTCAGTCACTAAACAAGGCTCAGTCCATGAGAAAATCTGGGATGACCACAGTATCTACATGTGCTTATCTGCATGTTTTATTCCGAAACTCTCCAGCAGGTTGTGGGTGTTTGGATAGATGCATGTTTGTGTTTGTAAGATTACTTTATGAAAAGTAGGCTGATCTTCTTTTGACTTGATGTGGGCTATTTTTTAGAATCTAGTCACAAATAGTTTGGCACCTAAAAATCCAGGAGGCATTTACACTTACAGTCTTGCAGGGCTCTTGAGTTACCATGGGGCTAATTTATACACTTCCTGAACTGCCAAGCTGATTGACCTGTTCCTCTAGCATGCTTTCCCCTGTAAGAGATATGCTGCTATTGGCCTTTTCTTCCCAAGCTTGTGTGATAATTGCACTGGACTGGATCCACTGTAACTTCAAGTTTGACTACCTGGACATATAATCTACAGGGTATCAGGGAAATTCTTTCCAGTAAAGCCAGTAACCTTTTTTCCCTGTTAAATTCAGATGGATTAAGTTATCCTTTTATCAACAAAGAGATCAGGGAAATATGATGCAAAGTATGCATTCATACTGGTAACTAAAAGTAGATCAGACATACAAAAAATTGCATTTGATTCAGTTTCATAGCAATGCCTGTGTTAGTTATGTACTTATTATAAGGAATGCAGCTCAGTCTGAAAAATTTCTCCCTTAATAAAGTGGTCTTTGTCATAGAACCATAACATGTCTTGATGACAAACTTGTAGAAAATGAAGATAGCACATAATAAATAGCTTAAAAGCACCTTAAAGGCTGATTAAACCTAGTATTTCTAAGTGTATAGGGATCAGTAACTGAAGCTGTTTTTACTGGGATTTCATACATAGAAATTTTTATTAAGCATCTATGTTAGACACTGTTGTGAACTGTATGCTAGACAGGTGTGGAATTGAAAGTAATGAGGAGGACAAGTGATCAGTTACCTGAGTCACTCTGAAACCAAATGGTCACAACCTACCAAAATATATTTTAACACACTTCATTATGGGTAGTGGCAAAGGAAACAAGTAACTCGATCTATACCTGTAGAAGAGGACACTACCTCAGAAAGTAAATATTCAGAAAGCTACTTGAAATCATCAGGGAACCTCCTTAATGTGACGTTTTAATCTCATAATGGAGCAAAAGGGCTAACACTGTCCACGTGAGAGAAGACTGTCAAGTTAAAGTAAGGAAATAATTTTTACTTAGTATGCAAGAAACAGACAGACTTCTGACAGGATGTGCCTACTGCCAGTGTCTACATCCAGACAAATATGAAAATACTGAAGTTAGTTAAAAGAATGGACATAAAAGGGCTCTGGGAATCAGAAAAACTGTCTTATTACCTGAGGCTTAAAGAATTCAATCAATTTAGCACATCTGCAGAGAAGGTTAAAGGCGATTTAATCAGAGTAGAGATCCTCATTCTAGTAAAAGAGATCTGATAGTGGGAGTGCTCAGTATTGCAGACAAAGACATAAAAATCTTTAACACTTGAAAGATGAACTTCAATTAATTCAAGCTTGGGAAATTAATTTTAAAGCACTAAGACTAATTTATGTAAGAATAGATGTCATAGACAAACCAGCATATGGACTTTTTGAGGGGCAGTCTAAATGTTGCGCTTAAATCCATGCAGCTTCTAGAAAAACTGAGAAAGAGAACAGGCTTATGGCTGTTTTTCCATTTCTGGGTTTCAAATTTCAGACACTTAATTACTAATTCAGGAAAGGGAAGGGAGTTTATTTTGTACGAGACATAAGCCAGAAAATGCAGCACTTTGGAAACTGATTTGATTTCCAGTGCTGCTGTAGGTTATGATTGACTGGCACAGGCTTGTATCTACCTGTTGCAGAAAAATTTATCCTCTGTATGGACTGTTGTGCCGAAGACGGTATGAAATCTTCCTCTGACCGTTCTATCAGTCAGGGCTGCTGTTTTCTGTCCCTCCATTCAGTTCTGTTGAAATTTGAAAAAGTGTAATTGGTTATTTTTGAAGGTTAGGACACATTAAAAGGGATGGTAGGAGAAAGAATTGGAACAAAAAAATTTCATTTTTTTAGAGACTATGTGACAGCAATCTAGGAAAAGTTTTTGGCTTTCCCCCTCCTTTCTCAAACCAAGAGTATTAGAAACTCTCTAAAGTCTTTTAGTGACTTTTCTGCTGATTTAATTTCTGAAATGTGAGAGTAATGGGAAACTTTATAAAAGGCTAAGATAGATAATTGCCACCTTTCTCTTTGTTAATAAAAGTTGACATATTCTCTAAGCAAACAAACTTCCCTTAAAGGGAATCATTTTCCCTTTCCCCAAACCACATTTATCAAAGTCTTTATTATTATTATGTCTTTAATTTATGGGTCCTTTAGACACGTAGCAAAACGACAGATTTGGACCTTACAATAAATTTGTCCCCAGTTTTAATGCTGTGCTGACTGAATATTTCAGCAATGTCAACTCCAGTAGGTTGAATAATTATTTAAGAACTACTTACCCTATTTAGTTATGCTAAACCCAAATAACTGTCAAATGTCTGCAACAGATACTAGTGAGAAAAGTAAATTTGCAGATACACTGCTAGTGAAACTAATTATTGCTGATGTGAAAATAAGTGGCCTTTTCCAGGAACTGAGGATTATCTAAATAATCTTGCTGTTAATTTTTATTGATTCAAATTGTACCCCACAGTTAGCTAGAAATTAAGTTTTCTGTGCAAGAGCAGACACCTCACCTGATGAATGCTGAAAGTATTACCATTTTGGTTTTGAAATTCTTCCAAAAGATAGTTAATTAACATTACAGCCATTGGCATAATGTTGCTTTCTGTCATATTCCTTGCTTGCAGTACTCTAACTGCAAAAGTCTACCCCAACTGAATGGATTCAATTTCTGCCTTTTAGCATATGAGTGTTTGCCAGCTCTTTGGTTCAGCCATTTACGGCAAAGTTTTTACATGGTGTGGCTAGTCACATGAATGTCATGGCATTGTTCTTGCTTGGTAACTCAATGAATTTTTCAGAATAAGGTTGTATTATGGATTTTTAGTACAGGAGATTCATAAGAAAAACCATGGTTTTCCAAATCAATGAAATTTTTAGAATCACATGGCAATGTATTCAAGGAATGCCTAAGAATGCCAGGAATATAATACATACTAAGTTTTAATTCACAGATGTACATATATATTATTATTATCTTGTTCATACAACTTAAGCATAGTAAATGCCACAATTTATTTGTCAGTAAAATATGAACTTGAGAAGCTTTTTTAATTCATACAGTGCTAGGCAAAATTCTTTATGCTTTACCTAGAAACAAGATTTTGGAAATGCCTAGTTGAAATCCTCTTGGTTTTCTTTGCAGGGAAAAGAAGTTGTTAAAGAATGAATGACATTCTCATTATTGTACTGCACTTGCAGGTAATTTCTTTTCTCTTAACTATGAAAACCAATTCTAAGTTTCAAATGTTGGAGCTACGCAGATCTACACTAACCACTGTTCACAGGTCTAAGTTCCTTAGAAATATTAGAGGGACAATGTGAAATTTCCTGATTAAAAAAAAAAAAGTTCTGCTTCCAGTGAAAATAAACATTGTACTACTGCCAAGAGTATATTGAAATAATTATTCTTAAGGGAAACATTTTAAAAGAGCTTGGACTAAGTAAAGACAAAGAGCATTATTCCTGAAAATTCAAGGAAAATCATACTAACAGGAGTGAGAAAAAATATAATATGCATTTAGTATCATGGCGTTTTTAAAATCTTGATTTGTATGCCAGAAATTATAACACTGGCTTATGAAATACGTGCATATTTTCCCCTTAAAAATATTCATTTTACTCCAGTGCACCTTGAAACATATCCTTGGAAATTGAAATTGACCCAATAGACCACCAAGCCTTTCAAAAATAAATGCAAAGCTAAGATGTTTCAGTCTATATTAATGTGTTTTACTGCTGCTCTCAAATAATCAACAGGTTGACGCAAACTATTGTTGCAAGACAAATATATACACCTGTGGATACCTTTTTCCACAAATATGAGTCAAGGAAAAAATACATCTATCTAATTGAGTAAAAATAAGAGCAAATTTAGTCTACAGTATTAAGGTTCTGATTTGCTAAAATTTTACATCAGTTTTATGTAGGTCAAAAAAAAAAGAGTCACAGTCGAAGGATATTGGACTCAATGCATATTTAGTTAGGATGCTTACACTTTTTTATGTAATCTGAAAGAGTTAAGTGTATTCATAACAGAAACTGAATGCTGAGCAGCTAAATGGAGCCTCTAGAAAACTGAAGGAAGGAAAGAAGATTTCCTTAGAGGTATGAGCTGCTCCAATATATAATAAGATTTTAATACATTTTACTATACTCTTTTTTTTTTAATTTGACTTTGTAAGATTAACTCTTCAATCCAAAGAAAATAAATCTTAGGCACCCATAATTATTATGTATCAGAATATAAAGATACATTCTTATCCATTTGCTCCATTCCTTTTCTCCCCCTCAAAATTTGGAAAGCTACTAAACATGTACAAGATTGGTCAGAGGAGCACGTCTGTAAAATATTGAATTTCCACAGAGACTGTACAGGGTCACAGTCATTGGTTTCACATATCAGCTCCTGTGAGGTGAAGTGTTTTGTAGAGTTTACACAGAGGCCAAGAGCAGAGGACAGACAGGCAATCAGCACTTCTTATTAACTGGCCAAATTACTGTGTACCAAACTAGAAAAATCACAGAAAGGAATGCAGAAGATAGCTTAAAATGCTGTATTGGAAGAACAAAAGAAACGTGACATAGGCAAATATAACATCACAGCTCAGATATGAAATGGACAGTCAGAGAAAGACATGCTTCATTACTGCCTCTATTGAAAAATTTCTTGTTCAGTTTTCAAAGCCTGTTTTCCCCCTGTCATACAGGGAGGTTACATATGAGAAGCTTTTATGTCAACTTTTCAGTGTTTAGAAAAAGAGGCATCTTTCTGAATATGTGAAACATGGTTTAATCCTAAAACTGTAAAAACTTCTTTTACAGTTGGTTGTGACTTAATATTAGTAAAGAAATGTTTGTATGAGACTTGTTTTAAGTGGAGTTTTAGTCAGAAAAAGAGGAAAATATGAGGAAGGTAATACAGAATAACGTGAATGCAACTTTCAGAGATTCTGTCCAATGCTGAAACACCTTTCAACATTAGCCAAAGAACCTTTCTTGGAACTACCCAGGAGCACAATGAGTTAATAACAAGAAGGAATGAAGTTTGAGAAGAAAGTTAATGCATTGATAAGAAAGTTCAGTGAGAATAGCTCTGCCTTTAAGAAGATTTCATGGAGATTAATCATGATAAATTTTACTTTCCCACTTGGTGTCCCATCACTAGAACACTCTGTAGAGGTGGAAGTGCAGGTCCCTGTTTGATGAATGTGTTGTTTGTAGAGTCATTTTGCTAACCAAGAGATTACTTGCTCTCTCCTATCCTACTTGCCAATATTCAAAAACCAGAAGAGCAATAGGATCAATTAGGATTTAAATAATGTCTGAAAAAAATGCAGATCCTTTTTTCCAGCATTTGAAATATGAAAAAACCTACAAATCTTGAAATGGCATTGACCTTTGGGCAGGATGATCTTTACCTGCCACTGTTTATTTCTTTGAACAGCAATTTTGGCCCAAGAATATTTTGTGTCACTTTTTATAACTTGTTCTCTGTTAATAAAAGACATCCCGGACTTTAAGAACTGAAGGCCAAGGCAAAATAGCTTTGACCTCAGGAAGGGAGAATCAGTTCATATGAGTGACATGAAATTGATGTGTTTGTGTGAGGATGATTGCACATTTGCCCAATGCTCAAGCTCCCTTTATATTAGGCTGAGATGTTTGCCTAAATGCTGTCATCTAAAGGTACGTGAAATGCCCTCAGATATCTGAGATATTTGCACAGGACTGGTGGAAAAAAGACATGACCAACAAAAGACTCGCACCCTTATGGAAAGATTGGGACTGGACCTGTATGACTGACTTGAGTCTACGTCTCCGTTTAGTGAAATGGCAACTTGGGCATTTTATCCTGTGGGGTATACCAACTTAATGTAATTAAAACTGGGGCTGAATCCTATCCTGCCTGTTTGCAGTAGCAGAAGTTGCTGTGTCTCAAAAGAAACACACAAGTTTTGAAGTTTGGCTTCACTTGAGTTAAGAAAAAATGAAGCACATACAAAACAGGTAAACACTAGCAAGATAAAGGTAAACTGACTACCATTTGATTTTTTTGATTTTATTGTGACACAGCCACTACTGGATTTTCATTAAAATTTACAAAAGAATGGCAAAGGTTACAAGAGTTCAGACCAATAATACAACCTCATTAACAAATTCCTTTTATATATTTAACCATATTCATTTAGCATTCAGTTAATAAGAACTGTAGGGTTCTCTTGAACCTGTCACAAGTGATTTATTAAGTCCATTTTATATTAATCTGTTTATAGATCAAACACGCAGAAGATGGGTTCAACAGTATTGAGCATATTTAACAAAAAAAGAAAAGAGGAGGATTGGATATTTAACTTTCAGGTTACATGTTTTCAGCAGGAAGACAGTAATTAAATTCAAGCTTCTGGTTTCATCAAGGAAAAATGCTCTATGGCTCTTAAATACCTCTGAAATCAATACACTTATTTAGAGAAATAGTTCCTGAAAAAACCTAGCATTGCCTTGGCAGTGAACCGAGGTTTCACTATGTGTGTGGTTTGCAAAAGTGAAAATTTGAAATCAGGTCTGTTGAAAACTGATTTCTGACATGCAGGTAAGAAACACCAGTGAATCACACATTGCGCATGCTGGAATCACCCCTTGAATAAAGAAACACAAATCGGGGTTTAAAAATGTTGAGTCTCCCTGTTACCAGCAAAGCACTTCTGTCTCTTACCAGATTTATTACGCACTTCAGAGCAGCAGCTGCAAAAACTGCTAAACTACCATTTAAATATCAACAGCAAAATTTATGAAAATTCATTAAAATATGTCTTAATTTTATGATTTGCATGGTAATGAAAAATGAAATTTGTGCAGGATTTAAAATTTTTATTACTTTGAACATATTTTCCATTGCAAAAATATTTTCAGCTTTAAAAAAGTATAAACTTTTATTTGAAATGTCATAAAATCTGGATGTTGTATGAAACTTTTGTAAGAAAAAAATTACATTTTTTAAAAATTTCCTTGTATGTTCAGTTTCTCAGCGCTGGATCTGATCGTGACTCCTGGGGGAAACATGAATGTGCAGCTAAAAAGAACCCACTTCTCCAGCAGAAGCTGCTGATGTGAACACACCACCACAGAAACAAATCTGCAGACATTTTATTTATCAATTGGATAATAACATATGGTATTTCTTTTGTTGTTCGCAAATAGTCTTCTGTTTTTTGGTTTGATCTTATATAATGTTTCCTGGTTAAACTGGGACAATAGCATCAATGGGATATCAAAGCAGGTGTTGCCATTGGGAGATTATTTTGCCTGTTTGGGCTATAAATACAGTGTTAGCATAATGTTGCCTCTGAGATATTATGGAAATGCAGTCCTCTCAGCAATGGTTAAACAACACTTTAAAACAAGTACTATTTAAAAGCTAACTAATTTTAACACATTGTCTATACTATAGTTTCATCTTTATTACTGCTTAGGTATGCTGGTATAAGTACATGGATATTATGAGACAAGTGTAATAACACATCATTAAAAATACCCTTTATAATACGCTGAATTAAAACTAGAGAATGTGGGAACCTTGTTAAAAAAACCCCTCTATTTATGCTTGGAAACAAGATTTGACACTGGGGCAAACCAGCTACTGCCTGGCTAGCAAAATTGGTCTTTAGGTTGTATGTTGGAAACTCACTATACGGTTACAAATTTATGCTATTAAGGGAAGGATATCTTTGAACTAACTGGAAAGAAAATACCACAGTAATTTTAGAGTAGATACTGGTATATAGCTAGACTTTGTAAACAGAGGGAGCACGTGCACCATGTAAAGATAACAGAGAAAGCAAAATTACCCTGGAGTCAGACTGTAAAAGAAATTCCAGATCACTGGTACATGATTGCGTAGTGTCTCCTTGTGACACTTTGGGTGTTTGCCAACATAACAATACATATCTCCTCTATCTCTTCAGAAAGCTCCCCCTCCAATTAAATTAACACTAAGATTAACATTTAATACCTAACCTTGCTACATTTCTTTATCCTGAATGTGAGAAAAGACAAAGAGAAGCATCATGTCTGGCTTCAACAATTCTGGCAACCACTTGCAGCAGAACATGCTTGGGAGTGTGGCTTTACTTTAAAGAATAAACGGAGTCACCATGTTTCTATCTAAAATACACTTTAAGTAATTTCTAGAAATATTCAGATATGTCCTTGTTTAAATGTTCTCCTGCTGCTTTTATCCTTCTGTTGCACTGGGATTCATGGCTCACAGTACAGTCATATGTAGTGTAATGCTTTATCAGTGTCACAGATTTTACAAACAAGGAAAACACTTCAAAGAGCAACTGCTAACAGTACAGAAGTATAAAAAAAGAGTTATGTGCTCTTGCTGTTTATCTTGGTTTGAATTGCACTGTGACAGTACTTGGTGATTAATTTGAAAAGAATGAGACTTCCTGGAGAAATTTTTTTCACCCAATGGCAAAATGTTAAAAAAAAAAAAAAAGGGACATGAAAGTAAATACAAATGTAAAATTTATGTTCTTCAAAATATACAAAGATACAGTGTGCAATGTTGTGAAAGCATAAAAGCATTTTAAAAAAAGAAATCATAAGTCTTTGTTTACTTCATGAAAAATGAATAGAGAATGCATCATTTCGTACCAGTACATTCAAACAAAGACTCAAGTTAATCACAGAGAAACTGGAGAATATCCTGTTATTACAAATATTAAACAATGTGGTCGTTAGAGATAACACGAACAACAACAGATTATAAACTCAAACTCAACAAGGAGTAGTCACAAAAGAATCTAGGTAAGATTAGGTAAAACTTAAAAATATAAAGAAGTATGACATTCACATCTGGTGTCTGAATAAAATGAGGACAACAGTTATCACTTCTCAGACTGTTATATATAGAAGATGTATGGAACTTGAAAGGTTGGAAAAGCCTTCATCATTTTTAAGGATGCTGCTAAATTCAATCAAATAATGTGTTCAACAGCTTCTGATAAGGAAGATTAAAAGTTTCAGGGTGTTTCATTATGGGTATAATAATTTATCAGAAAAAAAAACCCCTTGCATTCCAGCTGGTCCTCAGAGATCAGAGGAACTGGGTGCTGCTGAGCTTAATTTCTGATCATAGCCAATTTAGCACTGTAAATCTGGTTGAGTGCAAAAGAAAAACTTGCATGAGCACAGATGCACAAACAGTGCAGTATACCAATCCTGTGCTATAGGTATGATCACATTCAATAAGGACTTTGCATGATCCAGATTCATGACTAGTACGGCTTAGGAAAGCAGCTTTAGGATTGCTGGAGATAAATACACTAAGTACAGAATCCTAATGTGTGTTACAACAGAAAGTACAGCACGAGAGATTCTAACAGCTCCATGTGCATATAAATGAATTATCGTGTGTGCTCCAATGCACTTGCAGGCACAAAGCTCACCAACAGGTGTCCCATCAGGAGAGCAAAGACACAGCCTTATCAACACATCCTAAGCAGGCAGAGAGATGTCTTCACCCTCTCAAGGGGCTTTTCCCTGCCTGCCTTTTCCGCTCTGAAACTCCCCTTTCATACTATAAATTTTGGCCTGTCCCAAGGAAGTGGAACAATTACATGTTATACAATATATGTAAGTTTGGTGACTTTGGTCATGCATGCATTACACATCCATGTTCTCCTTCATTTACATCCTGAACAGTGTGCAAGTGAACATGTTAATGAAGTTTAATGAGGACATCCATTATTTTCGGTCAGAATTTATAGTTGACAAAAAAGGTAGAATAAGCACTTTGGCCCTCCACTACTGAGGTAGAAATAAAGGCTGTTAGACCTTCATCAGAGGGTCTTTGGGTTCATCCTTATCTCCTTAATGAACCAGATTTATAACAAAGCTTGTTTTTCTCAGTGAATTGAGCGTGGCTATTGGCTGGTACAGAGGCAAGGTGCTATTTTGTGCCTCACTGATACACCACCAGGCTGCAAGACCTCCACTACACTCCAGAATACATCCAGTTGTTCAGCCCTAATCCAGCCGGGTGCAAGATAAGGAAGAGGAACAGCTCATGTTTTTCTCAGCCAGTCTCATCAATTTTTCACCATCTTAAAGCACAATTCTGACCATTTACCACACAGGGTAACAGCATTGGTATGTGCCATCTTGTGTCAGTGCTGGAATTTAACTTAGTATTCAACAAGTTCTGTTTGGCCTCTCATGCTACATATAAGTTCCTTATATTTGAGGAGTGAAAAGTTTTGGTTAATGTCAGCAGCATCTGACCACAATCATAAACAATTCTTTGAAACATGACAAAGTTCCTATAATTCTATTTCCCGTAATGCATTGTCCCCTACACTGTATTTTCTAAACTGGGTAGTTTTGGTGTTGCATTAGTTGGTTTTCTTTATTTCAATGACTGAGCATTAATGATGGAAAATTGCTCAGAGATATTTGGGCTAAAGTCTTAAAGACTGATTTTTAAGAATTTGCTTCACCCAAGGAATTTTCTGTTTCTTTGACTGTGGGGTGGTTTTTTATGTTTTGGGAAGTTGTGTCCATACAATTAAAATTTCTATCTCAGAAATAGCTAAAACAGTTAAGAAGGGGAAGACAGAACTCTGCTTTGTTTCAAGCTGGTATTAATTCATAAAGGTTCAGCCTGAACAGTTTAGCATCTGTTAATGATTTTTTGCTAATAACTTTAGTTACCTACACTCAACTTCATTGCATAGAAAGTCTGGGACATTGACACTTGACACTGAAATGCAAAATAGCTTAGCTCCTGGTCAAGCTTTCCAGTGACAAACCTCGTAATTAAGTTCTTAGTAATTACGAGCTCTCAATGTCCATTTTCACTTGCACTTCACTGCCATTGTAGGGCGAACAAGTTTGAAGTGTGTCAGTTCTTGGGTGAAATTACTTTTGTCTTTACATTCAAAAAGTTAAATTCTAGCCCAAATTAAAAACTGTTTGGATGCAGAACTATATACCCAGCATGTTAATCTTTTATGAACTTGAAATTAAAGTAAAAATAGATCCAGATTTTAAAAAGCAAGCAACCAACAAATGAACAAAACTAAACTGAAAAAACCAAAACAACAAACCAAACAAAAAGCAACACCCCACAAGAAACAGACAAATTACTAAAAACCCCTGTTTGTGCTCTACTGTAGCTGAAAGTTTTTTTAAATTATACATTGAAAGATTATCTCTGTTCAAAATACTGGCTAATTCACACTGTCCTCAAAATCAATACCCCAGTCTAGATAAGGTCTCAGTTCTCTCTCCACCCTCACATCTCTGCACATAAAGGAATGAGATCCTCATATTCTGTAGGGGCAGAAGAAAAATAAGTGGCTCTTTTTATTCCCTATTTTTTTTTTCTTTTTCCCTCAAGAAAGAAAATTTCAGAAACCAAGCAAAGACAAACTCAACTCTTCTGCCTTCTTAATTGGGATAACTGAGGACAGCATATGGACTATAGTGCATAAAAAAATGAACAGTATTAAAATGATGTTGCCTGCTCCAAACCTGATACTATAAGTGGCCAAGTTGAATGAACACATCTATTTGGAATCCATGCCTGTAGCATTAGGAGATCCTGATTCCTTTTTCCAAAGCATTAACCAAGATAACACAGACAAAAGTAGTACAGAATGTCATTAGCAGAAGTATGGACATGGATTAATAGGTGATTACTTACATGGAACTTAATCTGATTTTCTAAATGACATTTGAAATCTGTCACACACTTCTTGGGTTACCTTTAGGTTATGTGCAAACAAATTTTCGATTACAAAATCACATTCATTATTGTTGGAAGGCAACACAGGAGTACTCCAGTACATCTGCCTGATCAAAGCAGAATCAACTTTGAATTCAGACCAGATTGTATAGGACTTTGTCTTATCAGATTTTGTAAACTCCAAGAACAATCTCCCAGGGCACTCTGTCACAATGCTTAATAATCCTCAGAGTGATTTCTTTTTTTTAATAGCCATTTGTACCGTTGTTGTTGTAATTTATGACCAGTGTCTTGTTTTCCTGCTTCAGTAGGCTTGCGGTTTCTGGTCCGGTCTTCTTAATAACATACACCTACATACTGGCAGACTGCTGTAATGTATCCCTGAAGCTGCCTCTTTTCATGCTGAACAAGACTAGAATCTCAGTCTCTCTGGGTGAGTGCTCCAGCTTCCAAACAGCTTGGGGCCAACCACTGAAATTGCACTAGTTCGTCCATTTCTTTCTTGAATTGTGGGGCCCAAAACTGGACACAGTATTCCAGATGCAAGTGTAAAGTACAATGTCAAGTAATTAGTGTCAAGCCTATCTTGCTTCCACCTCTTCTATACTGCCTCTTTGCATGAAACTTTGGTAACTTGTTTTCCTGTGCAATGAGATGCACAGTATATGTGCTTGGAGGAGGTTGCTCTTTAATACGTGTTGTGTTGGGCTCCTTAATCCCTCAGAACTGCTGTCACATGACCACACCTGTCAGTTCCTTTAGAAAACTGAGACTTGTTACCATCCTGGCAAACAGAAAATGCTTTCCAATTTACCAGTCCACCTACTGTTTGGGGGATCTGTTAAAGAACAATGTCTACAAAATGAGACAACCCCTCAGTGAAAGTATTTTAAACACTTACTGGCTTTAAAAAAGTCTTGAGCCATGAGACATTTAAAAGCTTAAGTTTATCTTTTTGATCATCTAAGCGATTCATAGCTGGATATTCAAGAATGTGTATGCAACTGAGACCTATCTCATCAGGCAGCACAAAACAGTGTGGCTAGCACAGCAAGATCCTCCTCCACCTTCAGTATGAAAATCAAACTTCATTCATGGGTCATTTAATATCTGTGTGCAGAGATAAATATATTTTAAGCATCACTGAGCCAAAGTCTTAAGTAACAAAATTTCCTTTCCATTTCAGACAGCCTCAATCCCTTGACACTCGCATTACGCAAACTTTATTCTGGTTAATAACTGCAGTTGCAGGTCACAAATGATTAAAATAAGCCTCAGTAACTTCCAGTTCATCAAGGCAACCAAAGTACCAGAAAAATATTTGGCTTCTTCACAAGGCTTAGACACTCCTAAAATATTTTTTGGCTTTGAACTCCAGTTAGTATTACAAAACCGTAAAGCAGCCCTATTAATTGTTAATTACTGTTTTTCAAATATTAAAATATGTATATATGCGCTGATACATATATACACAGATACACAAGCACACACATATATCTTGGTAACCCTCTTTTTAATTGAACACCTGGTTAATTGGAGGACAAGTTTCCTTGTAATCTCTCATTTGCATTTGGCTCAAAACTTGAAGTAGGTTTGAAGTAGGTTTTAAATTCTCTGAAATTGTATGTTCTATCCTCAGGCATCTTACTTCACAGAATACTCTCTTGCAAAGGACAGGAAGAGGAAATTAGAAATATAAAACTGCAATGCGAAGAAGGGTGATTACATAACAAATTATTATATCTAAAACATATGGATATTATAATGTTAGTTAAAAATATAATCAAAAGCTCTATCTGTCTAGAGTTGAAAAGGTAAGGGTTTGTAAAAGCTTTTTATTCAGAAAGAGTAAAACATTTTATTTTTAAAAGTGCGAGCTGACCTTTGAAATAAATTAAACATGCAGATAAGCAGAGACCAATCGTTACACTCGAAAGTAATTTTTGCAAGGAAAAGGAAACTTACTAAGTTCTTTTCTAAATATCAAAGCATTTTACATCACATAATTGCAAAATTCTCCCTCCATCTCCCCTAACTTCACCATTTAAATAGCTTTTTCTTATAGGCAATGCAGTCCTGTATTAGAAAAAAAAAACCCTCATAGTCCTGAAAAGTTATTTTTTATCTGCTGTTTTTCCATTCAAAAAAAATTCATTTGAATACAAATCACATCATAAAGTTATATTTTCAACTTGCATATTTTTAAAAAATCAAGATTTTTATATCAGTGGTCTGTAATTCATTACCTCCATACCTGAAAAAAACGGAGGTAAAAGTGACTATTCCATAGCTTCTGCTATAGACCAGGATGCTACTGCTGGTCTGTGTAAAGCTATATACTGAAATATGGTTGGTTTTTTGAAAAAACAGAGGGAAGTTTCACAAATGCCCAGGACAAATATAGAATGCTGTGATAACTTCAAATGAATAAAGCAGTGTGTAAATGGCTAATGAAATTAACAAGATGCCTTTTCTAATAATCATCTAATACAAAAGAATAAACAATTAAGCTGAGAAAGGGCCACTAAATCAAAAGATTTTGAGAAATAACCCCTGAATTTTTGGACATACGCTACATCATCTTTTCTTCTTTTACGCATTTAATTAATCAACCAGTGTTGTAGGAAAAATGGTAATTTTATGAGTTGTATACTGTATTGCTATGCTGCTAATTAATGCTGATCAGTGTCACTTTCTGGGTTTGCCCTGGGCAGGGCAATCCAGGGTTGCGACCTTCCTAGAGCAAGGGTCCCGCAAGGGAAAAGTTTTTCCAGGGGCCTTTGCAACTTCTCCCGAGCGACAGGCTGTTTCAGTGAGTGTAGCTGCTTTAGCTACAAAGTGATTTCAGCTCTTAGTGATCCAGCTCTTTGTGAAATCAGCTCGTATGATGCCGCCTGGGCAGAACCTGGGGACAGAGAGACAGGGAGCCTTGCGTGGCAAATTCCAAAGGTAGATTTATTCAGCCATCCCTGCAAAGGGAGCCAGAGAGAAACTCCCCTGAATTCAGGGTGAGCCCAGGGGGTTTTTTTATGGGGAAGGCAGGGGGTGGGGTGGGACTCAATCAGCCAACGGGACACAGGTTATCTCCATAGAGGGGCAAAGCACCTTGGGAGTGGCTCTTTCCTCACCATAACCAAGAAGTAGGTTGCAGGAGGTTGGCCTTCAGGCATCTCACCTCCAAGGGAGTGCAGGAGGCTCTCACCCCCAGGGTTCACAGCTCTTAACAGATCAGTATAATTAAATAGAAGTTTGAAACCTGTAATTAAAAGAACAAAAACTGTTCTGAAATAATCATAATAATATTCAAACTTCCAGCATTATGAAAAGGTGATAGAAGAAACAACACTTTTTATTTCCCATCAAAGATGATTTTTCAAATTTAGAAAAAATCAGATTACCATCAAATGGCCTCAGTACACATATATACAGGAAATCTGCTATGTGGGATTTGTGCCATAGAGAAATATAGAACACTGATTTCAACTCTTGTTTGCCATTAGACTTTCAAAATATTAGTAAAATCATTCAATGTGTAACTCTTTTCATTCTTATAATGAGTATAAAAATTGCTTCTGTTGCATGTTGTGCAGCAACCCATTCATTGGACACACGGCCACGTGAGTAGCTAGGTGCATCCACAATATATCAGAGCCTCCTTTAGCTGTAGCTTCAGGCTTCCTGGGAATTTCCTGGGATAGATCTCTGTCAAGAAAGCAAGGGGAACAATACTTCATTTCACAGTTTAACTTCCTCTTTCATAATACAGACCTTATTAACTATTTTCTCATTTTTTTATTGTAGTAAAAAAATGTCAGAAGTTTACTATTAAATTTCTCATTCTCTCTTTTTTAGAAGAATGATTATGTATCAAAAAGACTAAAAACTCGATTTAACAGTGTTTCTATACAACTGAATGACAAAGTACATCTCTTCTAACAAGAGAGGATATTGTGGGCTGACCCTGGCTAGATACCAGATGTCCACCAAAGTGTCTGTATCACTCTGCCCCCTACCTGGACAGCAGAGATAAAATACAACAAAAGGCTCCTGGGTCAGGATAAAGACAGGGAGAGACCACTCATCAACTGCCATCACCACCAAAAGAGACTGAATGAGGGGAAATTAGTTTATTACTGATCATAGGAGAGTGATATCAAGACCCACAAGATCAAGCCCTCAAGATTTGAATCAAACTTTTCAATTTTTCATACTTGTTAATAGGCAGCTAAAGATAAAGAGTTATGGCTAAGCAATTGCATAGTGAATATTCTCTCCTCGGCTACTCTTTTCTTTAAAGGAAAAGGGAAGACAATCCCAAGAAATATGGGTTGTCTGGATGATAGCCATCAGGACTGAAGAAAGAAGAACTGAGAAGTAATTGGGGAAAGGTAATTTCAGCAGTGAGAGATCATGGTCACCAACTCAGTGACCACCTATTCAGAACGAACCCCAGATTCAAAAGAAAGAACTGCTTATGAGAACTAATTAGGATGAGAGATAAGAGATTCAACTACAAAAAAGTAGTTTGAGTACTAATTAAAAAAAAGTTATGTAATCTCTAAATAAAAAATGTTAAATCATCATTTTGTCAAAATGTATAAAATAGTGTTTAAAATATAGATTTTGCTGCACTGCAAAGTGACCAGGGCTCAAAAGCCAAGTTACAGAGCGGGCCCTGGTCTGCAAGGCCTACAGAGCCTACTTCTCGCCAATTCCAGGGAACTCTGCATTAAAGGAGCCTCCGCCCCACCCTCAGAAGGGACAGGGAGCGGTTGTTCGTGTCACCTGGCTAAAGGAGCTTCCTGGCCTTGATTACAGGGACCTGGGGCTGCTCCTGAGACAAAGGGCTCAACAAGGTCGTGACACGTGCCCCGAGTACAGGGCTGGCACGCCTGTAAGTCACCATCAGGGCTGACGGCCCCTGCACCGTGGGAAGGGTACAGGGGCCGCGACACGCTGAG
>VWZW01001410.1:247386-288847 GCA_013397115.1 Edolisoma coerulescens | reverse complement strand
TGCCGTGCCCGTCCGTTGGAGGCTACGAGGATGCTGAAGGGGCTGGAGCATCTCCGTGCCCAGGCCAGGCTGAGGGAGCCGCGGCTGCTCAGCCTGGAGAGGAGCCCCAGCTGAGGGAGGCCCTCAGCCCCGGGTGTCCCTGGCTGCAGGGGGGGCTCAGGGCAGGGCCCGGGCTCTGCTCCGGGGCCCAGCAGTGGCCCCAGAGGAACGGGCAGGGCCTGAGCCCAGCAAGTTCCATCTGGACAGGAGACAGAACTTCCTTGGGCAGTGACCGAGCTGGAACAGAGACCAGAGAGGATGTGGAGTCTTGTTCTAGAACAGTCTGGACACAATCCTGTGCCATGTGCTCTGGGATGGCCCTGCTGGAGCAGGGAGGTGGCACCAGCTGAGCCACTGAGTCCCTCCCAGCCTGACTCGCTCCGGGATTGTGCCCATGGCAGCCTGGCCAGGGCTGGCAGTGCCCGAGCCCAGGGGAGGGAAGGAGGCGTCGCGTGGGGCGATGGCCGTGTGGGAGCCTCGCTGGGGCACCCGCTGCCAAACCTGCCATGGGCTGGGACGGTGGCATTGATCAGCAAACTCCGTGAGGCGACACGGGACCTGTGTGATTTACACACTGCCACGCTCTGAAATCCAAATTTGTCACAGAACCACAGAATGTGCTGAGCTGGAAGGCACCCACAAGGACCATCGAGTCCAACTCCTGGCCCTGCACTGGACAGCCCCAAGCATCCCTCCATGTGCCTTCATGTTTTGGGTTAACACCCTGAAGACAAGGCAGCACCCAAAGGCGGGGCTGTGATCTTTCTGGTGTGCAGGTGTGTTCACACCTGTGCGGAGACACTCGACGTCCCATTTCACAGCAGGAACATTGGATCAGGACAGGACCCCACATGTGATTCTTCCTTGTGGATCATGACAGTGCTCAAGATCTCTTCAACAAATGAGGACGAATTCTATAGCACAGTAAAAAAGCCCTCTAGGAGTGAAAGGGATCGATGGCTTTTGTTGCTTCAGAAAGACACAAGCACTTGGAGGATGAAGTAAAATGTAATTCCCTCCATCCTCAGCATTCACACCCTTTCTGGTTCAGTGACACACTGGAGTTTCAGCCTCACAATGCTAGAAAGGAAAGTCCATTTGATTCCTTGTCTGAAGTACAGAAGCAGAGAAAAGTTGTCACCAATTCTTTAGACTTCATGTAACTCAAGGATCTCCTGCGTTTTCAAGTGACTGGTGTCCTGACAGTGTGTACATGCTGTTTATCACAATTCACTGAAGTAGCTTTTATGAAGAATTTAGTGACATTTTGTGTCTGAGAGGCTGCTTTGAGACTTTCTAGTTCAGTGGGACATAGAAATCCCCTGCTTGTCACTGCGAGTCACACCTGGGCTTCACTGGGTGCTTCCGTGGCATCTTCACATCAGTGGTCATAAGAGACAGGAAGTCACAGAGTCTTTCTTTTACATGGAAATGTAAATTTTTAAAATTGGAAATACACAAAACTGCAAAACCTAAGCTGGTGCTTTGGCATTAAAGAGCTCCTAGAAGTGAGGTACTTTGAGAGTTCCTCTGAGACATGTGTGGAATCTGTCTCAAGGAAGGAAAGCAAAGAGAGCTGGTTTGGTTTTCCTATAATAACATCATTTTGCCTTCCAAGAGCAGCTATTTTTTCTCTGATGGCACAATTATTCAAGTATGTTGAAAAACATTTCAAAGTGTCACTGAGTCAGGACCACGTTCAGAAACTCTCAATTAACTTCATGGCTGCTTGAGCCAGTCTGCTCCTGCCTAAAATACACAGCCCCAAACCTGAGCACCTTCCTATTTCAACACTATTTTATTTATGCCTTACCACGGACCACTTCTTAGCCATCACTTAATACAAAAAAAAAACCCAACAGAAAAACAACCCACAGACCTTCTACTCTAAGGGCTGAACTTGAGAAAACAGAAGTGTCTGAAGGTTGGAGGAACTGAGTGCAGTGGGACATGATAGTGCAGCTGGAGATAGAAATGATACTTGATAGGTGTTTAAGGGAATGAACACAACACGAGGATCTGTGCAAAGGACACAACAGCTCAAACACAGAGACCTGGAATCCAGACAGGAGAACTGAACAGGCTGTTGGGCATCATTCCTTGTCCTGAATTCTGGGAGCAAGTGCAAGTATCTGAGTAAGTTTGACCAAGATAAGATAAGATAAGATAAGATGATGCTGGGTTGGAGATAGAGGTGGATAGAGAGTTCCCCAAGAGCAGCAATATCAGGGAGTTTCCAGCTGGGAACATTTCCAGCCACCATGGTGGTACTCAGTCCATAGTTGCAGTATGGAAAACCATTTGTGAAGAGTTTAGAAACTGGAATTTGGCACGGGAGGGGAGGAAATTAGAGCCAGATAGAAAGAAGAGTGTCAGGAGGCAGAAACACTCGCTCAATGCACAAGAGGGGTGGTGAGGGAGAGAACAGGAGGGAAAGGTGATGTGGAGCAGAAGCTGGAGCAGAAGGGAGCCACTGCCTGCTTCGGGGTAAAGTCTGCAATGACAGGGCTGAAAAAGTGGGGAGAGTGTGAAAGGAGTCCTGAATGATGGACAAGATCTTGTTCTCATTCAGCTCAGGAGGGTTCTCGTGGTGGTTTGCACAGTGTGACAGCTGTCAACAGAGAGCTGGGGAAGAAAGATGAGAATTTACAAAGTTTGTGTGAAAAGATTGATGTTAAAGCTAAAATTCAAGCAGTGGGGAAGAAGGAGAAAAGGGGTCTTGGCATCATTTTTCTCCTGTGTGTACAGAGTGAACAAAATGAAACAAGTTGATGGTAATAGTATGCTTTTTCTATTACAGAAGTGGGCCTTGTTTCTCACAATACAGCCACTAGAAATCAGTAAAATCACTGCATTGTAAGAGATTAAACACTTCACACCAGAGGGGAGACAATTAGCTCTCCCAAGCTGAATAGGTTTAATTGCATGTGTTGTGCTACTGCTTCAGGTCAAAATTGTGCCCGGATTCATCCCACTACTCATTCAGGAGCAGTGTCATGATTGGGTTTTATTCAAATACAAGATAATTAAGACAACTATTGATGGTTTTACACACAACATAATTAATTATATAATAAATACAAGTAAGTTAATCAGCATTGAGACCACGGGTCTCACAATGATCTTTAAGACCCACTAAGCCACCCAGCTCCTGTGGTGTTCAGACACTTCATCACCTGTCAGCGTTGGTGCCAGTTTCTGTTGAACAGTCAGTGCAACCACCTTGCAGGGATAACTTCCCATTTTATGCTCTTTGCTTTGTTGAAATCCCTCTCAATGGCTGAGTTTTCAGATCTAGTTTTCGATTAAAAGTTGCAATTTGGTTTTCTCTCTCTGGTTCCAATATATTTCCCCCTGAACAGTAATAATCAGTCTATAAGAAAGTTTTTAATTGCCATGATGCCTGGAGAGAGAGGGTAAAATGTGGCAGGAAAGGAGGAGGAAATGATGCTCAGAGTTTCTGTGCTTGGCAGGAGTTACCTTCTTTGCCCATGTCTTCTGCAGCATGGCACAGGGGAGGTAATATGTTCTAAACCAAGGAAAAGTTTGATAAGCAGTCCTGTCCTCTGCACAGCCCCTGTTCCTGCTGATCCTGATATTAGCATTTGCCTCAGCTCTGGAATGCCAGCCACTGAAATCTGTCGCTGAAGTCATCCATGCACTGAACTCCGCAGGCAATCTGTCACTGAATTCATTTGTGCCAAGATTTCAGTCCAGGCTTACACTTGGGATCCTGATAGACCCTCAAATAAATATTATTGATTAGTCATCATTATTTTTTACTGTTGATATGCAGAAGGTTGTGGAGCCTTGCAGTTGGATTTCTACACAGTCCACTGGAAAATCTGTTTGATAATAGTGTTGATATTGGCAGCGAGGCACATCTTTATTGCAGGCTGAGGTTAGAGCCTCAGATTTTGTGAAAAACCCAAAGCAAAAGTGAAGCTGACTCCCCTGAACCTCAGAGCAGACAAATCCTCCCCAAAGAGAGCAGCTAGGGATCTGGGACTGACGCTGGATTCACATTCCAGTAGATAATAAGCCAGGCCTTGGGGTCCGAGTGGTTGTCCCAGCTTCAGCATCCTGCTGGTCTGGGTCAGAGGGGCTGAACTGCGGGGCCTGTGCATGGCACACCCAGACCTGCTCAGGGGACAGGAGGTCACTGGTGCCAAACGTGAGTTACCTTCTCCCCCCTGCACCAAACGTGCCCGACCAACAGCCCTGCTCGGAGCTGATGGGAGCCAGGAAGCAATTAAAGCTCCTGCTCCTGCCAGATGATTGAGTGCTTGCAGACACAGATTCCTAAGAAAGTATAATAGAGAAAGTGCATTAGCAAAGTATTTGTGCCTTCGTAGGAAATGAATATGGATGTAATTAAGAAAAGCTGATTTATGTGGAACTGTAAAGCCAAGGACATAAAATGAAAAATTCTCAGTAAATGTCAAGTCAGTATTTTGTGGTGGCCAAAACAAGGCAAGGAGGGTATTGCAATGGTATTAAGGAACTGAGAATTAAAATGCCACTATATAAATCCCTAGTCCATGAATATTTAAGACATTATATGGAGTTCCAAGCACCTGATCTCCAAAGATTATAGAACTGCTGTTCCACTATAGTCTGCTATTAACATTTTCAGAACAGCAAGATCACAAGACTTTTTTTTGCTGGGAAAAGCCAAATGGTTTCCATGGTGTATGTGGTGAAATGTGTGTTTGTATATCCCACTAAGGCAGGAGAGCCTGGATGTTCTTAATGCTGCCCATGGGATCCATGGATTAGTTCCTTTCAGAGGGGCTTCCTACAGGCAAGTAGGTGCAGGAGACTGAGATCAGTTTTTCTTCTCTCAGGCACTTCTGTGGTGTTTGCTCATGTCCTAATGCCATGCAGCTCTTGGGTTTGTTTTATAGCATTTTTTTTTCTGATAAATCCATTACCTGTAAGCATAGTGAGAAATTTCACCTATTTACCTAAAACCTGAGTGTTGCCCTGTCACATTTCAAACTTTCACACACTGCAGCACACAAAACACTCCTGTATTATGACCCTAGTGGATATGTGAAAATGCCTTCCTCCAAATGTGATCTCATCAATAAATGAAGGAATTTTACCACGTAATTTTCATAATTAAAAAGTAGCCATGGACCTTCTAAAGGCTAAACCCTAATTCACAGCAGTTACAGGATGAATAATTAATATACTGGACTTCAGTTATATATCCCTACATAAAAATGAGGAAAAGATGAACTTCTTGAGGCTTAATTTGCATTCTAGCAAATGATCAGCATTATGTAAATTTAAATAAACATCTAAACCCTCATTATTTGGTCATTAAAAACTTTGTAACTATTTTTAACTTAAAATAATGCTTTTTGCTATGAAACCTCCAAATGAGACATAAATAGATAAAACCTATCTACTGCAGATTTCACTGGCCCTTAACTCCAGAGATTTATCTCTGTATATAGTATTGCTCTGATCAGTCTGCAGCAAATGAAATTATATGTAATTTTCTGAAAAAGTACAGGCAAATGTCACAAAATGTACAGTTCAGTCACTGTGATCCAGTTCCACGTGGATTCAAAACCGACAGCTACATCTTTTATTATTTTAAAGGAAATTATATCTTAAACATTTGCTTTGGACAGTCAGCAAAGGAGAAACAATCAGAATCTGTAGAACTCCAGTAGAGAACAGAGGAATAGCTCTAAAGCAGTCCACTAGAAAATAACCTTGATTGAAAGTTGTTTTTTAACAATGTGATGACTCAGAAATATAAATTTATCATTTATCTACAGACTTTCTGAGTTTTTTTCTAACATTAACAACTGCATCTAGTGTGCCAAAGGAATGCAGACAAACATGAGCCAAATAGGCAGCATTTTTAAGACACTTGTTGCTTCTCCTGTCACCATTAATTTTCTGATACAGGTATCCACAAACTCCACAGGTATCAAAAAAAAAAAAACCCCAAAAAAGAGGACATATTTTTCATATAACTATATAAAGCCATTATCAGAATAATCTCATCCTCCTCCCCAATGCACATTTGATTGCAAGAGCGTCATCATTTCTGAGTTCTGGCTCTTTCAAACCATGAAACAAAACCTTGTATTGCTCTGTTTGTACTTCCTTCCTCAAGATCCAGAGCAAATGCAGACTTTGCATTGCAAACTGTTACTTGACATAAGGAAAAAATCTGAAATATCTTCCCTGAGGTGAATGGGGTCTTCTGTTCCCCTAAACCTGGTGAGGTCCCATTTCACACACTAAATATGTTTAGTTTCTGAAGAAGGTAGGGAAAGGGACTCATCTGCTTCTGGACAAACACACAGAATACAAAACTATTCCATACACATGGTTCTGTTTCCTATCCAAAGAATATTCCTTCTTTCCAGTCTAGGCACAAACCACTGAACTCTATTTCCTCTTAAACTACCCCAGCCGTGAGCAGTTCTTTGTGGCTGCTTCATGACACACGTGTACATGTGCTGAGGAGAGAAAGGACACTAATTAGTATCTATTTCAATTAATATCTGCAAACCACAGGACAAAGACAGGACACATTCCAGGGGTTTTTTTGTCCTTGCTCGTCTTTATTTCAAAATCATCTTTAGCTTCTGCTGAATAATGATTCATTTCCAAATGCAAAAGATCATTTAGCATTGTGTTCTTTATTAAGACTTAATTATTTTTACAAAAATAGAAAAGCATTAGCCTTTATTAATTTTTAGTTCAACATACAGTTCATTTCTGCAGGAAGGAGCATTCTGGGCTGCAGAAAGTTTGATTTATTGTTGATACCTGTCTAATTGTTAGGTCATACATAGCAGGTCTCCTGGTCACCACACAAATTATCAAGCTTTTGCTATTATATGTTTAAATCTACACAGATGTCAGAAAATGTTTGTCTAAAAAAGTTACTTTAGGATGAACTCTCAGGTTGTAGCAAACAAGGTCAAGAGCCCCTTTAAGAAGGAGACAATTTCATTGCCTCCCAGTTTGGATTCTCCATAGACACGGTCCACAAATGAAATGGGAACCTGTTGAAACAAGCAAAACTGTTTTTAAGGTTCAAAACCTAAATCATCAGAAATTCTGTAAACAAAAGAACGGCCTTTGAGCTAGAGCTTGTTCAGGCATGGGGAGGAGGCAAGCAGCAGGCTGGCTTCCTTTGTGTCAGTTCTTACCCGGGCTTTAATGATGCCCCATAGCTGGGGAGCAGGGAATTACTTGGTTTATCACCTTTAAAGCTGATCCAAAGACATTACTCAGTGGCTGGATGATACACCCAGGCAGAGCAAACTTAACAGCTCACAGAGCCTCCAGCATTTCCTTGTCAGCCACATCCAGAGCCTTTGAGTCAGTGCCTCAGGAAGCACAAATCTGCCCCTGCCACCCAACAGCTCAACCTCACCGCTGGCTGGGAGATGACTTTGGAACATGACAGTTCATATTGTACAAACAAGACCTGTTTTTATCAGTCTTGGGCCATTTTATAGATTTTTTGCAGGATTTAAGGGCATTGAACACATTAATTTTGGTTTCCTTCACGACGTGACACTGTCCAGATGAACTCACTACTCGTGGGATGTTGGGAACGTTCTGCTTTCAGTCCTCTGACCACACACAAGGGACACATGACAGGACATTCTGCCAACCCGGTGACAGAATATTCAAGCATTTCCTTATGTGTTTGTCTGCAAAACTGAAATACTTCAGGACTAAAATAAAGAACTGAAATTGCAGAAGGCATTAAAAAATTGGCTTGGTGTTTTGCTGGCAGCGTCAACCAGAAATCAGCTGGCAAGAGGAACACACAAATCTCCAGCTCCCTGCATGTGTGCCAGAGGGTCTCCCACAATTCCAGCAGGTCAGGCCAGGACAGAAGAGAACCCAGGACAAGAAGATGGGAAGAAGATGCCCAGAAAGGCAGGCAGAGAGACTCAGCAATGACTCTGCTGTCTTAGCAGTGTCACCTTGATGATCCCAGTGACAATCCTGGCAACTCCACACAGCTGGTCTGCAGGGCATGGGCAGAAATCACCGAGTATGGAGCCAGGGCAGGATGGCACAAGTGGCATTTCCTGACCAGGATAATAAATGGTTAATATCTCATGTAATGAGGGCTCCAGTGTTACTCTTCAGCACAGGAATTAAGCATTGTGTTGTTTCTGGACTTTTACCTCCCTTGCCCAAGAGGTTCAGTCACTGGTCTCACGGGCAGCACTTTCCAAGGCTCTGTTCCCTGTGCTGGAGGACACTCACACGTGCTGAAGTTCAGCAAAACGGGAGAGACAGACATGCACACAACTCTGCAGGTACAGCCTGGGTCACTCCTCACCAGCCATTTGTTCTTTTAAACCAGCAGAGCTCAATCTCAGTTCTCAACTTTGCTGAAGAAGTATTTTTCCCTCACAGCTACATTTTACAGCTGCATCAAAACTCCCATTCTGCCTGTGGAGCTGCAGCAAAGAAGGAATTAGATGTGCAAGTGTCACCTCTTTTGGAATTTCAGTATTACTATCTGGATAATTATAAAGTATATAAAGATCCTAAGTACTGATCAGGAAATAGTGTATAAATATATTTGAAATGTCATAGAAAACTGTCCTGCTCTGGGAAGTGACAAGAAAAACCGGTAAAAATACAATAATCTTGTTTATATGGATGTGTCAGGATGTGAACAGTGTAAGCTTGTTACAGGTGTCACAGAGGAATCTGAAAACACAAGGCCAAAGGAGAAAAGTGAAGCAGTTTTTCAGATGTCGGAGAGAAATCTCTTCCCACTCGTGAGGGAGGGAGCAAAGGAGGAGGGAAGAAGATGCTCCCCAGGGAATGTACTGGGTGGCCTGTGGAGGGTGGTGTAAGTGCCCACCACAAAGCAGCCCGTGCCCAGCAGGGACTGGGAGGCAGCCCTGAAGCCTGTCCAGCAGGCTGGGAACTGCAAGACAAATACTTTATATTTGGTGTCATACAACCACTACAGGCTGTCAATAGCTGACTGGCAGGGACAAGTAACAGGCAGAAAAAAGGTCTTTGTGGCAGCAGCCAGAGGAGGTACAAGCAACCCAAGATTCTCAGGTTTTTTGATGCCAGAGAAGTCTGTTTTACTGTTTGAAAATGTATATTCAGTAAAACCTCATCTCAGCCCAGGTTTCAGTATCTTGATGCAGGTGAGGAGTTAATTCATCAGTATCAGGAAGCAAAACGTGAATGCAGCTGGATGTGGAGGCCAAAGAACTTGGGGTCAAACTCCAGCTACAGACAGCACAGGGATGCTGTGCCACAAGCAACAAAGGTGGAAGAAAAGAGCTGCTTTGTTGTGAGGAAATGCTCTAGCCTGTGTCGATGGAGAAATGCCACACATGAAGTTTAGAGAGAGAGAAGTACAAGCACCAGAATTCTCTGACAATTCATAATCCTGGAAACGAGGATGAAGAACTGGCTCTGAGATTCTCCTGCAGCGAGATTCCCAGTGAATCATCTTTAAAGCAACCAGCAAGAGCAATTCAATGAAATAAAAAAGGCAGCAGACTGCTGGAGATAGAGAATCTAACAATTGCTTGGAGTTTTTTCATTGACTTTAGACAGCACATTCAAAGAGTTTAGAAGCAGAAAGTTGTGATAGCTGAAAAGTTGGAAAATAACAAGGCAATAATTGACAGAGAACAAATCTGAAATAGAATCAGGCTGCTGGAGAAAATGAAATGATTTGTAAAGACTTGAGCAGAGATGTCTGTACAATAGGAAGCAGGGAAGAAAAGGCTCAGTCAGAGCAGCTTTGTGGTGTATTTTGACTCCTTTGAAGAACCTTGTAAAATTGTGTGCTGCTAAAGGAATGGCAACAGGAAGAGGGAAGGATCTGAGAAGCACATCAGCCAGGGGAATAAATAACTGCAACTTCAGGTCTGGCATTCACCTGACAAAGCTGGAAAAATAGAACTCTACACATTTCTTTGTATTAATTTGAAAATCTTGGCTGCTTCTTGGAAGTACCCAGAAGTCAGCAACCTGTGTCTCCTTGAAAGGAAAGCACAAGGTACTCATCCCAGCTTGCCCCATACCTCTCCAATGGTGTATCCCAACTGTCTGGCCCGGACAATCATCTCCATCTGGAAGACGTATCCTTTAGAAACACACTTCTCCATTAGTTTCTCTAAGACTTCTTTTCTGTACAACCTGTAAACAGTTCCAAAGAAAATGAAACCTAAAGCACAATTTCTGGAATTTAGAAATCCAGACAGTGTGTAGGAATCTGAACTGCAATCACTCAGCTCATTACTATTTATAAAACCCTCTAACGAGGTCATGGGAGCAGCAGTTCTTGCAATCTAATCCACTATTTCTTCCATCCTTTCCAAACAGATTTCCTAGGCCACAGTAAAGAAGGTCTGTTCTTACTGCAGTTCCTTGTCCAGCAGTTTCTTAAGTTTCCAATAAACTTTAGGAATTGCAAACCCAGACCCCTACCTGAAGCTCCCTGTTAGATCTGATGCCCCTGGTCTCAGCAAGACCTGAGTCAGAAAATTGGCTCCACGACTGTGAAAGAAAACATCAGTGTCAGAGTTGTTTAGAACAAAAAGATGGGCACTTATTCCAGCCATTAAAAACCAGGAGAAATCTAAATCCACTCCCTGTGATACCACCTCCAGATCAGACTGTAACACAGCCTGTGCTCCGGATTCTTTGCAGGATAAATAGATCACCATTAGCTTCTGCCTGTTCTCTGAAATCAGGTGTTGGAGAGCAGGACTCCCCAGAACCCCCCGATTCCATGAGAGTCCCCGTAAGCCCTGCCCGGGCAGCTGCACAGAGCCTTGGGCTTGGTGAGAGCCCTCCCTGGCGCCACCGGAGCCAGGCCGAAGCAGTCCCTGATTGCCACTGACTGTGCCACGGGGCAGTGTCAGCAGAGGGGATGGCAGGGGACTGACTGGGGAGGGAAGGGAGCATTCCAGCTGTGCAGCTGGAGCGTGTCCTTCACACCCGACAAGCGCCAGAGTCTCAGCTCCTTCCCTGGAGATGGAACTGGATCTCTGTCCCAGCCTGAGGCCACTGCTCCAGGCCATTTTCCAAGCCCACCCATGTCATTCCAGCCCTTCTTGGTGGATTTCAACCAAAGAATTCGCCAGTGGTGGGTGCTTCTGGTATTTAGTGTGATTCTGCAGTGCCCAGCAGGGACAGCAGCTCTGGGGACTAAAGGCTCAGTTCCACTTACAGGGATGGAGTACTTGGAATTATTATTTATAAATAACAAATTTCTGTAGAAAGAGCTGAAAAGTACTAACCTGATTAACTTTCTTTTCAAATCCCAGCCATGCACTCCTCCATTCCCTTTATATCTTGTTCCAGATACAATATCAAAATTGCCTTCTTTCTGCTTTCTATAAACAATAGGTTTTATCAGAAAAACTGGAGGAATGTTTTCAAAGTACAAATTTCAAAGTAAGAACAATCAATCTTCCAGTACAAAATCCGTATTTTACAGACTTTTGAACAAATAAGAAGAGAGGAAAGCAATAGTTAGGGTGCCTATGAGCATTATTCAAACACCTGTTAATTCTTCTCTTATAAAGAGCTACTTCGGGGAATCTTACAATTACTTTTTACCCACTATGGCATAGAATTTCATAGACTGCCTCATAAATAATTTATAAAGATCAACTTTCATACTATAATTGGCACCTACCTGATAAACTCTGGAATGAATTTTGGCTGAAATGGAAGAACAACAGATCAGAAAAAATGTCAGGGGTAAAACAACAGCAACCACTGAAAACTGAATTATAACAGATGGTACCCACAGTACATAAAATTCAGCCTTACATGGTGGGAGAGGTCAGCATCCATAATAACGATGAAATTCCCAGTGGCATACTTCATTCCATGAATATAAGCAGTGCCTGATGGAAACAGAAATAATTTCCCTCACTCTTTTAACATAGAAATGCACAGAGAAACCTCGCTTGAGGAGTGGGTCACTACCTGAAATGTCATTTACAGAAGCACCCCATGCACTGAGGAGCCACAGGAAACAGGACTCGGGCTCCAAATCATCACTAATAGTTCAAACCCTCATTCTGTGCTCAGTGGATGCAGGGCAGGAGGGAGCATCAGGTCTGAGGTTCTGGGGAACGTTTTATAAACACACTGGGATTTTTATGTGTGCATTCTTAAAGCTTGTTTGTTTACAAGCAACTTGAAAACGTGTGTCTGCTTTTGGGCTTTACTGTGATTTTTTTCTGGACCTTTATACACTGGATCAATCAAAGTATACAGCAGATTTTTTTTTTTTTTTTGTTAATAAGGACTTACCCAGGCCCAGCTTCCTTGCTCTGGGTCTCAGAAGCTACAGGAGATATAAAAACCACATAAATTACTTGACATACAGTTTTTAAAAAGACTCTAAAACTTCCTATATATATTTTTCTTAAAACAATCTTCATAAATGCAGCTTAATCCAGAAACACTTTAAAAAGCTTGGCATTTACGCAGTAACAGATTGGAAAAGCATCTGACTGTCACTAAGTAAATGACAGCTTCTTGTCATGAGGGTTATGCAGTAATATACTACATAGATAAAAAAATGAAATAAAAAACTCCTGGTCTTGAGGAATGCAATGAGACAGATTAAAAATAAAGCACAAGCCCAGCCTGGCTTTCATCTTTCCCATTTCCTTACTCCTGCAGTCAATTAAAATGAAATTAAATCTTATCCAAACCCCATCTTTTCCCCAGGCCTGCACCAAGTCCAGCAACACGCAGCAGTCGTTCCTCAGGAGCACACAGCAACGCACAAAGTACTGACAACATTTTGCAAACATCAATTCACGATTTTGCATAGCTGTTCAGAGTGCAGCACTATGAACTAACATGACCTTACACTTGTCTAAAGTGATGTACAACGACTTGTTTAAGGATGTCAGGAAAGTGCAGAATCCAGGGAATCCATCCCAGTTCTCAAGGACTTGTAGTACTTTCCAATACTAAAAAAAAAGTAAAAAATTACCGAATACACAACTCACTATTTTATCTGATCCATATATTTTTTCCAGTTGCTGAGCAACTTCCTGTGTCCCATCCGGGCTTCCATCATCTATGATGATAATTTCAAAATCGATTCCACTGAAACGAGAATTATTTCCCAATGAAATAACTCCCATTCTCATGAAATTATTTCCCATTTGTGCCGCCGCTGTGTCACTCTGCGGCCGTGTATCTCCCGGCCCTACAGACACAGCTGTCGCTCCTCAACGCCGTCCGAACCGCGCACCGGGAGCGTTTACCCCGCACGGCCATGCCGCGGCTCGGTGCCGGCCGCCGGCCCGGGCGCAGGGCCGCGGGCTGTGCCCCGGTACCTGTCGCTGAAGGTGCGCGCCAGCAGCCACACGACGAGGGGCAGGTTGTCGCGCTCGTTGTAGGTGGGCAGCAGCACCGACAGCCGCCCGGGGCCCCGCGCCGCCATGGCGGCAGTGACGCGGCGGCGGCGGAAGCGGNGGGGACTCGGGGGATGCCGACGAGGAGGATGAGGATGATGATGAGGAGGAGGAGGAGAGAGCCCTCGGCTTCCCCGCGGAGCTGCCGCCGCTGCCGGCGCGGTCGGCGCTGAGCGTGGCCGAGATCCTGCGGTACAGCCGGCAGCTGGTGCTGCCCGAGCTGGGCGTGCGCGGGCAGCTGCGCCTGGCGCGGAGCTCCGTGCTCGTGGTGGGCTGCGGCGGGCTCGGCTGTCCCCTGGCGCAGTACCTGGCGGCGGCCGGCGTGGGCCGCCTGGGGCTGGTGGATCACGACGGGGTGGAGACGAGCAACCTGCAGCGGCAGGGGGTGCACGGCGAGGCGCGGCGCGGGCGGCCCAAGGCGCGCTCGGCGGCCGCGGCGCTGCGGCGGCTGAACTCGGCCGTGCAGTACGTGCCGTACCGCGGGGCGCTGGGGCCGCGCTCCGCGCTGCGCCTCGTGCGCCAGTACGACATCGTGGCCGACTGCTCCGACAACGTCCCCACGCGCTACCTGGTGAGCGACGCCTGCGTGCTGGCCGGGAAGCCGCTGGTGTCCGGCAGCGCGCTGCGCCTCGAGGGGCAGCTCGTGGTGTACAACTACCGCGGGGGACCCTGCTACCGCTGCCTGTTCCCCCGGCCGCCCCCGCCGGACACCGTGACCAACTGTGCCGACGGCGGCGTGCTCGGCGTCGTCACCGGCATCATCGGCTGCATCCAGGCCCTGGAAGTGCTGAAGATCGCCTCGGGAATGGGCTCCTCCTTCAACCAGTACATGCTGATGTTCGATGCCCTCGAAGGGAGATTCCGCAACATCAAGCTGCGGCCGAAGAAACCGGACTGTGCCGTGTGCGGGGACAACCCCAGCGTCACCTGCCTGCAGGATTACGAGGCGTTCTGCGGTTCCTCTGCCACGGACAAGTGCAGGGCTCTCCAGCTGCTGCCCAGCGAGGACAGGGTCTCTGTGCAGCAGTACAAAGAGCTGCTGGATGAGCGCGTTCCTCACCTGCTGCTGGATGTCCGCCCGCAGGTGGAGGTGGATATCTGCCGCTTGGAGCACGCTGTCCACATCCCTCTGAGAAAACTGGAAGAGAAAGATGAGGAATCTCTGCAGTATTTACAAAGAAGAATTTGCGAAGAAAAGCAGAGGACTGATGAGCAAACCTCTCTCCCTGTATATGTTGTTTGTAAGTTAGGAAATGATTCCCAGAAGGCTGTAAAAATTCTGCAGGAGTTACCTGCCAAAGAATTTGGTTCTGTGTTAGCTAAGGATATTAAAGGGGGGCTCATGGCTTGGGCCTCTAAAATTGACTCAACATTTCCTCAGTACTAGAATTCTAAATGGTGAAAAAACCCACACATTTTCATAGTAAGTTCCGTAGGGTTCCATGTCCTCTGTGTAATGGCTATATCTCATGGAAAAACCAGATAGAAATACCCTGCTGCTTTTTTATGTTACCTTTTTTTTTTACCCAAAAAATGCGTATTTTTGTAGCTTTCTGATTGTTTTTATAAAAATGTAAATCTATCCATGAAAATGGAAAGAAATATGTTCCTTGGTTATGATTTAATAGTAAAAACTTGGCCTAACTACTGACTTGTGCACGTCATAATTGAGACTAGCTCCTAATTAGCAATTTTAACCTGGAAAACAACAAGTCACAGGAATACTGGTTTTACTCAGTCTCTAAACTGCTTAATAAATTGAAACAATGCATGAAATGAATAAAAAATAATTCCTGTTAATCTCTAGCTGGTCTGTAGCACTATTGATCTGTCACAGGGAATTGCCAGGACAGTGCTAATGAGACTGTGGCTGTCAACATCTTTCAGTTCTGTGTAGAAGCTGTGTGTATTGAGGGACTGGAACAGCTCCAGGGTGTTCAGAACTTCCAGAGCCATCCACCCTCGTTTGTTGGATGGCAGAGCAGTGGATTCTCCAGCTTGAATAGAGAAACTGGGGCTAACTGTTAATAGGACATAAGTTTGACCCTGGAAAGTTTGTAAAACAGACAGAAAATGCTTTTATCAGTGCTTAGAAGATTTCAGAGATTGAGAGATAATGAGGAGGTGAGAGAAGAAAAAACAGATATTTAACCTCCCTCCTGCAAGGACAAGGACCCGTTTCCTGAGTTTTCTCCCTGTTGCTGTGGCAGTCGCACCTCCCCAGTTGTATTTGCTCGCTGGCATGAAGAGCTCTGCACATCTGCGGAGTATCTCTGCTCAAGTGAATGAAAAGAAAGAGAAATAAATAGCTTCTCAACAGAGCTGCCTGAGGCCTCATCACCTCAGCATAGTAATTATCTCCTTATATTAATTAAGGTATGGATTTCTTTACTTCCTGAGGAGGAAAAAAACACCTGTCATGACTAATCTTCACACTGTACCGGGAAAAAAAAAGAGAATAGTGCCATTATAATTAGCAGTTGAAAAGGTGTATTTTGGTAAAACAAATTTGAGAACAGCCACACTCCCAGCTGCATTATAAAATGCTGTGGTTCTAGCAATGGCAGTCTCTTGAGGTAACAGTAGTGACTTTGTAAACAGTCAGATCTTGCAGTTTAGAGGACAATGGGAGCATGGAAGGCCAGGACTTAAAGTAAACTTCGGTGTTTGTGGTGTGTGCCAAGAGTCACTGGGTTGTGGAGGCATGGCTCAGTCACAATGTCTGGATTCTGGGGGTTTCCTTTCTTGGGAATTAGAAACCAGGGGGGCTTGTTTGAAATGCCTGACTGGGGTTTAAATTCTTCTGTCTTTCCTGTGATGTCAAGAAGAGACTGAAACGTAAAAGGCAGCAGCAGCAGTGATTCTGTAATACCCACGGTGGGTGGTGTGTCACACAGCCCTCTGACCTGACAAAGGCATTCCTTTCAGTCATTCCAAGCAAGGTGAACCCAAGGATTTGGGGAGGAGGGAAAAACTCTCTGATTCTAAATCTGAGTGTGTAGAAATTGTGTGTAAAATCTTTTCCCTTGTTACAAGATTGTTTTCCTATGTGTTGTCCTGTAAATGCAGTCCTTGGCAGCGCTGGACTCTTTGAAGATAAGCTGAAAAATCAAGGATCATAAAATCCTAACTATGCCCAAACCATTCTTATTATTGGAGGCTTATCTTTTGTTTTGACTTGCCTTAGTTCTTGAACTCCCAACATGTGGTTTCTCTGTTCCCCAGGAGAAACTCTACTTAGAAATTCTAAGAGAAGCACTTAAACTTTATGATTTTGTGTTGCTGCCAAAGCACTGTTGAAATGTTGGGGTGTGTTGGCATTGTGAACGAAGAGAAGCTGCTTTGGCCAAGGAGCTCTGAGCGTGCTGGGCTGTGTTAGCAGGAGGGATAAGGTCAGGACAAGATCTCCTTGTCCTTTGCCCTGGGTGTCACGGGGTTGCTTTTTCTAATAAAAACTTAACCGTTCAAAACAAAACTTTGCATTAGGTCCTTAAAATACTGCAAGCACAAGTTTGTCCTTTTTTTTTAATGCAAAAGCTTTGAGCTGTCCTTTGTGAAATTACAGAAAGAATAATGTGAGGGCTGGGTGCTAGGTGGCACTGCAAGTTAATAAACCTCAGCATTCCCCAGCTTGTGAGATGCAATTCAAGCTTAGCAAGGGCTGAGGCTCCTTGTACAAAGCCATTATTGTGCAGGTCTTTGGAAGAAAAGACCAGGGACATAAAATAAAATGGAGATGAATATTAACGTGGATTAGGGTAGCAAAATTTGGAGCAATGTAAACGACAGGAAAGGCACACACAAACTGGTTTGTGGCATTAACCTTTTGTGGTTTGTGTTACTTGGTTAAATATACCAGCCCTGCTGCTTTACCTCACTCTGCAGCTTCAACATCTTGGTGTTCAGCCAGAGAAGAAACTATTCCTGGTCTGCACGAAGGGTAATTAAAATGCTGGTGTCCACTGAGAGCCAGAGTCAGGCTACAGCTGGAGCTGGGTGGGAAGCACCCCCTGGGCAGGAGAACAGGCTGTAACAGCACGCTGTGCGGGGCTCCAGCTGCTGCCCTGCTCCCTGCGAGCCTGAGCTGGGTGCTCCCTGCCGCATTTGGTGCCCTGACCCTTTGCTGGCAGTCGTTGGAGGAGGGCACCGGCCGTGGGATGTTCCCGGGGCCCTGCTGGGAGAAGAAGCTGTGGTTTGGTTCACAAGGTGTTCGTGCTGTTGCTAGGAGACCAAATCCCTGCTGGTGGAGAAAGGTCATCTCCAAATTTAAAATGGCTCCTTGGCAATTTGGGTGGGAAATGAAGTCTCTTAGGCAAATGGGCATTCACCTGCTGAGGAGCAGTGGGAGGAGTCATGGAATCACAGGATGGTTTGGGTGGGGAGGGACCTTAAAGCTCTTCTCATTCCAACCCACCTTCCAGCATCCCAGGCTGCTCCAAGCCCCATCCAACCTGGCTTTGGGCACTGCCAGGGATCCAGGGGCAGCCACAGCTGCTCTGGGCACCCTGTGCCAGGGCCTCCCCACCCTTACATTAATAAAAGTCTTCATTATTGCTAGTCTGAATCTAGCCTTTTCAGTTTAAATCAATTCCCCTTGTCCTATTGCTACAGCCCTGCTGAAAAGTTCTTATTTAGTGAAACACACTTCTAACTTCACTATGTAAGGATTTGGAATTCTTAAAAAACATTAAAATGTTTAAACTTGCCATTTTATATATGCATTTATATGGACACATATGTATGTGCACACCTGGAGGTGTATTCCACCTGTGGGATAGATGTATTTTAGGCAGAATTTATGGAAGTCATTTCCAGGACCTGCATGTTGTCATTTCAAACATGCTCCTGAAACTCTACTCTCAGTTTCACTTTACTACTGGAGCGGTGGGAGGCAGCAGGTGTGACAGTGATTGGAACTCTTAGAACACTCCATAGCTGCCTTTTCATCCTCAATTAGATTATTATCTCTTTTTTTTTCCTTTGAAGTAGATTCTGTCATTTCTTTTATAAATAAAACCGTAACTTTATTTACCAGGCTGCGCTTGTGCAAGTGATGGAGGTGTTTGCATTGCCCATGTGACCTTGAAAATCTTAATTTCAGTCAGATAAAGTTGCATTATCCTTTTGAAAAATATCATTTATCAATATTCCAACCAAATAAATGCTGTATAAATATTTGTAGGAGTTTCACACTTCCCAGAAGTGATGGTGATGGTATCTTTATCCTTATTTCCTTGCAGATCCAGCAGCCTGCTCTGGAAATGAGAGGCCACGTGTGCAGTGCAACGGATTGAATATTTTCCTCTGGATTTTAAGAAGAACTTCCCAGAATATTTTACGCACCTTTGAAAGTCGGCTGGTGCAGGTGGGTGCTTTAGGACAGGGATTTGCCGGGAGCGGCCCGTAGATGGCAATGTAAGATCCTGGGATCGGCGCACTCCCGCTCCGCGTGGGTGAAAGCCCGTTCCGTTCCCCAAACACCGGCTCACACCCCGGATTTACGGAGTTTCTCGGTGATTCTCGACTCTTCCAGCAGCACGGAGCCACCTCTGGGGCCGCGTGGGCATTTGGGGCGCTGTCCCTGTCCTAGTGAGAAATACAACCATGCACAAATGCAGCAAGTAACCGGAGCTGCATCTACAGGGAACACTTGTCCTGTGGCTTTGCCTGTCAGGAATGTGCAAAAATGGAACTGTACCTCGTCACAGCATCCCAGCATCCCAGAATCCCAGGTTGGAAAAGACCTTCAAGAAACACTGAGTCCACTCTGTGCCCGATGCCCACCTTGTCCCCAGCCCAGAGCTCTGAGTGCCGCCTCCTGCCCTTCCTTGGACACCTCCAGGGATGGGCACTCCAAACCTCCCCGGGCAGCCCCTGACCACCCTTTCCATGGGGAAATTCCTCCTGAATTCTCCTGGTGCTGTGCAAGTGCTTGCAGCACTCCAGCTGTGGGCTGGAGCTCCTGCTGTCAGTGGAGAGCGAGGAGGCAGCGGGGACAAAATGCACCGGCAGCTTTCCCCAGGCCCCTCCTAAAGGAAAGTTTTCTCAGACCAATTTCAGGGCTTTTGGAAGCCTCCCCTCACTCTGCCATGTGATGCTTTGCAGCCTTCACTTTGCCCACTCATGTTGTCCCCAGAAATATTCCTCTCCAAAATGAAAGTCACCTGCAACTGCGCTGTTGGCTTTGGTTTGCATGAGGATAATATTTATCGATTTCCCAAAATGTGCTTTTCTTTGTGAGTGAAAGAAACTGAGTCATCTTTTCCTTGGCTGACCTGGGAGCTGCCATCGCTGTGAAAGTTACGGATGGTATCTCTCAGCTGCTTTGTGACATGAGGAGCATCACTAATGAGAATGAGAGCAGCACTTCAATTTATCATTCAGCAATTCTGTGTCAAAACTTCATTTCTCTATAGAATTAACTACAGAAATTTATGCTGATGCCTACTTTGTTCCTGAGGTAGGCACCATTTGAATTATACTGTTATCTTTAACAGAAAGATAAACATTATTATCTTGCTGACCACTTCACTTGCCTGACTGAGAGCTGTCAAGTTTTTTAAAAAATCCCAATCTCCAGATGATGGCTGGGAATTTCTTATATTCCAGGTCAGTCCCCTGAGCAGGCTAATTATTGTAGTTTACAGCCCAGTTTTTCTGGGCCCACACTGAATATAGGAGTTAAATTATGACTGTAATTAAAGATAGCTATAAAGCTGCTGTCATTAACGAGGGAACCTGACAAAGGAGGAGCTGAGACCTCAGCCTGACTGAGTGACACAGGTTTGTGTGCCCTGCCTGGCTCTGGTGCTGCACAAGGCTCCAGCTCCTGTCACAAGGGCTACAGGGATAACGAATGAATATTTATAAAGTGTAGCAAATATGCTCTAATTACCCTAATTGGCCTGCTGTGGTTCCAGTTATGGCAGAACTTTATTTCTGTTCAAGTGACATTTGCTTCTGGATTAGTTCCTGCAGGCGAAGGGAAAGTAAAAGCCCTGCTGAGAGGGCAGAGGATCCCCTGATATCCTGATCCTGCAGCTTCCTCACCATGCTCCTGGCAGGCTCATAGCTAATAACATTCCTCATCTCGTTAGGGATTTCTAGGGAGTATTTCAGAAGATGTGAGACACTGGGAAATGACAAAGAAGAACAATGAGCAAAAAGGGAGGGAGGATGAGTTTTATTGTTGATAATTAATAGGCCAAACTCTGAACATTTTCAGTGTGGCAGCACACAAAATTCTCCTTGACTTTATTTGTGGTGTAGAAATGTGTCTTTATTTGTGGTGTACGGTTTTGCAGAGTGACTGACAGCCACCAGACAAGGAGTGCTGTCGAGGACGTGGCAGAGGAGTGAGTGGGTAAATCCAGTGGTTTGCATTTTCTGCTGTAGCAACAGAACTTTGGAGGTGCATTTTTGTTGACAGGGGTGACATTCATCTGCTGTCATGAACTCTAGTTCCACGCCTTCAGAACGTTTGGGATTCTGTAGGCTGCACTCTCTGTGTCTGTGGGACACTCCAGACCCACCAGCTCATTGCACGTGGGATTTTTTTCTCCCTGTGTTTTGGTACCACTAGCCTCTTTTGGATAAACAGACACTAAATCCCCTGTCAAATCTTGCATGAGGTGGCCAACAGAACTATTAACACAGAAAAAATGGGCCATGTAGTATTGCACCAACTCGTGGTAGTAAATGGTGAGTAATGACTGTGAAAATGGTGAGATCTCTGACACCCCAGCCAGAGTCAGCTGCTCAGGGCAGGGTTTAATGGCACCCACTGATGTGAGCAGGGATTGAGGGCATGGTCTTCAATGTCACATTTGACACTTCTTTTATTGTTTAATTTCTTATTAAACAATCAACTCTCTCTGTGTAGGTTTAGGATTATCTAGTCCAGTTTTCAGCCCGTTGCAATCCCAAAAGAGGGATGTGACATTTTGCAGCAAATACTGCAGCAAACAATGCTGCTGCTGCATCAGGCTGAGCTCCCAGTGAAACTCTTCCCACAAGAGTCAGGAATGTACGGAGCACTCCAGGTTTCCTTCCCAGACTTGCATCTGATGACGTGGGAATCCGTGATTCAGCCCTGCATGATTTTTTTGTTTAATTAGACATTGCTAAAGCCTCTGACTATTCAGTGACACTCCAACTGTGGGGTACTGAATTACAGTGGGAGCATTGTAAAGGGTCAAATGGAGACAAGCTCTAAATATTCCCTACAGGGAATTTTTTAAGACCTTGACCTGTAGTGAATGTTAGCATAATATGAATGATTGCAGCTCACCTTCTCTGATGCACTGTTAGAGAAGCCACGTGGCTCTGCCTTCCTTTCCGTGCCGCCACCAAGGGGTTTGTGCTGGTTTTGAGGAAGGAGGAGGGTGGACGGGGAAGGATTTAGGAGAAAGTAATTTAATGTACCGCCTTACCTGGAAATTCTGCTTTCCACAGGGATTTTTCTTTCTCAGTTTTCACAGATCCTTCCTGTTCTCTTCTGAATCTGACAGATTCTTTGTTAAAATATTTTAAAGTTCTGTCCCAGTGAGCTGTGATTGTGATTCTTGGGACAAAATGCAAGGAGGAGGTTTCCCTGTACAATCTTGTACCTGGCTTTTCCTGCAGGGGGATAATTTCCTTTGCTGGTGCTTTCTGGCACAGCCTGGTCCTGCTGAGACCCGAGCTGTGCCCCGGCCCCACTCCTGTGCCACCCTCCACCCCTCTGTTCCCAAAGGAGCACAGGGACATGCAAGGAGAGCCTGTCACTTTATTGATCAATGAAAACAGCTCCTGCTGTGGGGTTCCAGCTGGCCAGAGCAGCGAGCACACGGAGCAGGAAGCGGAGCAGGGCAAGCCCCTGGGGCCGCAGGCATGCACCACTGTGGGCAGCTCACACAGCCCTTCTGGCCTCAGCAAAGCCTCCAGTGCTCGGACTGGAACTGGCCTGGTGACTGCACATGCTGGTAAAAGGCCAAAAAGGAGCGACAGCCCTCAGCTACATCACAGGAAACAGGCAGCTTTTGCGTCAAGCCAAGATTTTCATGAATTCGACTAAAAACCCAGATAATGGACTGTGAAGAGTCACGATCACCTGAGAGCCCAGCCTTTGCAGGAGAGCTGGAACACAGCAGGTGGGGTTCACACTGAAGTTGTGCTCTTAAGCCTCCGAGCTGGATTTTTTTAGCACAAGGAGTACAGTGAGTATTCCCCCTGTCAAACACAGCAGGGTGGTTACAGCCATTCAGAGTCAAACATCTCAAGGTGGTTACAAGCATCTGCTGCCAAGTACAACACGACACAGGGCAGGTCCATCCCCAGCAGCTTATCTGTCCCTGCCTTGGGCACAACTTGCAACAGGCAAGACGCTTTCACAGTTTTCTTCCACCAACACCCAACTCCAGGGTGATATTTTTAATTTATTTTTATTGGATGAGGGCTTTAGAATCAAGCTCTAGTTGAGGGATAAAAAAAATTAGGTGATACATGAAATAAATGAGCATTAATGTAAAGACAGTGAGAAAATGAATGGCCCTACAGTATTTATTAGCTAGCAGAACATGGAAATGAGCTTAGGTTTTATTTGGTAAGTCTTGATTTCTCCTTATATTCATGTACAGCTTCTTATTTATGGCTCAGCCTGTCAAACACATTCTTAGATAAGCAACTGTTGCTCACAGGACTAATCTAATTACCAGTTCTTTTTATAACGAACGCTGACACAAAGGTAGAAGATGTATAGCACTTGTGCTGGAGCCAATGCTCCAGATGATCAAACAGTTTTGAAATTTAAAAAAAATGGGGAGAAGAATTTTTTGTCACGATGTTCCTGTTTTTTGTCCAACTCTAATTAAAGATGAAGAACAAGAGTGAAAAGCTGGTTCATTTGCAGCTTTGGCATAGAATTAATTGCCAAGAGTTTAGACTGGGTATTTTAGCACTCTGCAGTAATGTTCCACAGGCACATTTCCCTACCACAGGCTGAGAATGCTAGAGCCCTAATTATTCGTAAAGTGCATTTTTAAAAGTTTTGGAATTTTCCTTCAGGAACAACCATATCAGAACAGCTTCAAATTGCATTTTAAAGACATTTGAACAGAAAATCAGCATGCTGTGGGCTTGGCCAAACAGCGCAGACTGAGAAACTGATTTTACTTTTTTTTGGAAGGACAACGTTGTGTCCTTGGCCTTAATTTAAATCATAAAACCATTATGCATTCTGACATTTCTTGCAACATGCTCCAGAAATGCCAATAAGAAATAGTATTTCTGAAAATGAAGATAAAGAAGCATTGGTCAATGTGATGGGGACGCCTAAATTCCCCAAGCTCTTAACTGCTGGAAAGTCATTTTACCAAAAAAGAGTGGAAAATAGGTGAAACTCTAAATCAGCTTTTCTTTACCTTTAAGCACACATTAAATCAAACAAGTGGATTTAATTAATTTTTAAGTTCTGGAGCTTTTCTCCTGAGCTGTTAGGCAAGGCAGGGTCATTACCCCTAAAATAAACGGGGTCTGTCGTGAACCTGCACAGAAACCTGTGCCAAACCCGAGTGTCCCACCGACCCCTGTGCTCCCCCTGACTGCAGCACAGAGCCTGGGCCGAGATGAAGAATACATGGTTGTGCTTTAGGGTGTTCATTGCTTTTTCCTGTCCCGTTTAAAATCTTCCCCATTACCACCACGTGTGTAACGATGGCAGAGGTCAAGTTAATCCTGTCGTGAGTCCCTCCTGACGGAGGACAGTGCAGCACAAAGCTGTCAGTGCCCCCCCTCATGACTCAAATAATTTTTTCTTCTTCCCTCACTGGCAACTTCCCACGGGCACAGATTTCCTGCTCCTGTCACAGAACCAAGAGCTCCATGGGAAGAGGTGGCCCCAGTTTGCCCAGCAGTGCTGGAGGTCCCTGGAAACTGCCCTCTCCCAGTTCCCTTTCAGAGCTGAGGGAAAGTGAAGCTGGGAACAGATGGTGGGGAAGGCTGGCATCTCCTCATGCATATTTCATTGGATTTGCAGCTAGTCACCTCTTGATAATAATATTAAGTGCTACAAAACTCCAAGGCTTTGTTCCCTGGAATGTTGCATTCGATGGCATCGGATCAATGCTGTAACGTCAATTAAATTTTGAAGCTGGTGAGCTCTGAGTATTTACATCCTTAGCAAGGTTATGCTATAAACAGCTCGATTCTTCTGTTCTGCTGTGTTTCGGGCTGACTTGCAAAGAAAGAGCTGGTTGTGCTGAGTGACGAATCTTACTTGACGTTTTTTAAAAGCACAATGGGACAAACATCTGTGGTTATTTCCATTACGCTCTAAGGCGTGTTACTGGGACAGAATTTAGCCATTAATTCTGTTGTATTTACATTATTTATATACAAGAAGAACAAGAAAAATGGCAGCCTGTTTAATGATTATGTACATTGTGATTCGGTTGGAAAAATGCGTATTACAAATGGCAAAACAGCCTGTCAAGTGCATAATTATATGTTGCTCTTTTTTTTTGTTGTTGCCAGAGAAGTTTTAATTCCTTAAATCCCACTGCATGATCTCAGTGAAAGTTCNAGGGAGGGACAGCACAATAGACTTCTTAAACCACATCAGGTCCTGGTTAGAGCTCCTTTCCTTCCTTTTAATATGAGGATTACCTTTGTAAGATGCTTCCAGAGCAAATTAAAAGATGGAATCTGATACAATGACAGCAGGAGAAACAGTAACGTAAATTTCATTCATTGTCCCTAGTCTCGGAAGAGAGAGTGGTGAACAAAACCTCGCTGCCTTGTGACTCATTGCTCATCTGAGACTTGGCTTTCAGTAAGAACTGTGCTCTCCTATACATGATCCTTTCCTGTTCCTGCTTCAGCTCCAGGTAGGAGCGTGAGAACGTGTGGAAGATGGAGGTGACCGGGAACGCCATGAGGAGGATGCCGCTCAGGATGCTGCTCAGGGCCACCACCTGCCCGGGGATGCTCCTGGGCACCATGTCCCCGTAGCCCACGGTGGTCATGGTGATGACGGCCCACCAGTAGCAGGCGGGGATGCTGGTGAACTCCTGCGAGTCGGCCATCTCGTTCTCGATGACGTAGAGCAGGGGCGCGAAGAGCGCGATGGCCACGCACAGGAAGAGCAGCAGCAGCCCGAACTCGCGGGTGCAGCGGCGCGCGGTCAGCCCCAGCGTCTGCAGCCCCAGCGAGTGCCGCGCCAGCCGCATCACGTACAGGATGCGCAGCGCCCGCAGGATCCGCAGCACCAGCCCCACCTTGTCCAGGTAGATGTTCCCCGAGCTCGGCTTCCTGGAGCCCTCGGAGCCCGTGTCCACCAGCAGGGTGATGTAGTAGGGCAGGATGGCGATTATGTCTATCAGCGTCAAGGGCCTCCGCAAGAACGCGAACTTGCTCTTGGCCTGGATGAATCTGAGCAGGAACTCCAGGGAGAACCATGCCACACACACAGACTCCACAATGAAAATATTGTAGCACATCTGGGAACACTCACCCTGCAGGAAAGAGGAGGAGTTTGTAATCGGCACTGGATAATAACTATTTTAGTTGGTGCGGTGACAGGAGGAGAGGCTTCTGTGTTGGTTTTTTTAAACCCAAAATATTAAAGGAATTGAAGCTGTTGCTATGGGGAAACACGTTGGCAGTTTGGAACATGCGAAATGCAAAACTTAGAAAGGCACTGCTTATTCCACACAAGATATTGCTCGGGAATTTCAGGCTTTCTAAATAGCAAATACGAAGTCTAACAAGGTAATATACAGGAGAGTGCACGCTAACAGAATTTTCTTTGGACATAAAACTGGGTATGATTAATTCTCTTAGAAGTAATTGAACAGTCCTGTAAGATTTCAAATATTCTTCATGATATTTTCCCCCCTCTAAAAACAGCTGCAAAATCCCCATTGAAATCAATAACCTCAGACCTTGTACTTGCTCTGCTCTTCCCAGCACATACCACTTGCCATCCTAAAAGCTAACTTACCTTTTCCTCCTCCTCCCTCAGGTCAGGCATGGTGCTGATGGATAAGTTCACTGCTGTAATAGTTACAAACAAAACAGACAAACACGCAAACACCTTTCCAGGAAGGCCAGACTGGGGCCTTTCCACCATGTCTTGCAACTTTTTCATGCACAAACCAATTTTTGTCTCCTCTACTGTTTCACCTGTTGTTTCATTTTCTAGGAGGTCATCCTCCCGTTCATTTATCTCTGTGAGCTCCTCCATTTTTTGCAGGTATCTCCTTTTACAACACCAGTCCAAGTTGTCTTCCTCAATGCCCCAGTAGAGCAGCTCCTCTTGGAAAGACAGCGCACACATCTCCCGCAAGAGCCGGAGTTTTCCAACCCGCAGGAAGGTCAGGATTGTCCTGAACGCCCCTGGGTTGCGGTCGAAGAAGAATTCATTGCACGTCACATCATAATCATCACAGATGTTCAGAATGTCGTCAAAATTAGTACAGAACTTGAGTTGTCCCAAACGTGTCAAGGGGAACTCGTCGAGCGTGGTCCAGGGGAGCAAGTACTTGATGCCCCCCACGTTGATAATTATGTGACGCTTCCGGTCGTCGGGGTGGAAGCCTTTGAGGAGATCCTCCTGAGGGTGGATTAGCCTGGCTCTTTGGTAAAACACTCCCTTGAGGGTTTCGGATTCCGGAAAGAACGTGTGGTTGAAGGAAGCATCTGAAGTACAGCTCAGGGCACTATAGTCATAGTCGGAATTTTCTCCAGGCATAAGAGTCATCTTGGAAGACAACTTTGCATCCCTTCACTGCTTCTGCAAGTGTGTTCTGGAACAGAAAACAGACACAGGGGGTGAGGAAATGACAGGCTGTTTGCAGGTTTTGAACAAGGGTAGTGGTTGGAGCTCAAAAGCACTTGGAAAGAGCAAATGGAAAGAAAACAGCAGTGGCTGAGTGTGGTCAGAAGACCTTTCTGGGCAGGCTGGGTTTGTCCAGCTGGGCAGCACTGACCCCGTATCAAGGGCTGTGCCCGGTTCAGGAGCTCTGCTCAGCATGTTTATCACACTGGGAGGCTCCTCCTGTCTCAGATACAGAGGTCTCAGTTCCCAGTAGATGGAGAGGGAAACCAGGAATAATTCCTCCATGTGGCAGGATGGTTTTGGTTCAGTGGAGGTATAAAAATGATGACAGTATCACATTAGGACACAGAATTCAAGTGTGTTTTGTAGGAAAGGAAATTGTATAATTTTTTTAAGTATTACACATAAAAATCTGGAGTATTTTAGTACCCATGAAGTACATAGAAAGAATCAGAAGTCAATTATGTTGTCATTCAGTAAATACACACTTCTAAAAACCAGTTAGTACCAGACTAATTTCTAAAAGGCCACCTGGAAACAATTTGGGGGAAAAAAGCTCAATTATATTGGTGATCACATAAATACTTGTATAGAGTTTATACACAATTAATGACATGGCAACTCCCTTTTTATGGCCTCATTTACAAAAGGTTGCAAAGAAGTACAGGATTTCCATGCAAACCTTGGAATGTTGTTTCAGTTGTAACAGACACCCTCTGTGCAGCAATAGGGCTTTGTCCTTGCAGTAGGCTGAGCCAAGGTGCCTTTACCTCTGATTATAAGAACCCAAACATTTCTAATGACAGCTGGGAAAATCCTGTTCAAATTCTGCTCATGCAACACTGGCGTAAAGTCCATGGAATGAAGAGAACAGAGTTCAACTGAGTATAAAACACAGGAGCTGGAAATGTTCAAACTTCTGGCCTCCCTAATTCACTGCACTTTGAGAGTCAGCCTGAAATCTGCTCCTCCACAGGAGGTTGTGCAGCACTGCTCCAACACCTTCCATCTGCCCGCTCAGCCTCAGCTCGGAGCACGGAGTCGCTGAGTTTCACTTGATGAGAATATTTATTTATTAAGGAGATTGTACAATATAGAGACATTAAATATGCACCAGTATTTTGGCTTTCTAGCCTCGGGTTCACAGGAAAGGAATAAATATTCCAGTTGATTGGCTTCAGTAGCAGTAGAGTCTTGTTCTCCTGCCGGCTGCACTTACCTCCCCTTGGATGGGCACCCCAGGGATACACCCCCTGCTAGGGCCACTCGCTGAGCCACAGAACCCTCCTTTTCAGAAGCTGGCGTTTATAAACCACACCAGGAGTGGTACATACCTATTGGAGAAGAAAAACTCGTGAATACACACCAGCAAAGGACTCAAACCACAGCTGCACATCAGTTTAAGAGCTCTCCCTGCTGCAAGGGCACTTACAATGCTTCAATTGAAAACTCTCCCAGTTCTGCTCCTAAACTTCCCAGAGGGTTTGGGCTGAACAGAGCAGCTCTGTGCACACTTACAAACAGGTGGCCCCAGGTCAGTTTTGGATGGATGTTATTTCCTGACTCCCCACTTGTACAGAATCACAGAATGGTTTGGGTTGGAAGGGACCTTAAAGCTCATCTTGTCCCACCCCCTGCCATGGATCAGCAGAAGAAATGCCACTGAAGTGCAAGCCATAGGTTTGATATGGAAAACAGGGCTGCCTGGTGGATGTTTATGTAGGGCTTCATCTCCCAGACCAACTGCTGTTTTATTTTAGAATGCCTTTTCTGCTCTGCCTCAGCCATGTCTAAGGCAGGGCTGGTCCAAAGAGAGTGAAGATTATGACTGATATAAGATATGGATAAGTGGGAGCTGTTAACCATTTTCCCTTCTGTAATACCAGATGATGTTGGTTAGCAACAACTTATCCTCTGAATCTCAGCCAGGAAAAATGAGGAGGCAGCTCATCTCTGTCACTGGTTTGATCTCCCAGCACATCCACTGTTGACACAATGGGAAGAAATGGAGAGAGGGAAATGTAAATGTTCTGCGTGTGTCAGACACATGCTGTAACCCCGAGGCAGCAACTGTGAAAGAGCAGAGCAAAGAAAAAGGAATTTCTTTCCTCGCTGCCAGCTCCTCGACCTGTGTGAGACAATAAATTGGACAAATGAATCCCATGTGTGACACACGGAGTGGCTGCACTTAGAAAAGGTTGCTCCTTGGTTTGCTGTAACCAGAGCTGGCAAGCCTACAAATCCCACGTAGGATCTGATGCTCCACATGGGTTATTTTCATGTTCTTTGCCTCAGATACACGCAGCATCATATCTACAGGAGAAGAGTAGGAGGAGATAAAGGACAATAATAAACGTGGCCTGACTTGAAGGAACGGAGAAAGGAGAAAAATAAACCAGCGGATTTCTCTGTGTTTCTTGTCTTCCTTCTGAGGGTGCCTCGACAGAAGGATGGTCACTATTGCTTTAGGATGAGAGAGATCTAATTAATGGAAGGACTTTTTGCTATTGAGCTTAAAGCCCAAGCAAACTGCTTTATTCCTCCGCTGCAGCCTGATGACACTGGGGACAGCTGGTAAGAAATGCCTTCAGGAGTAAAGGCATCACACTGCAATATAAGGTCAGACAAACACATTAGCCTACAGCACCGATCTTCCCAGCAATCAAACAAGATGAACTTTAAGGATCTGCTGTAACAGTGAAATCCTCTGCTCTGCTCTGGCTAAGCCAGGCCCAATGGTAAAAGCCCTCCTGGTCTGAGGTCTGAGCAGCATTCTGCCCTTGGAATGTTTGGGACTTACTGAAGCCCAGTTCAGCTGCCTGGCTCCCCTGCTGACAGTGTGTTGTCCTCTTGGGCAAAATGCTCCTCTCTGAGCATCGCTGCTCTCATGTTTGTAAACTTACTGGGGCAGGAACTGTCTCTTCCTGCATTATCCACCCTGGGAATTGCTCTGGCTTTTAGAACCTACAGTAACACAAAAGAACTGGCATACAGCAAGGGCTCTGGGTGACTCTAAGGGGTGCATCGAGCATGGGAACTAAGAGAGAACATATTTTCAAAAATCTGTCCTGCACAAGATGACGTCCATTATGTCTGGTGAAGAAATCGAATTAGAAATTCGTACTGCCCTTACTTTCAGCCAAAATTCAGGAAGGATGCCAGACTCTGAGGCAATGGGAAAAGAATTATTAAAGATGCCCTTCTGAGGGAAAGAAACAGAACTCATGAGAAACATGCTAAAATTCCACTGCAAGTGTCATTTCCCCCCCTCAGTGTCCTCTGCAGTATTTTGAATTCTGCAGTGCATCTCTGATGTAATCAGAGCTCCTGCAAAGAGTCCTGCTCCTGCTCCATGGTGCAGACAATTCAAAGTTGTGCCTGGATGATAACAAGCCTGCAAAGAAGATGCAGAACTCCCCCCTAGACTCTGCTATCAGTTCCAGTGCCTGCAACTCATCTCTGTCGCTTTTTACCATTTGTAAATCAAGTTTTAAAAAACCATAAAAAAAAGTTTCAGATTTCAGTGCAGGTTGAATATGAATATAGAGATTTTTTGGAAAGAATTCCATAAGGAACAATTTAGTGATCCTTCCTCCTTCAGTCTTTCCTCAGTTAAGCAGGCAGCATTTCCGAGCAGTGCCACATTCAGCTCTCTCCTGGTGCAGGATTTCCGTGCTGTACCTCACTGCCAGGTACCTCCTGACACACTTCAAGCTGTACTCCTGCAGCTCTCTACAGCCTAAGAACAGATCTCAAACTTCAACTCTGCTTGCAAAAGTGCACTTCCAGCCAAATCGGAGTAAAACTTAGAAAGGTCAATGTACAACATGAAATAAAACTCTCCTGAAAAGCAGATAAGCTGAAAAAATAGGCTCTATCTCTCTTACTCTCCTTGAGCTGGACAGTTGTGGCATCTTATGACAACCTACAAACAGAATTATGTCAAATATGTTACTCACTGTTTGGTTTTATAAAGCTGAGCCTTATTCTACTGACAATAATCAGAAGTGAAATAACTCTGCAGATAACTTATATCCCCAGGAGAATGTTCTGAAATACATTAGGATTAATAACTGCAGTTACTCTCCTGCTGTGAAACATATTTATGTCAACAAATTTTAGCAAGTCACATTCATAGCAATCTCTTAAACGTAATTTTAAAAAGTAAAGGATTTGACATTTATTTATATAGATAAATATTTTGCTACCGAGATGAAGATATGTAGTCATGGAAGAGTTCTTCCATGCTTTTCCTGTCCTCACCCCCTCCCCAAGTCTTTTCCAATGAAAAAAAACTACCAGAAAGACATTGCCTATCAAGAACAGTTCACTTGATGTGTCTGTCAGTCACCAACGAGCAGAAGTCAGTAAATACACCAATATAAAAGACATCCCTCAATTATTTAAAAACGAAAGCTATAAAGGACCTTCAGATTAGGCAAGGCGGAAGAAATTGGAAACACGAGCCTCCATCCTGCGCTGTGCAGCCACAGGACGCGGGGAGCGGCAGAGCCGGCCAGGGGAAGCCCGAGCAGCACGAACCGAGCCCGGTGGATGAGCCTCGAGCGCCGTCAGCCTCCCGGGCAGCAGCCGAGCCCCTCCCGCTGCTGGCGGCGCGGCCAGCCCGGCTCCGGCAGGGAATGACGGCCGCTCCCTCTCTTCCATCCCTGCGGAGGGACAGAACCTGTTGCTGCAGCCGCGCGGGCCCGTCCGCCCCGCCCGCTCNGGAGGAGCTCCCGGAGCCGAGGAGGAGCAGAGCTGGAGCCGGGGGGGCCGCCCGCCGGCCCTGCCCCGCGCCGGGAGCACGGGCTGCGCACAGGTGGCATCGCGGGCTGCCGCCGTCCGCGGGGAACTCTGCCGTGCCAGCCTGGGCTCTTTGGTTGGAGGAGAGGGATTGCAAGTGTCCATTAAAGCATAAATCCCATCCCGGCTCTGTTCCCGATCTACGCAGAGGCTCCAGGAGAGCTAAGCCCGTGCTTTGTTCCCGGGGCACCCCTGCAGCGCACGGCAGCAATTAGCACACTGCTTTATTGGCACCGATTGGGAGAATATTGCCTAGCTCTACTTCTTAATGAAATTTGTTTGACATCTGGGTGGAAGTTACTCTGTGTGGATGTAATCTCCGTTTTAAAGCAGTGAATTAAATCTCTGTGCCAGGGTTTGGGAGTCACCAGCAGCTCAAGATCTGTTGCAGACTCTTGAGTGAACGCTCCCATCCCGTGTGCTGTTGCCCCCCGTGGGTGCAGAGATCATGATAATCCGGGGCTCTGATTTCCCCTCCCTGCCGAGGCACTGCTTTTGGAGTGAATTTCCTGCGGGTGATGTCCCGCACCCCCATGTGGGATGGGGACAGTCAGCTCACAGGGACAAGGGCTGTGGGCATTGGGCACTTCACCCGGAGCGCTGCGGGGTCTCATTTCAAGCAAAGTCCTTTGTTGCTATGGTAATACAAATGAAAAATCTATACTATGGTAATTTTAGCAAAACACCTCTTTTTCCCCCTAAACTAAATCGAACTGTGGTTCAGGATTGTGTGGGCACACAGAAATAGTCGTGCTGATATTCCTCAGCCGGAGCTGTTGAACAGCAGTTGTGTAGAGGGCTGTCAGCGACTGGGGCTGTCAGCTCGGGCTGCTTTTCCCTGGTATTGCATAGGATTTTTATTTGACTTTGGAAAGGTTTCTTAGCAGGCTCTCAGCCTTTGTCTGTAGCAGGGAGGTGATCGGTGTTACTGACCACAGTGACAGGTACGAGAGTTTTGGCTTTTGTTCAATAGTCTGTAATAGTCTTGCTAATGAAAGCCTGTATTTTAAAAGTCTTTGCTGTCGAAGAGGAAGGACATATTAAGTAGGGTCTCCCAGGGAGTAATCTGGGAACAGTTTTGGTCAGTGTTTGCTGTAATAACTTGGGTGACAGAAGAGAGGGCATTTTTATACCATTTGCAGTGATCCCAGCACGGAGTGCACGGCTGAGATTTCAAATGACCCTGAGATACTGCAGAGCCCGTCTGAACTCAACACATTGAAACTGTAGGAGAAAAAAGGATGTCGTGTGCCACAGAGGAGGAATATCACACATCAGATGAGCACCGTGGGGCACAAATACCGCAGGGGAGACTCTGGGGGCTGCAGCGCTCGGAGCCTGGGCAGTGCTGCAGAGCAGCCGGGCTGCTCCGAGCAGGAGGATCGGCTGGGAGACATCAGAGGGCGTCGTTTCTGTTCCATTTAGCGCCAGGCAGGCTCGGCTGGAGCGCTCTGTCCAGTCTCAAGCACTGCACTCGCCCTTACAGAAGGATGCAGGCAAACCAGAGGGGAGAAGAGCACCCACGACTGTGAGAGGCTTAGAAATGTAAGCTGTGTGCAAGGGTGGAATTCATTGTTTGAGCTGGAAAAGAAAACACGATGTAAGGACTCAGCAACTGTCTTCAAATGTATAAACACATTTGTAAAGATGACAGTAAACACTTGTCCTGTGACCACAAATGATGGGACAAAAAGCAATTTACTGAAGTGTAATTAGGGAGGTTACTTTAGATATCAGGGAAAAAAACAAACAAACCAGACAAAACTATTACCCTGCGAGTAGCTGGAATCTCGGGAGGTTGTAAATCTGTTCAGCGGAGATTTAAAGAAAAGATTGGATAAAGAGCTTTCAGAACTGGCTGTAACATTTGTGCCTGGGGCAGGGGAGACTTCCAGCAACCTTCACCTGCCAGCCCCTATTCCTGTGAGTTCTGGTTGCCCACCAAGTTACAGTGATCCTGTAAGGAGGAGGCACAAAAGGACAACTCATTACCACCCTGTATGATTAATGCAGAGTTTTTTTACTATTTAATAAATCATCCCTGACTGTGCTGTTTGGATCAGGATCCCATTTCCATCTGGAGACAGAGAGGAGTGGAACTCTCCATTGTGAGTAAGCAGTTTTCCAGTCTAGTTTTCAGCAATAATGACTGAAAATGGTTATTGCTCGTGGTCAGTGTCAATATGAATGTCCTGCCACTTGCTTGGTACCCACTGTAGGACTCATCCCCTCTCTTGGACTCTGGCCTGGCAGGTTCAGGTGAGGTCAAGGACTTTGTGGACATCAGTGTGAGGAGTGGGTGTGAGATCACTGATGGGCCCGTATTAAATCTGGTCTGGCAAATGGAGGTTTTCCCTCTTCAGGCCTGTCTCTCCTGCATCCTTCATGAGCACAGAATTCCTGTGGGAACCAGAGGTGGTCCTGCCCCTGAGGGTGACCAGGAGTGCCCCAGCAGCTTTTCTGCAGTGATCAGCCGTGCATGGAGGACTGGCCGAGGATTCCCAGAGTCGATCAACTACTTTGTGCTCCTTGAGGAACGGGCAGTGCTGCAGAGAAAAATCTTAATCCCACTTTCATTACTTTTACAGCCTGTGGCTGCTTTTCCTTCTGTTCCTTTGATTGTTGACACTGAAATCCTGTTCTGTCAGTTTCCCTGGCTTTTTAAGATAATTCCAGCATCATTCTGCACTCAGGAGCAGTGCTGCCAGCAAAACGAGGTATTTCAACTTCACAGCACCTTTCACCTCTCACCTCCCAAACAAATCAGGAGAGAATCCTTTCTTCTTAAGTACTGCATTCCTTTTGGGGCACTCAGGGCAGGAAAAACATCCCCAGGCTGGGGTGTGTTCCACAGAGGGCCACCGGGATGGTCGGTGCACGGAGTACCTGCTCTGCTGAGACACTGGGGACTGGACTTGTGCAGCCTGGAGCAGAGCTGCCTTTGGGGACTCCTGATGGCTTCCAGTGTCAACAAAAAGCTTATCAGAGAGATAGAAGGCTTTCAAACGCCCGTTGGAGTGAGCTCTGAGCAGCCAAGTCTGCTCTCCCAGCTCACCCTGCCCTGTGCAGGAGGCTGGACTAGAGACCTCCTGAGGGCTGTGCCAGCCTGGACGGTTTGGGATGGGTGGCATTTGCTGTTTGCAGTGTTGCTGCCATCCTCAGCTCCCCCTGAGATCAAGGAGACTGCACTGAGGGCAGCTCTGGCTCCTCAGGGTGACCAGATTTCCTGCAAGTGGACCCAATTCTCCTGTCACTGCACGGTGATATGTACTTTTTTGCTGATTTATGGCCTATGCAGGCATTTTTTTTTGCTTGCTTCTCTTGTCTTTTCTCATGAACAGCTCCATTACTCTTAGTCCAGTGCCTCTGGAGTGCACCTTCCCATGGACAAAGCTTCCAAACCTGTCCCTGGGTTTTGTTACAGATAACCCAGTTAAACCAGCAATTTATCATTTGCTGGGATTCAGAGCTGCTTAGATCCAAAGGTATCGTGATCCAGGGTTGCAGTAGCAGGGGGCTGGACACAGCAAGCCACGTTTCCATGCTCCTCTCATCTTGCCTTCCCTCCTTCCACTGGAATCAGCCTTCAGCATGCCTGCAAACCCTGATCCACTGAGCTCTGCAAGCCCTGCTTGGGACCTGTCCCTGCCAGCCACACCGCCGTGCTCTGGCACTGCAGCACTGCTCCTCTCTCCTGCAGTGCCCAGGGGAGGGAGGGCTCTGCCAGCCACGAGGAGTTGACCAAAAGCCTCAGAATTGCTGCTCCAAGTGTGTCTCAAAGCTCTCAGTGCAGCTCCCCTCGAGCACATGGGGCAGGTACTGATGTGTTTGGGTTTGGTGCCTTTTTCCAAGGAATGCTAAAGATTTCCTCACCTGCCCTGCTTGAGCTAAACATGAATTTAATCCCCTTATGGTCCCTTTATTGCCAGCTGAGGTGCATTTGAGCAAATGTGGTCGCTCACCACAAATAAACTGTCTGTCTCAATGGCTGAGTTGGGGCCCAATTCACTGTAAAGGGCATTTTACAGAATCCTGGCACTGATGCTCATGTCTGGTCAGCAGGACCCCACCTGCAATCACCTGGATTAGATCACAGGTCTGCAGCAGAGAGGGGGTTAAATTTAGATATCTTACTCTCACCTTGAATCATTAAACAACTCCTCGGGCATTTGTATTTGGATAAGAGCTTTCCTTATCTTTATTCCTTGTACGGTGTTCTGGGGGTTCTGTGTTTGTGCACAGGCAGCACCAGGCTCTTCTCCCATTCTGCTTCTGTTTGTCCTTGCTGCAAATCATCCAGGAGAGCTCCTGACGAGCTCCTGCACGTCTGTGTCGTGTTAGTGGCATTGGAGGAGCGAGGAGTAACACATCCCTCCTCCATCTGCAGCTCTGGGGATGTTGTGTTTGTGTTTGCAAGGTGCCCGATGTGACTAAAATTAATTTACAAACCCTTGAGATTTTACTCCAGTGCCTCGTGCTGCCAACCTCCCCCATATTCCCTCTGCAGAGCCACGGAGAAGTGTTCTGGATCCTCCCCTGGCTGGATGGTGTGTGCTGGCACCTGGGGGCTGCTGGAAAGCGTCTGAGCGGGAGAGGCTGGTGGATGTGACACCAGAATCAGCATAAACTCTTACTCTGCAAAGAAACTGGGAAATGAACAGGAAATGAGCTGGAAAACAGAGAGAAGTCAGGTGTACAGTTGGGCAGAAAACTCTTGAATTTGAAAAAGGAGAGAGGTGTGGATGTGCTCAAACAGCCCCACGGGGGTTTGCTTTGAGCTGTGCAGCTTCTCCTCCTCAGCGGTATCTCAGGTGCTTGGCTGTGCAGCCCCTGCTCCAGCTCAGACTGCATCCAGCCTTGGCATGAGCGAGGAGAGGAACCTCTGCGTGCAGGTATTTCGTGTGCTTAGCATAACTCCTGCCTAATCTGGACGTGGGATTAACTCCCTGGCAGAGGGTGAACGGGAGAATTCCTGCCTGCAGGTGACTCCTGTCGCTGTGGATTCCTTTGCAGCTGAGGAATGCAGTTGTAACTGTGGCACAGAACCAGGAACCAGCTTGAAAAATATTTATATTCCAACATGTTTGGTAAAATGCAGAACGTCAAGTGTTTTTAAATAACTAATTCATATCAGGTACCAACAAGAGCAGTGGAAAGTGTTTACAGGAGAGGGAGGTTCTTGGGCTGAAATGAGTTTCAGGGAACTGCTGTATTGAAACTATCAGGAACAGGGGATTATTTATCACGGCTCTGGCAGGCTTCCAAAAACATATTACTGTGGTTTTTTTCAGATTACTAAACTGAAAGAGCCTTGCAAGGGTTTGAGAAATGCCTTCCCAAGCATGTGCTTAAGCAGCAGCATTGTTCAGCTTTATGAGTGAGAATGGATAATGCTCCTAAATACTTCATTACTGCATCTGCCTCAGGTGAGAACCTGAACAGAACCTGTGCTGTGAAACACTTCAAGGGCAAGAGGGCCCTAAATTCCAAACTAAATTTACCGGTTCCCTGATGACAGATCATTTAAACTGTCAAATGTCACCAGGCACACAATTTTCAGCCATTTATTTCTGTTCAAAAATATAGGTAAGAAGAGATCAACTTCCATTACATCTCTTTTTCTAGCTCAGTCAGTTTTTAATACTGGTGATACTGTCAGTGGATGGGAAATAATTATCTTAGTCATTATACTTTTGATTCATACGAAAAGGTATTTTGTGTTGCAGCTTTTAAAATGATTTTGACAATATAAAGGAAAAAATGTATTAAGCAAAAGCCATCACACATGACTCCTGTAATTGCTGTTACTAAAAGCTGGGGGGATACAATAGAATTGAAACAATTTAAATCTCAGTGTTTCTGCAAATAAGGCTGTGGTTGGGATGTTGGCAGATGGAGCAGAGAGATCTGAGTTCCTCTGGACACCGGTGGAACTCCTGCTCAGCCTGGGCTGATTCTCCCTCTGCAGTTTGTTGTGTCTGCAAGCAGAACATTTGCAATAGCAAAATGTGCACATGTTCACTGCTGGAAAGCTTCCCTTTGGAAAGGGAATCATCTGGAGAATAACTGGTGGAACGGGCCCTGGGAGAGCTCTCGGGCTCGGTGAGAGGTGTGGATAATTCAGCAGAGTCCTTACTGTAACCACAGCCCCAAATCCCAGGGAATGTCTCTGGGGCACTGGCTCAGGAATTCCCCGTCTCTGTGCCCGAGGTGCAGCTGTGCACAAGGAACACGGAGCTCCTGCCCTCTCTGGGGTTTGGGGCAGGCCGGTGAGCTCGGGGAATTCCTGCTGCTGGCTCTGAGCTGCTGCTCCCGTGGGGCTGTGCCCGGCAGCTCCGTCGGTGCCGTGCTGGATTCGGGGTTTGGGCTGGGGAAGGGCACTCTGAGTGCAGGGATGGGGATTTTGACCATCCACCACTGCTCTGCCTCCCGGGGCTCGCTGCAATCCCACGTCTTTATACAAGAGCGTGGAGAGCCAGGAAGGGGGAATGGCTTCAGTCTGGCTTGGATGGGATATTGGGAAGGAATTGTTCCCTAGGAGGGTGGGGAGGCCCTGGCACAGGGTGCCCAGAGCAGCTGTGGCTGCCCCTGGATCCCTGGAGGTGTTCAGGGACAGGTTGGATGCTTGGAGCAGCCTGGGATAGTGGGACGTGTCCCTGCCAGGGGAGTGGAATGAGGTTTAAGGGATGGGATGAGGTTTAAGGCCCTTCCCACCCAGGCTGTTCTGTGATTCCATGATCTCTAATGAGATCCCTTTAACTTGGACCAGACCGAAAGTTTTGTTCTCTGGGAGCAAAGGCATTTCCCTGAGGAGCCTCCCGAAGTGGTTCTGCATCCCACGGCCAGGATGAGCTGCAGCGGGAGGCAGAGGGGAGCTCAGCCCACTCGGAGCCTGCCAGACCCCTGGGCTCTCAGGGGACTCTCGGGTGCCAGTGCCCCTTGGCTCTGCTGAGGGGACTTTGGTGGAGTTTCCTGCTGATATCTTCAGCTCTTTCTTTGTGGAAGAGGTGTGGCTCTGTGAAACTCCCTCATACGTGAACCTGTAATGTGTTCATCTCAGATAAACCTGGGACTGAAAACAATAGAGGAACTCATTAATTGTTAGCTGTATGTAGCTCTGAAAGAAATACTTTTGATCCTGCTTCTAAAACTTCCCAGTGGGTTACTCTATTTCTTTGGAAAGTATATAGCCCCATAATACTGTTTCCTTTCTAAAATAATAAATACATCCTCCATATGGCTGTGTGGTGAACCTGAACATCTCTTTTGCTAAATCCGGACTATTAATTTCATCTCATTAGGATTCAATGACTGCTGAAACTATTAACAGTTAATAAAAGAAAAGGCAGTAGAAGCCAGGTAAGATATCTCATGGAGAAGTTTAGCTTTCCTAGTATGTGATAAAATCAATATAAATAAATTCAAAGTTAAACCAATGTGTGATTCTTAGAATTCAGAAATGGAACCCATATACGAGAAGCAAGACTTGCCTGATGCAGTTATTATACCTAATTACTGTTCAGCTGTATGACTTGCTTAGAGCAAAATTACCACAAAATGTAGACCAGCTTTCTGCTTAATAAGATTATTTTCCTTCTTATTAAGTTTATGAAATATTGCTCTGAGAATAATTCTTGTAGAAATCATAAGAATAAGATCAGGTTCTTCACTGGCAGTTTGCTGTGGGTTAGTCATTCACATTTACTGAACTTTCAAAACTCACGGATTTATCTAAAAATAAATAGTATTTTTTGGCATTTCCTGTTTGATCGAGCCCTCCTAGCAGCAGGCTGCTGCAGCTGAAAACCTTTGCAATTCGGGCAGGGCAACTTTTTGCTTGTTTTGCCCATTGAAATTCCTGCCTTGGAGTCAGGGAGAACTGGTGTGGGGTCCCAGCTCTGTCCTGGGCAAGGGCTCAGACAGCCTCTGAGGCTCTCTTGTACCTCTCGCTCCGTGGGCTTGAGGCATCCAGAGCTTTTGCCCCTCTCTTGGCACAGTGTGGGCAGAAGGGAAGTTCACAGATGATCACAGCTCTTTCTTACTTGGCGTCTTTTCTGGCTCAGATTTTGAGCAAATTGTGGTTTAATTAGCACTGTGAATTCTGTTTGTCCTCGTGCAGCGAGGATGGGCTCCGCTGCTGTGGCTCCTGGAGGCTGCCACAAAACAAATAAAGAAGAGTAATTTTCCAGCATGAGCCAAATAAATCTGTGCTTTTTGCCACTTCTGTGTTTAATCTGGCAAAGGAGGGGAGCTGGGGGGTGCACTGAACAACTGAGTTCTGTGTTGGATCTCGTGGCTGTTGGGAACTGAAGAACAATGTTAGCATTTGTTGTTTCTCTCATAAAATAGAGAAACCAGCACTGTCTTGGAAAATCTTTCGAAATAATTCACAAATGGATGGTTCCTCTGCAGGAACAAATACACTCTAAGGTCACTCTACTCCCCTGCATCTGCAGGCATTCTAGGACTACAAAAGGTAAAGATTTATTTTATTTTATACGAATATAAGAAAGATCTCCATATTTTCAGTCTCTAAATCATCTCTGCAATGCCATGTCATAGCTATAACAAGGTCTGATTGCTTTGCTGATCAAATCTTAGCTTAGCAGTGCTCTGATAAAAAGATATTAATGAGTTGTTGGCCGTTACGCTGTTTCTGTCAGACAGGCAGATAAACTGGACCAGTTTAATTGGAAAATGGGCAGTGGAGCACCAGCACAGCGTGTGGGGGAGAGATCCCATCTCCTCTCTTTTGGTAAGTGACTTAACTGTCCTCTTGTGGAAAGTGTTTCATGTCCAGGAGATGCAGAGCAGAACATAATTGCAGTGTGGGATTTTCACAAGTGCTTCGCTGGGGATATTTGGGAGTCAGTTAGGTAGTTTTGCAATTCGTAGTGTAGAGTGTATAAAATTACTTTAATAATTAATTCAGGCAGTTGTTTTTATGGATATGCTTAGGGGTGTTTTGTGCTGAATTCTGGCTGGGTTTATTTTTCAGTCTCATTCCTCTTGGTTTGTGGTTTTACAATCACCAGTACCTCAGAAAATTGGAGCAGTCGTGTGAGCATTGTCCAGTCTCTGTCTGCACCACTGCCGACAGAACCGAGGGGACACGGAATGAATCAGCTCGGGCTGCACTGGCCCTTCTGTAAGGATTCCACAGGCTGGCACAGGTCTGGCCAGACCAGCAGCATGTGAGGAGTCACTTCCTAGAGCTGCTTGCTTTTGAAATACAGGGACAGGGAGAGGGACAGAGACAGGGCATGGACACGGACAGGGAGAGGGAGAGGGACAGGGACAGGGACACGGACAGGGACAGGGACAGGGACAGGGACATGGGACAGGGATAGGGACAGGGACAGGGACATGG
>VWZW01001410.1:208586-247336 GCA_013397115.1 Edolisoma coerulescens | reverse complement strand
AGGGACAGGACAGGGACACGGACAGGGATAGGGACATGGGACACGGACAGGGACAGGGACAGGGACACGGACATGGGACACGGACAGGACAGGGACAGGGACAGGGACATGGGACAGGGATAGGGACACAGCCATTCTGCTCCCAGGGATGAGGCAGGCTGAGCTGAATGGAGACACTGACACCCTGCCCAGGATTTGGCTTGTAGATCCAATTCCAGGGGTGCAATTGCACAGCTGGCACATGCTCGCTGGGCTGGGCTGGGGTCTGTCAGGAGGCCACTGAGCACACACCGATTGCAGTTTTAATTACAGAAATTACACTTGGTCTTTTCCTCTCTAGCTGGAAGCAGCAGTACTTAGGCAGTGACCTGGAGACATCCAATTAGCTCTCTCTGAAAGCCACCACATAATGACTTGTTAAAAACTTCCCTGATGCTGCATTGTGGGCAGGGATAATTATTTGCTGCACTCAGAGTACGACTTCGTTCTGAGTCAATGGATAACTTTTCTAATTCCTGGAAAATGCTTCTGTGTCCTGCTGTGAGCAACAGTTATTGGTTAAGAGCTGATGCAATGGTTTTATCTGCATGTGGAGCTGCAGCCCTGGTGCCCTGTGAGGGGCTGGGGCCTGTCCAGCCCTCTCTGTAAAAGCAGAATTCCTTCCTTGTTCCTCCCTCAGCCCATTCCCACCTGCCCTGTCACCCCCAGGCTTTGAGATGAATCCTCCAGTGGTGCTAAAATCTTGCAGCATCCTACCATGAATGCTAATTCTTGCTACTTTGGGCAGGAAAAGCTTCCCAATTTTTTCCATGCTGCCCGGATAGTTCCAGTTCCTGCTGATATTCCAGAGGAGGCTGTGTTGTACTCCCTGTGAGTGCTCCTATGGCAGATTTCTTACTGCTCTCCTCTAGCCCAGCTTCCCAGTGTGCTGCCCTGAGCACAGTTTATTGCATTTTTAACCAGTTCCTAATTCCTTCTGAAAATCCCTTCCAGTAAATAAAGCTTATTTCAACAGCCCCATCACATCCGTCCCAGAGTCACCTGCACTCCTCTTGAATGTAGAATCTTCTTATTGTTTACATTTTTTACAGAATGAAATGAAGATATCCTGGCACATCCAAAGTTTCCAGCAGGGGTGATTTGTTTGTCTCTGAACCCTGTCCCAGTACACCGGGAGCCCGAGGTTTGGCAGGTATAAATGAAACCTCTAGAATGATCCAGTTACTCCCTGCCATGACTCAGAACAAGTTTTTCATCAAGCTGAAATGATAATCAGTGATGACAAAGGTGGCAGGATGCCAGGGGGACGATCCATGGAGCAAGGAGGAGGCAGGAAACACCACCTGGAGTCTGGAGCCAAGTGAATCCATGGCCAAGCAGCTCCAGGGGTCTCCCTGGTCCTGCTGCCCCAGGAGGGAGCAGGCAAAGCAGAATTCCATGGTCCTTAGCAGCACTGCCATGCCCTGAGTGCTTCCCATGGGCAGAGCTGTTGTTCCTGAGGCGAGATTCCTCGGATCCTGGATCCTCTTGTGAACTTCTCTGGGTCAGAATGGACCAGGACTGTCATGCCAGTGCCAGTCACCGGCCAGGACCACAGGAGCTGCTCTGGCAAAGGGGGTTGCTGGGGGCAGGAGGAGCTCCAGCTGTGCTGGGCAGTATCAGAGGGCCCAAATTCTGCAAAATGCTGCCTTCCAGCTCAGGGCCAAGGCAGGGAAGTTACAAACACACTGGGAGGAACAAATGCTGGACCTCATTCTGCCCAAGTTCAGAATATCTGGGGCTGATTCTGGTCTTGCTGGCCCATAGATTTTGTTTTTCTTATGCCTGTAACACTTTCTACTTAAAGTGAATAATAAGAGATTTAGGTATGCTTCAATTTTTCTTAATCCAGTATTTTCCTGACTAAACTTTTTGTGAGATGGAAGGTTCACTCCGGGGTGAATTTGGCCCACATGACAGGCAGAGTCTAGAATGAGAGCTGCTATCTGAAGAGGAAAAAGTAAATTTACCCACAGAAGGAAAGGAAACAAAGGCAATATTTATCCACAGCGGTGCTGCTATAGAGACTGGGCCATTTCAAACAGCAAGAATAAAAAGAGATGTGTGCTAAATTACCTCTGCTTGGGTCTGTCAGTGGCAGGCTCGTTACCATCACTACCTGCTGCACTGGTTCTGAACAACAGCTCTGCCACTATTGCTTTAGATGTTTATACTTACAAAAAAACTGTAGATTTGTGGAACTGGATGATTTCATTTTACTTTGACAATGAGGTTTCAGCGTTTAGAAAAAAGCTTTTCAGTCTCTTTCCCAGACTCCAAATTAAAAGAATAATTTGTCATGGAAAAGTACAAAAATGGGCCTAAGGAGAATTAAAGTAACATTTATTTTTTTCTCTGCATAAAAATGTACCTCAGAAGTTGAAAGGAAAAGATGCAGATGAAGAAGGCTGATCTAGGCACTGCTGCAGATTACGCACATTCTGTGCAGTCTTTGTTTATTTAGGGATGTAAACTGAAAATAAAACAAACATGGTTCAGATTTTTAAGTAGGTTTCCAGAAATCTTTCCGTGAATTCTGTTTTATCCTATTTATAGCCTGTCAGCATCAGTAGGTGTAGAACAACAAACCTGCATGGCATTGTCCCTCTGTGTTGGTGTGAAGGGTGTACAAAGCACAGGGAGGTACCACACGCTCACCTGGGAAATGTGCATTCCGTGGGTCAACGTCTCAGGCCACTTGGGGTGTCCCAGACACATCCCTGACCACGTGCAATGGCTTTGCTGCTCTCCTGGGATCTCCCTGACCTCCCACAGGTGACAGCAACCAAAAGCAACAGGATTGGGAGTGTTCTATACCCTTGGGATCCATCCCTTGGGATCCATCCCTGCTCTCTGCCCGGACAAGGAACTGGAGCCAGGACTGGCAGCCACCTGAAAACCTGCTGGGAAAACCCAAACCCAGCAGCTTTGCTGGGTCTGATGTTCCCAGACCCGTGCAAGGCACACATTTAAACACCCTGAGGTCAGACAGTCCCCACGGAGCCGATGGGGGGCAGGTGTTTAACTGGAGCTCCTGCCTGGATATGGGGAAGATCAGAGTCCTCAGTCACAGGCCCCAGGGAAAGGGGCTCCCAGCAGGCAGGAACAGATTGCCTTGAGGGGGAAGGGTCTGGGACAGGCACCTGGATTTCACAGTCACCTGTACAAGGAGTAAAAGTGATGTCCAATATATGAACGCTGTGTCTTATCCTGATCATGCACTGGTGAAAAAAATGTAAATAAATAAAGGGCTCTTTGTGGTGTATTTCCCACGTTTGTGCACCCCAGCCAGGCCAGGCTCATGCTCTGGAGCAGCTGCTGTGTGGTTTTGTGGGGGCTCATGAAGGCTTGGCCAACAAACAGGGCCATTTGTTATCCTGGTAGGATGTGGCAAAAATGATTTAGTCTCTTTTTAGCCATCACACGTCGGTGCTCTCAGTGAGACACTTCATTTAACAACTCCTATTTGACATTGCTGCTAAATAATCCAGCCAGAAGTGGTTTGATGTGCTGCATTCACATTTCACCTGAGATGGAAAGAGAGAGTGTGTATTTGTGGTGGCCCTTGTCCAGGCACTGCTCCAGAGGGCTCAGGTAAGTGCCAGGGAAAGCCCCCAGCTGCAGCTGTTTGTGCTGAACAGCATTCGTTTGCCAGAAGCCAAATTTTCCTCCTCTTTCTTTCCTTTTTGCTTGAGATCCCCTGTACAAAAGTGAAGGACCCCAGGTGACTGTGTCACTGAAGTGCTTTTTGTAGGGAAGATGGACGTGTCCAGGACTTTCCTGTGTGGAGCTGCTCTTAGGAGTTACTCAGGCTGGGTGTAGTTGGGGAGCTATTAGTTGAGAAATGATCTGGAAAGGATTAATAATGAATAGAAAACTGGGATATTGAAAGGCATCAAGTGTTCTCCAGGGAAGAGAACATGCTCCACGTTTTAATTCTGTGATCCTGGAGGCAGTGGGGTGTTTCCATGCTGGAACCAGGTGTGAGTGTCACCCCTGGGAGTGGTTTGCATGTCAGAGGTACTGAGAAAAATGTTCTGAGTATTTTTATAGGCACCTGTGAATTATTGATTTGGCTAATACTGTCATCATGCCAGCTGAATTATTGATTTAGGCTGAGTTCAGGAGCCTGGTCTGGGAGTGCACATTCTCATGAGTGACGATCTGAGGGGCACTATGAGAGTGGAGCCCAATCCATGGTTATCCACATCCATGTGCAAATTCCTTCTGCACCTTCCTGCACCCTGTGCAGCTCTCACTGAGCCTTCCTCTCCACCGCTGATGAGGGCTGGAGATCTTCATCAAGTCTTTTTCCATATTGCTTTGGTTTTTCCAATTTTCCTGAAATGTGTGTGTGCTGTAATAATGATGATCAAATCAGTGTTAAATTATGTGCCACATTTTTGGCCAGCATCAAAATTAAGAATACTTTATCAGCCATTCTGAAAGCCAGATTTGGAGAACAGAGCAACAGTAGCTCCAGTCAGCTTTCCTCTTACCATTAGGGTAATTACTTGATGTAATTTTGTATGTGATGGAATTGGTAGATACCTTAGAAAATTCCAGTATGTGCCTGTCTGCATCTTCCAGGGCCTGATACCTCCACAGTGCTCACTGTGTGTAACAAAGTCACTTCTGAACTGGAATTTATACTCCTGCATTGATTAGGGATGTTGGAAATCTTTGCCCCATGGGTAACTGGCAGGTTTACATTGAGAGTATTGGTGGCAGTGGGTTCATGAAAATACACAAGATATTCTTTATTCCGGGGTCTTTTACATCATCAAGGCATGATGTCATAGCAGGGTGGGAAAATCCAGATAAAAATAACCCCCAGGTGGGAAATACCCCAATGCTTGATCCATACTGAGGTGAGTTGCAGTTTCCCCAGTTCTTTTCAGCCTTATTCTCTTTGTAGCTTTTAAACTCTATGAAAAACAGCAAAGAAAGGATAAGCCAATTATTCAATTTTATTAAACAAAAGCAGTTAATTATGTTTTCTTGTCATTCTTTTTTATATTTGTGATCTTAAGAACACTTTCTGTCACCACTTACAGGTCAGCTCCAGTGGTCAGATGGGGTTTCCATCCAGCAGGAGTTTTCCTTGCCCTCCTGTTCACCATCCATCCCATCCTGGGCTGGGCTCACAGGGGGTACTGCCCGTGGCTGCTGCCCAGGACTGAGCAAGGCACGGGATGCTGGTCCCAGGCTGCTCATCAGCTCCTCCCTGATGGTAATTCTCTATGCCCGGGGGTTCTGATACTTAATTCTGCTGTCTATTAATGTTTCTTGTCCTTTGACCTGTGACAGAGGGAGCAAAGTCAAGCGCGGTAATTTCTTCCTGCCATACATGGGCATACATGGGAAATTTGGGATGCTTTATTGTCCAGTTGCAGCTGGTGTTTTCTTTGGTTTGCTCTGGGTTCCTGGCATGTTTTATAGCAGTGTCTGGGAAACCAATTTTTCTTCTCCCAGCTACAAAGCAGTACATGTGCTCTTAAACAAACCCCTGTCATTCTGACCAGCATCTTTAGTTTGTCTTCCCTGGTGTTGTCATGAAATCTACTTCACTCCCATATATTTGCTCTTTAATTTTAGTGTTGCTTGTAGCGATCTTACTTAGTTTAACAACGCTGTCAAACAACAGATTATACAAAAGGGCTGCATGTGTATCTAGTGTTTCTCCAAAAGGGGTTGTTTTATTTCAATTATGCTTTGTAAGCTGTAAAACTTCACTGGTTTCTTTCTTCCCTCTCACTTGTTTGCTACGTATCTTCTTGTTTGAGGAAGTTAGATGGGTTACTGGTGAGAGCCACAGTTTAACTGCTCCTCAGAGGGGGCTTTGTGGGAGAAAAAAGACAAAAAACGTTGTATTGCTGCTTTCACGGGCTGCCAGCCGTGTCCCTGTGGATCCAGATGTGCAGCTCTCTGTGCCCATGGCAGGGATGTGGCACCGTGGCTGTGAGAGGATCCAGGGCAGCCCAGGGCTGTCTCCATTGGCAGTGGATGTTAATTTGGACTGTCTGGGAGAATGGAGGGTTTGTCTGGACTGGTAATCATTGGCACAAGCCTGGATTCCTTTGAAGCTCCAGCTCCCATTGGTCCCACTGGAGCTGTGGATTCTGAAGGAGAAAAGAAGCCCAAGGTAGGGAGTGGGGCTGCTTCCCCTCTGGGGTTCCAGCTCTGCTTTCCTGGGAATGCTGAAAAGTGTATCCTGTAACACCGTTATGGTAACTCCACAGCATTGGTGCTGTTTGTAGAGGGCTGGGAAACAAAAGCAAAGAGTTCTAAATGTTCAATATCTCCCCTGTACATCACCTTCCCTAAGGGCAGCAGAGTCCAGGGCCTGATGTGAGGGGGGAGCCGTGCTGGGAGTTGCTGAAAAGAAACGGGGCTGGGTGTTCACATCCTCACAGGGCAGCACTGGGAAAACTTGGTATAAAAACGTTCCTCACCGAAGGAAAAGGGTGAGGATAACCCCCCCCAGGATCCTAAGCACGTTCAGCTGATTTAAGCAGGAATTTGAAAAGGTATTTTTGTAATAGAGGTCTCTTAGGTTTTTCTTTAGACCTTGAAGACAACCTTAGAAAACAAATTCTGGAAGAGAGCAGGATGTTGCTCCATGAACTGCCAGCAGCAGGGCTGTGCCACGTGCTGTCCTGTTGTAACAGCCCTCAGATTATTTTGGGGGCCAGTTAAAGATACTCCTGTTAAAAAGGGCTTAAAGTCGTTTTGTTTTTCAGAAGAATATGTTGATTTCTCTTTAAAAATCAGCATTTTACTTCTGCATTTATTGGTCGCACCTGTAGCTGTGCAGGGTAATTACCCCTCGTTTCTGAACAGCTGAAGGCAATATCTTCTGTGTGGGGGACACTGCTCTTCCTGCTTCCCTGCTGCTCCTCTTTCCCAGAAAAGCTCACAGTGCTGCTTTCTTCCATGCCATGTGTTGGTCTCACTTTACTGGTTTTTTATTTTATATTTTTTTAAACTCCACAAACACTTAAAATTCAGGCCAAGCCTTGGCACTTGGGAGCGCCTGGGATGGAGCACATTCAGCCATCAATTTTCAGCTCCTCACATAGGAAGAGACTGAATAGACCAGACTTAAACAAACTGCTGGTGAGTCTGGGAGATTAAACGAGGACATCACAGTGCAGGTAAGGAGGTTTAAAATTCAAGTCTGAACTGCTGCTTTTTCTTGTGCTGCCAAACTCTTTCCTTTTGCACAACCTTGGTCCCTAAGGCCTGAGGATGGAGAGAGACTTTGCAGGGTTGCTGCTGATACAAAGGAAGGGCTTAACTGGTCCAGCTGCTCCGTGGGGAGCGTGGCAATGTGTGAGTGAGGGTCCACTGCAGAGAAGCTGCACTGGGAGGTCAGTGGTTGTCCTGCAAAGCTCTGCTGCTTTATCCCTGTGCAAACACGTGGGACAGGGGCAGCAGCAATTCTTCTGCAGCTGGGACCTTGTTCCAGTGGAGTTGATGTTGTTCTTGGCTTCCGTGGAGGCAGAAACCCTCCACGAATCCCTCTGGTGCAGAAGGCAGAGCCATTGTTGATGATAACAGAGCTTTTAACTCCCTTTCTCTGTGCAGACCTCGCTCCTGCAGATAAGTGCTGCCAATAAGGGGGGTATTAGTACATAATACAATTTCTCACTGCTTGTCTCTTTTTATAAGAGCTCTTCATCTTGTTACCAGGCAGTCAATGCTATTAGAACCAAGCATGCAGCCCCAGAGAGGCTGATCTTTTCTGTCCAGGCTTATTTGAAATTATACTGACATGAGGGTTTTGGTGATCTGAGATTTATTTATAGCTCTTGTAATGGCAACAGCACACTTGCAGCTGGGTTTACGGGTTTGAAACCCTTTGGAGCCTTTTTGACTTGGAGAAGCACCCATCCCTCAGCTGCAGACACTCACAGAGGTCAAAGGGGGAAGCTGGTAGGAACATTCCTGGTGCCAGCTCAGCTCCTGGCATAGGGGAATGGTGGGTGGCCTGCTGGAGTTTGTGAAAAGGTGTTGTCTACTTTTCTTTGCAAGAGAGTAAAATTTGCTTTCATTAGTGCTTTGTTGTCCCCTCTTTGTTCACATCCTGAGCATCGACCATGCCAAGGTGTTTCCAAAGGTCCTGTGCCTGCTGGGGCCATGGAAAAGGGCAGCAGCACTTGGGATAATCCATTTTCCTGGAACAAAACCTGTGCAGGGCATGCATGTGCTCACACAGCTGCAGGCTGGGAGGGTGAATCCATCTGGAGATCCAAGGCCTCTGGTCACTGGGAGAATCCACGTGTAGGGAACAAGGCAATGGAATTTACTGGAATTAAAAAAATAAAAGTGGGGGGGAGTGTCCAGAGCAACTTAAGAAGCCCAACTCTGAACGAGCATTTCCTATTTGGATTCTGAGCCTGGTGGCACAGCGAGTTCAGTCCAATCTCAGTAGTTAAGCTGATTCTGTGAGACTCCACACAAGCAGGAGGATATTTCACAAGATGGGCTTTGTATTCAGGTCTCACAGGATCAGACTGAAAAGTCCTTAAACCTCCTTCTCTCAAGGAATTCATGTCTAGCCAAATATTTAAGAAGCAATCAGGGCTTAACAGGCATCCAATTTATTCACCATCTTAACAAAACAGGCTTGATGTTTTTTACTAGTTTGCTTCTCAAGAGTTACAAAAATAACCGGTGGGGATTGCTAATAGGAATTGTCACCTGCTTTGTTATTCTGTTTGCTCGTGTGAGTGGACTTCAGGGTAGAAGTTTCCATCTGTATTAAGAATGTAACTATTTTCCAGCCTGTGTGCTTAAAGATTTCCTAATAATAATTTTTAAAGAAATGCTTACAGGAGGTTTTGTTAGCGCGTGAGCCTGGGAATAGGTCACAGTTTGCCACCTTCTGGTTTTGCCATTTGGAGAAGCTAATTTTGTTACAGGAACTGCTTCTGGCCACTGGTGAGCAGCGGCTGCAGAGAGGTGCAGCGAAGGGGCCCCTTCTGAAGCATTTCTGTGCTTTTGAGAGGCTGGATTTTTTTTTTTTCCTGTGTTCGTTACTGCTCCTCTTTGCCTGGGGAATGGTCCTACCCTGTACCAAGCTCCACCCTTTTCCTAAGGGCACCTCCTGTGCTTTTAAGAGAGCCCCGATTGTTGCCTAATCAAGGAGAGCTCTAATGACCCCATCTCATTTCCCTGATTTAATGAGCAGAGCAAATCAGTGGCAGCTCAGACACTGCCAACTTCTGAAACACAATTCAGCACTAAACCCTCCACTGGCTTGGAGTATCTCTCAAACACTGATATTCTTCCAGTGACCTGATGGATGGGAAGAGGTGACCGAGCAGATAATTGGGTTGGGCTGGGCCTGGGGATCTGCTGTGAGTGCAGACAGGGGGAGTTTGATGTGTCTGTGCAAGGGATGAGAAGCTGGTGCTTTGTATTTCCAGTGGGAGAAAAAAGGGTTTGTCTGCAGGGCAGGGTTCCTTCCAGCCAAACCCAGACCGTGTGAACGGCAGCACAGCTTGCATCACTGGTGGCAGCCCCCCAGGGAGGGGCTGGTGTAGGTGGAACCTGTTTGGGGTGGAGGTTATGAGGAATTTTGAAGTATTTGGAATTTTACTTGTTTGGAATAAAGAGATTTAAAAGTAGGATCAGCCGGTCCTCAAAAGAAACGTGGACAGAGGACCTGCCTAACACCTTCACCTGTGACAAACAAAGGTTAGAGCAGCCGAAATCTCTGGGCGGAATGTTGGATCTCAGGGGACTGAATGTGGATTTTAAACCTTGTAACTGAGAGCTGAATGAGTGAGGTAAAGGGACATCTAAAACCTAAAGGGACACATGTGACTGACTGCAGCCCTTGGGATCATTTTGGTTCAAGAGTTAAGCTCTGGTCGTTGGTGATTAAACTTCAACAGCCAAGAGATCTCTGCTGGGAGATGTTCCAGCACACTCGAATACTTTGCACACTCAAACTTTCACCTAAATCTTGGGCTCACCTCTATTGATGTTATTCATTAGCATGACCTTGGATGCCAAGAAAAAAACCCTTGGGAGAGCTAATGCTCCTGCATAATGCGATTCAAATGTAAATGTGCATTTCACAGCGATTGTGCTGCTCTCCTCCAGTTTGGGGAGCGCATCCTTGCCCTCAGGCAGCGTGTTCAGGTACTGCCTCTTTTGAAACAGAGCTGAAAAGGAGAAGGCAAACAGGCCTTAGTTGTAATCCCAGGGGGGTTTTTTTTTTGTGGGTTAGATTCAGTTTATGACTAAATGAAATAACTGAGCTTGCTAGGAAACGCTGGATGACACTGGGGTGTGAGAAGCCTGTTAGTGAGGAGCTTTTCCGGTCTTGTACTTAATTTCTTTTTGGCTCTTTTGACCCAAAGTCTGTCCACTCCATGAGAAGACCACAGTGAAATGATTCCATTGCAATTCCTGATTTACAGATTGCAATGTAAATTGCAGTGTTTGAAGGACACGTAGGAAAGGGTCTTATCCGAGAGGCAGTGCCCTTGAAGACCTACTTCTGAAACAGTGATAAAAGGGGAGATTTAGAACTGTGGAACAACATGATGATGTAAGAGGTAATTAATTGTAGTCAGACTTATTTTCTGTCTTTATTAGTGAGGATATTAATGGTTCACAAGTGCTACAGATTTAGAATGTTTTGGGTTGGACAAGAGTTCCCTTTTGAGTTGCAGTGAGGGACAGGTGTTCACTGTTCATTTGGTGCTGTTTAGGTGCAAATGAAAACTTGGACCTTGACCTAAAAAGTTCATTAAAATGATTTGTCTGCATGTTGTCCAGTTTATATTTAGCATTTCCTGGGCATGTGCAAGCAACTCCTGGCTTGAGCAGATTCCAGCCTTAGGCTTTGCAAGCAAAGAGAGGCCAGGGTGAGCAGGACCTGTACATATGAATTAGTAAAATTCACTGTAACTCACAATCTGTCAGCAGAGGAGTTTTAAGGTCACTCTCCAATTGTTGCCCAAGCCCATAAAATGCTGTTTTGCAATTCTGGTTTTTTTCAAAGCTCGGATATTTCCTTACCATCATGCCTGGTACATGGCTCCTTCAAAACCCCAGTTATGGGCTACCCCAGGTAAATTTTATTTATTTGTTTTAGGTTGTTCTGTTGAGTCTTTAGTGGGAACAAGGACATTATCACTCTGCTCCTGAAAATTATTCCTTAAAGATGATTGAACCTGGACTGTCTTGTTGTAACACCTTAGAATGAAGCACCAGAGCTGTATTGCTGCTCCTTCTGTTCGTAGCAGGTAGGAGGGGGCAGAGTGTGAAATAGGGAGGGTGTCATATTCAGTGTTATGCCATTGCATAGTTACAGAAATACGAAATAATTTAAAATACTCCAACCAGTGCTGCTGCAGGTTGGAGGATGAGCTTGATAAACCAGATTTTATCACATACCCCAGTGTGGTATTTTCATGTAGATCTCTGTAAAGAATGGAGCAGAAATGACTCCTCCATTAGGGACACCAGGCCCACCTGCCCTGCCCCTCTACAGGGCACTGACACTTATTTTTCCCTGGGTTAAGTGCAGATGCTGTGTGGCAGCACCAAGCCCTGCATCTCAACATCCTGAGCGCAGGGAAGGTGCTGGGAATGTGAACCAGCACTGGAAGCACTTGTGGAAACAGGAACTGTGCAGTGCTTGAGCAGGTGCCCTTTGGGCCTGGACATCCCCCAGTTAAAGGCACTGGGGCCACCTCTGGCAGGGCCTCAGCAAGGGAATTTCAATCACACTCTCTTCAGGTCTCAGCACCACATGTGTCTTGTCTTTTTTTAAGCTGGTTTTGAGCTGGACCCCAAACACAATGGCACTTGAGTAACTGTTCCTTAGCCTCCCTTGTAAAACGCTTCAAGCTGCTTCACCAGGCTCTGCCTGAAGGACAGGCCTGGCAGAGGACAGAGCTGTGCAGCACTGCAGGTGTGCTGATAAATTTGGAGCTGATTGATGCCTGGTGCAGGAGTTGGTTACAGCTTCTTCCCCTTCAGGTGGCATCTCTGGATGGGGGGTTTGGGTTTCTCATGTTTGAGCCAAAATGAGATGCCAAAAGCTGCCTGGAGGAGCAAAGGTTCTTCCTAAGAGAAGGCAAGGCAGAGAGCAGCCTGCGAGGGCTGCTGGTGAAAATGAATGTTGGCATCTACTATTGGTGAGTTGGGGGTTTAGGGGTGAGGGGAGCTGTGAGGGAAAACCAGGGAAGAGAAGTGAGAAACAGAAGAGTGGGAAAGAAGGGAAAGCAAAGGTCAGGAGCAGTGGCAGTCCTGAAGGTGTTCAAATGGCTGCTGCTGAATGAATAGTGAGGTACTGAACAAATAGTAATTAAAATCCCAGCTACTATGTAAATGCCAGATTAGAGCTGTGATCTTTTTGCAGACTTTCCTTGGAGGTGAGTGGGAGTCTGTACGTTACCCTTGGGAAAGCTTCAGCCTAAATATATGCTCAAAGCCAGGGAGCCTCAGACTTCCTGACATGAGCTGACGTCCCCTTGACACATCCCAGCAACACCCTGAGGTCTCTCTGAGGTTCCACTGCTCGGTGTTTCCAGCAGGGTAATTTCAGTGTTCTCCTGCAGATGAAGGTGTTTCACTGAGGCTCTCCTGTACCACAGCTCGGAGCTGCCTGGGTTTCCAACCTGATCCAGAACCGAGCACTTCCCTTGCTCTGAAAAGTGTGGTCGTGTCTGGGGGAAAGGATGCTCTCACGGGGGCAGGGAGGATTCCACACTCCCGTAACGACTGGAGTCTCCCAGGGCACACACAGGGTGCAGTTTTCACCCCAGGGTTGACAGGGGTAGAGTGCAAGGGCTGGGGAAAAGCTATTGACAACTTATTTGCTGAACACATCTCTATAGTTCTGTTTCTATGGCAACCCTGATGTGAAATGTGTTGCCAGAAAAACATTAGTTACTATAGAAACATCTTCCTGTGAAAAGTTTACTTTGTAACACATGATACCTAATATTAGTTTTTTTTAAGTTAAGCCACCCACATGTGTTGGGCTCAATAAACAGATCATTGTACTCGGGGTGACAGAGCTGGCAAGGGACAGGACCTGCCTGGCTTCCCCTCAAACCCTCTGCTGGACTCGCCTGCCCCCAGACTGAGCAGCACTGAAGGCAACAGAAATGTTGTACTATGCAGGATGTGATGGACTCTGGACACAGCTGTACCTGGAGTATTGGTTGAGACCCCTTATTTTGTGGGAAATCAGTCTGTTTTGGTTTTCAGTGGATTTAATGTTTTCATATTAAAAAAAACAACCTCACAAATCCTGAGTTACTGGGCTGCACCACTCAGACTCTCCCTAGTGGCCAGCAGGACTTGAAAACTGGGGGAAGGTTTTGGTTGGCTTTTTTAAGGTCTTGTTCTAGAGACAGCTTCCTGGAAGTGAGGCTTGAATCTGGTCCTTCAGAGAATCGTTTAGGTAGGAAAAGACCTTTAAGGTGTTTTCAGCGTCACCAAGGTAACAACCATCAGTCACCCCACGGCAGTTTCATTCACGGGTCTCTTCTCCTGCCAATATGAGAGTTCCTTGCTCAGAAATGGTGCAGGGTTTGAGGCCGTGTGAGCTGGAGAAGGTCCTTCAGCTGCTGTTGGGGCTTTGCTGTGTATATTGTGCTGGTATGAGGCTGCTGTGGGTTCACTGTGCTTGGGGGTTAATGGAAAGGATTTCCTGTCCCCTGGGGGTTTATTTCTGCCTGGTTCTGAGTGCTGCATCACCTGAGCACATGAGAAAACTGTAGTAATGGTTTAGCAAATGGAAAAGAACAATTCCCCATTGTCTCTGTGCTCTGGTGAATCCCTGAGCTCCACAAAGCTTTCCCACACCTCCTCCCAGGAGACAAGTTCAGTGTTGTCACAACGTTGTGGTTGAGCACATCAAGCTGCAGCCATAGGAAGCTGCTGCAGCGCTGTGCTCCTCCTTTGGGGAGTCTGAGGCCTTGGAGAAGGACTCAGCCCCTACAGGTTCATGGACAAAGAGTGGGGTGTGAGGAAATCCATCACCTTTTCTCCCTGAATTAGCTGAAAGGTGAAAAAGCTTTTTAATTCTGCTAATTGCACTTTGCGGTTCAGGCTGAAGTCTTCCAGGAAACAAGTTTGGTTTAGAAATTTCTCAACTTTTTTTCCAGTTTTGTCAACCAATTTCTAGCCTAGAGGCTTCCCTCTGGGAAGATGCTTAAGGGCCATATGTTGCTTGGCTGGAGGGGGGAGTTGTTCCTGGAATAGTGGTGGATGAAGCAGTTAATGTGCATTGTTTTACAGGATGTGCAAATGAGGAGATGTCACAGGCATGAATGGATGTGGGCTGTGTGCACAAATGGAAATGAGGTGCAAAGGGAAGGGTTCTGCTGTTGCCTCCCCAGGGACAGAATGTTCCCTGTTAATGGCCTGGATGTGCTGACTGCTCTGCAAATGTGCTGGGCTCAGTCCTGTGGTCAGCTTTGTATTTGCCTTGAGGTTGGAGGGACCTTGTAAACTCCGATCCTTGTCTGAACAGAATTTCCAAAGAAAAATGGATCTCTTAAATGGACCTTCGGTGTAAGGATGTGTTTTTTCCATTGTGGAGCTGCGGAAGGCAGGTTGCAGAGGTGGCTTCAGAGGGCCTAGTGCTGGAAGATACAAAGGGAAGAATAAAGAAATTAGGAGATATTGTTCCAGAAATGCGGTTCTTTAAGCAAGTGCCCCTTCTGAAGGTTGGTACCTTCTCATCACTGCTGCTGGGTGTCTGTGTGCACAAAGTCTCAGGTTATCTGATGTGCTTGAATGAAGGGAAGAAATGACATCTCTGAGAGGCTCCAGGAGGATTGTGTTCAGGTGAGGTTTAGGCCATTTTGGACTGTTATGTTTACGAACTTGTACAAAACTTAAGTTTATGTAATTCCACCAGCCTGTTTATTTTTAACTTAAATGCTGCAATTGCAAAACTCAGGACTGTTTCTGGGTTTGTATCTTTTCCCCAGTATGTGCCAGCTTTAAGCATGAATTTCATGCTCTCTGATCACCTGCAAAGAGATCTCTTGCAAAGTCCTTTAGACTTCCAGGGCCTGGGGATGTGGAGTGGACCTGGCATGAGCCTGGTTTGGAGCAGGGCTGAGGGGGACAAGGGCTGTGTCTCCTTGCGAGCCTGACAGGCACGTCAGGCAGCCTTCCTCCAAGGGATTCAAAGTCAGAAGGATTAGATTGGCCTCCTGTTTTCTGAAGAAATCTGAAACTTGGAATAGACATGTGAACACACAAGCTGTTGTTTCTGGACTCCTATAATAGCCCTGCTCTTGGTGCTGCAGGAGTTTTCCTTCAAGCACATTTGTGTGGTGCAACTGTGGCATGGAGTGATTGGCGGGACCCATCTGCCCGTCCTGCGTGTGGGGCCCAGGGGACCGGAGAAAAACAAGATCTGTTAATTTGGGGGAAGGAAAATATCATCTTCCCACTGGCTCTGGTGCCCTCCCAGCCCCAGAGCTTCGCTCCTCTCCCCCACGCTGGGAGGGGGTGATGCTGCTCTGGCTGCCAGCGCTGCCCCGCTGCCTCCTGCCCTGCACAGCTCTGGGGAGCCTCGGTGCCTGGCTGGGAAAGGCTTTGCTCAGCAATGCAGAGAGGGAAAAGGACCCTTTGCTCGCCTCAGATGCGGCCGAGCAGAGCCCACGGGGCTGTTGCCACCACTCGGGTGCTTCCTTGGGAGGAAGCAGCCCCGGGAGCGGGGGCTGCCGGCAGGGGAGGCTGGGCAGAAGCAAAGGCAGTACTGGACAGACTGCTGCCTCTGTGGCTGTGTCTTACAGGTGTGGGGAAAGGCCACACCAGCCTCTGCTGCTGGACCGGGACGTCAGGAGGAGGCTGCAGGTTTGGGATACTGGGCTGTGTAGCAGTCCCAAACCCCTCAGCATCCTGAGATGACCCAGGGCTGGTTCTTCACAACCCTGGTGGTTCAACACCTGCAGGGAAGCTGGGGATGAGCAGTCACCTCAATTGAGTGCCTCGGGACAGATCCCAGGGGCTTTGAGCCAGGCTGAGCTGTGTTTTGATTTCCATGTTTGCTGTGCTCTGAAGAAGGGAAAAATCTGTGACTGGATTTTCACTGCCAGCCTTGATCAACCAAAGCTGTGAACACATCCTGAAGGAATGAGTGAAGGCTCTGTGAGCACATCCAGGGGGAACGAAGGCTCTGTCCAAAGGACACACCAAGAGGGGTTGGAAAACAGTACTTCCTTGGCAAAATGGCCATGAGGATGAGCAGAGCTTCCAGCACAGTAGATTTCCTACTCTTTTGCCTTCTGCTTTGGCTTTCCTCATGTCCTTGCCAGATGATGGCTGCTCTTCATACGTAACCTGAAACGTACTTGAGCATCTCTGCCAGCTACTCCTTCTTGACACCTCATGGAGGTAAGGGCTCATGCAGAGAAGGATATTGGCTGGAGCCAGTTTGATCTTGTGGATGGGCAGAAGAGATCTCCAGAGTCTGGAGTTCAGGTGTTTGTGGTGCTTGTTTAAAGTCTGAGCAGTCCTGGGCATTCCACTGGAGGTCTGGGGGTAAATTTCAGTGTTGCTCCGTTGATGTCCGTATGGAAGGGGGAGGAGTTCTGCACTGGGAACTTCAGGACAGAATGTTCTAATTTGGGTACCATAAATTATACCCATGAATAAGCATGTCCTGGTTTTTCAGAGGTGCTGAACACTTATAATTCTATTGACTTCAGTGGAAACTGGAATGAGCCCAGTGCATGCTTTGGATAAATCATGTTATGTAACAGAAAATGATGGTAATTTATGTTCAAGAATTTTTCATCACGGCACTGAGCTCTGTTCTTTGCAGCTGGAAAGAATGAAAAGTTTGAGGAGTTATGCTGAGACTCTCAATTCACCTGCCCTGGTACCTGCAGAGCATTTCTGATGTGCAGCCCCAGGACTCCTGCCCCGTGCTGGCTTTTACCTGTCCCAGTGCTGGGCCGTGCAGGGGACGATGCCACCCCGTGGTGTGACACCACTGGAACACTGAACACCTGGAGTTTTGGGAGGTTTGGGATGTAGAAACCCTTTGGCACGAGAGATCCCTGACATTTAACAGATGTGGGAGCCCTGGAGAGGTGTGTGCCGGTGGCTGCCTGTCCCAGGCCCTGCAGGGCAGGTGTGTGAGCATGGGCGTGGGCCAGGCCAAAGGCTGGGAGCACCGTTCCTCATCCTCCAGCCCTTGGTGTGTAAATCAGGGCTGCTCCTGGGCCATCCCTCCTGTCCCTGCAGGGAGAACATGAGCAGGACTTGGGTACCCTCCCAGCACTGCTGTTGCTTTCAGGAAAGGTGCAGGGAACATCAAGTGCAAATTAAAAATAGCAATAAAAACGAAGTGAGGAAAGCAATCAGAACACCTAAAATCCAGCACTATCTTTAATCATAAGTGGAAAAAAAATTTATCGAGTGTTGTTTGATCACAATCTAAACACAGCCTAAACAAGCCTTTGAATTTGTAAATGACATGCAATAGAGGTATTTTTAGCTCATGTTGCTCAGATCTTGAGGAGGATTTTTTGTATGTTTTAGCTTATCACATTTCTTGCATAATAAGCTCTAGTTTTGCACAGCAGTTTAATTTTCTGTGAGCCTATTCCGTATGCAAATAACTTTTCTTTTGTGGTCTCCAGTGGCAAGATTATCTCCACGCTGAGTGGATTTAGGGTGAAAAGAACTTTACTGAAGGGCAAGATTATAATCTCTTCGTTTACCTGGTTTGTCTTTCTCAGGCCTGTTTTTATTATCAGTTTGCTCATGTTTTGTTCCCTCTGTTCGAAATTCCAACGAAAATGGCGAAGCTTCTCGCATCTTCAGGGAGTGCCAGAAAGCCAGTTTTTGTTGCATTTTCCGATTGAGATGTGCCCTTTTTACTTTTCATATCTCTACCTGAGTGTGCTTAGCAGGATCCATCACTTTTGTGTGAGTAGAAAATGCTCTTTAATAAAATTAATAACCTGGGTTTCTGAGGTGCTCTTCTGCTGATAGTGCAAGAGCAGCTGAAAAGCTCAGCCTTATCTTCAGGGCATGCCAAGATGGATTTTGTCTCCTGGAAATGGATTGAGGACTTTGGAGTGTAGATATGGGGCAGCTACAGAAGACATGCACAGCTTCCCGGGGATGGAAGGGCTGCAGGGAGGTCACAGACAGCTGGGTTTGGAGCCTTTTCCAAATAAAGTGGTGCTCAGATCTAGTTTTGCAACAAAACAGAATGAATCCTCTGCTTCAGGGACGGATGGTCCAGGTGTTTCTGTGTGGGCCCAGAGGGGCAGTGATGGAAGTGCCTGGGGCTGTGTGCTGGGGAGGAGACCTGCTGCTTGAGGCAGCTGGGAGGGAGCAGAAAAGCCTGGAAGAGGCTGGAAAGGCCAGGAAAACTTAAAGGAAGGAAAAAGGAAAGGCAAGAACACAGGAGGAAGAGGTGGAGTTGGGCAGTTCTGAGGAAAGAACTGAGTGGGGCCTTTCCTCAGCAGTCCTGTGCCTCAGCCAAGCTCCTCTCCCCATGGAGAGCTGGAGCTGTGGGCCAGGGCCAGTGAAACAAATCTGCCTCTGATGGACAATAAAACTGGAAATGCCAGGGGAGAAAGTGAGCCCAGGGCCCTCTGTCCCAGGATGTGTAAGGATGTGCTGCCATAAGCAGAATGGGAATCCTGTATTTTGACCAATAATTCAATTCCCCACTTGTATTTAACACCTGAAGTACAACAAACAACGTTCACAGGACGTGTGGTTCTTCCTCCCTCACCGGCAATGATCAGTCCCAGCAGAGGCCTGCTGAAATCAGGTGGACTGATTGAATAATAAATTTCAGGGTTCTTGGCAATTTCAGTGAAAATGAGAGTAGCTGGAGAGTTGGAGGCCTCATTTAATTACAGAAGTAATTAAACTGGAGCTGGGCTTGGAGCTGCAGTTCAGCACAGCGTTGGGAGCAGCACTGACTCCAGCCTGGGCTTTCTCTGCCTGTGTGCTGCTGTCCATTTGGCATTTGGGGATCTCTGCCATCCCCTTGATTCATGGAGTTGTCATAGGAACTATTCCCTAAGCTGTGCTCTGACTTGTTCCACGAGGCACTTTATTGTGTTATAAAGTGTTGACAGCAAAGCACAGGGATAGATTTTTAAATGTCACCAAGGTAACTGCTGGCATTCAATTACAGTTTCAGATAAAGATGAATCCCTTCTGCAAATGGGACTGTGTGAAAGTCAAAAACTGTGCTGAGGATGAGGGTGATTTGTGATACAGCAAAGAATTCTCCTGTCACTTTGCAAGGTTAATTGTGCCCCTTCTGGTTTTTGGTAACACAAAAGTAGCTCCATTCTCCAGCAGGTGTCTTGAGAGACCCTGAGCACGTGGGACTCAGCCGTTTGGGGTTTGTCCTGGTCTGCTCTCTCAATGACTCTGTCTCTCTGTGGCAGGCCCAGGGCTTATCTCGGTGATGTTCTGTCACACCCAGACTGACTCTGCTGTAAATGGCATTTCTCTGGGCTTACATAAACACCCAGAGACCAGAGCAGGGCTTGTCTGCAAATCTCTTGGAACCTCAGATTGTCTCATTCGTCTTAAGCCTGAGAAGATGAAAGTGCCAGGGCTTGTGGGGATTAGGGAGAGTGGACAGCTCGAGAGAAAACTTGTGCTTTGGAGAAGGCTTTTCGAGCCTGGAGAAGAGTGAAAGTGCATTTGTGTGTGGGATCTGAGGGGTCAAGAGGGGAGGAGAGAAGGGAAAGGTACCAGCAGGGTGAGAGCCTGGCAGAAAAAACATGTGGATGGTTTGGTGTTGGGAATCGTGTTAAAGCTGGGCTTTGGGAGTGGGAGCTCCCCCAGGCTGTGGGCAGTCCTTCGAGGGCAGGAGACCCCTTGGGGGCTCTGCAGGCTCTGAAGAAATGACCCCTAAACCCCCTGAGGCCCTCGTGGTTTGAGGCTGTGGCCGTGGAAAGGCTTCTTCAAAGCAGGCCTCCCCAAAGTGCCTGTGACAGGCAATGCTGCTCCTTCTTCACCAGTTTGCCTCCCCCATTGTCTCCTGTCCATTACATCTCTACATCTTTTCAGAGTGATAATCACTAAAATTTAGGCTATTATACATTCATTTTTCTCTCCCATTAAGAACAGCCTTTCCTTTCTCAATAAACTACCTTATCTTTTATTTGAAGTTTCACAGTAAATGTGAAAAGAACAGAACCTGACAATGTCATCTGAGGAAAGCAATTTTATTTTAAGGTAAAGTGTTTTGTGAGCAGCATCCTGATTGCCTGGCAGAGCTAAAAATAGGTGACTGGTTAAGTAGCTGATCTGCATGTGGAGACCTGGGAGTGATGCATTTTCACTGCTGCCCAGTAATTCCATGCCAAACATTGTCCTGGTGCTGGAAATGTAATGGAGGGGGAGCTGTGGCTTCCTCGAGAGGTGCCCATGGCAGAGTGGGTGAAGTAAAACGTTTCTGTTTAAAGCAGCATAAACAGCAGCAATTTGATTTATCGGCACAATAAGAGGTGTCAAATTTCAAATTATTTTACAGTGGTATTTGCAGGTGTTTTGTGTCTGAACAAAACCCACAGTGCCCTTATGAAGGTGGAACAGCAAACCTGGGTAATGAACGGGTTTGAGAGACAGCAGCACCACATTTCATAGCAGAGAACAGCTTTTAGGGCCTGAATGATGTTTTCTGCCCTGTTCCAGTGCAGGACATGCCCACCTGTACCTGCTGCTCCATGGGCTGCCAGACCTGATCCCTGGCAGGAGAGGTTGGTGCTGCCAGTCCCAGCCTTACTGCCTGGCAAAGCCATGGAGACACAGCCCAGGCTGTGCTTCTGCCCCCAAAAAAGGCCTTAAAAATGAATGTGAAACTCCCTAAGATAAACGGGAAATGTGAGCAAAGCCCGAAGATGTACAGAGCACTTGTGCTCCCTTGACAAGCGACACGAAATCCAAACAAAGGGCTGGGATTCCACGGGGATTTGCCATGTAAGGGGCCCAGAGGAGATGCAGCCTCCTCTGCCAGGACAGCTCTGTTTGGGTTTGGGTCTTGGAACAGGGGCAGCTCTTCTCTTTGTTTTAAAGCTGTCTTCTTGAAATTTCTTTAATCATAATCCCCCTTCCATCATGAGCCTGCCTACCAACAGAATATTTGTCCCTCTTAATGCCTCTATTTCTATCCTTCCCCCTCCATTCTCCCTCCCAGGCACACTCTTATTTGGATTTCAGCCCTTCAAGGAATACCACTCTGGGAGGGATTGCAGTCCTGGGGTGTCTCCATCACTGCACAATTCCCCTGGAAAAAATATAATGGCTGAAGAATTTTTGCTGTTTTCTTTTTAGAAGATTAAGTCAGGTCAGGTTCTAGACAGCCTTTGCTCTTTGGGGAAAATTTCTCTTTTTCTGGGAATGTGGCACAAAGAGAATTGTTTTGGGAAGGGGTTCTGGACGTATCTCTGTGGATACAGCTCTTGCCTGGTGCAAACCCCAGTGCCTGCAGCCACACACTGAGCAATTCCCTCTCATTCTGCCTCACTGTTGGGGGAAATGAACTCTGTGTTGTTTGCAAGATAATTTAATGCAGTTTTAGGATGGGAATCCCACATTCCCAAGCAAATTGCAGTAAATGGCAAAGAGCAGCTGGACTCCTGTGGATTGTGCTGAGCTCCATCCTCAGTGAAAGGAGAGGCAGTGGATGCTTTATTTGTGACCCCAGTGAGCAGTGGCTCGGCCAGCAGCACTTTCTGTGGCAGTGAGAGGCCGTGGGCTGACCCCAGGGAATTGGGGATTTTGTGCTCCCATTTGGTCCAGGGGAAGGACTCACTGCAAACTGGTGGCAGAAGGTCTCAGATGCAACTCTTACATTCCCTGGAAATCTCTTGTTCCTGGAAATGTTCAGTCTCAAAGGAAACCAATATTGTAGAGAGGGAATTAAAGTGGGAATGGGAATATGATTTAAGGATTGATAAACTGCTCTGTAACTTCGTGAAAGTTTCTGTGCAGTTCAAAGGCATTTCCCTGTTCAGTTTTAATATATGCAAAACATTTGGATAATTTTCCTAATGTTTTGAAATATTTCTAGCAAGGGAAAATGGAAATAGTTTTGTTTCTCATTTCCCTCTTCTGCCTCTAGGTAAATTCTCTGGAGGTTCTCTCTGACACTTTTGAATCTCAGTTCAACAGCTCTTCAGGGTATTTGTGTTAAACACACAACTTGTTCAGAAGCTCTGTTAGGTTTGAAGTGATTCAAGCACAGAAGAAAGCAGATGGGAGGATACACTGAGTGCTTTTTTGTTTTTAAAAAATGCAGTGATATAGTAGAAATAGTTCTCATTTTGCCTTTGGAGATGGATATCTAAACTAGAGATTCACCGATTTAGTCTGGAACTTTACTCTTCATGAGACAGGAGACTGAGGAATCCTGTCCCCTGAGGATTTGTTCTCCGAGGATTTGTTCTCTAGATCTGTAGTTCTGGAGACAAAGCCCTGTGGGTGTCGGTAAATCTCAGTCTCTGGGTTCAGAAGCACCAAATGACAGAGAAATCTTTAGTTCTTCTGGACCTGGTGTCCATGTGTCACCCCCAGAGCCAGAAACAGCTCCCTTCCCATCCAAAGAGAGCTGTAACTCAGTGTGAACGTGTGCACACATCCACAAATGGTTTTTCTTTGGTTTTCTCTCACATTCTCCTCCTAATCTGGAAGGTGGAACCAGCTGGGAGCTAAAATGCTGAATTTATCCCCACAAACATGAAGGGAAGAGCTTCGTTTTCCCTTTTGTACAGTCTTTGCCTGGTACATGTTCTAATTAGAAAAACAAGAACTGGTAAAATTTCAATTAAATCTTAAGCAAGCCAGTACATTAATTAAAAGGAATGCTGATGGTCTTAATTAGCAACATATTAACATGCTGTGAGCAGCAGAAGTTCTACTGAGTTGGCTGGTCTGACTGATTCACTGGTATTTACTGCTCATTAATGAGAAATCGCAATCATTAATGCTTTTTGCGCTTTCTTGATAGGAAAGTTAATTGTGTGAAGACCTAGAGCTGCACTGAACATCAGTGCCAGGATAAGGTGTAGTGTGTGGGGCTGCTGAAATTATTTCCCTGATGATTAAGAGGTTCTGAGCTTTCTGCCCCTCTGGGAGGATGAGGTGACTCTGAACCACATGATTTTTTAAAAATAATGTTTACATAAAAATGTTTGGAAAGCATCTGCTAAACACACATCTGTCATGGCACAAGAAAAGCAGTTTGTCCAACACTGGCTATAAAATTGTTGATCTTGATCTGTCTAGACAAGAGCTTGGTTGTATTAGAAGATGGATTTCATGACAATTAAGGACTTCCACCCTCAAGTGCTTTAATAAAATTGAGAAGCCACTTGAGCATTCTCAAGAGCACCTTTTTGATTTGTACCAAATTATGGATTTAATAACCTCTAATGAAGCAGACGTTGAGTTACAGTTTGGATGGAGATGGCCCAGATCTCATTGCTCTGGGCTGTGTTGTACTTTGGTTATCGTGACATGAGAGTTAAACACTGGTGTTGGAGCTTGTTTGGTCTGGTTTTACTACACCTCACTCTTAGGTTAATTTAACTTCCCATATAGTTTCTATTTAAAGCAGGATCAGCTGTGGGTAAAGCTGGGTCCAAAGCACAGGCTTAGGTTCAGGTGTTCTGCAGGTGACTAAATCAGAATTATGTGTCTGAGGCTCCGTGTGCTCTTTGCACCTCCAGGAATGTGTTCCTCTCCTCCTGCCCCCTGCCAGGCAAGGCCGTGTTCAGGAGATCCTGGGTGGGCTGGGGATGGGGCTCCTGCCCCCCTCCCCTGCTGCCAGAGCTCTGGGACCACAGGGTGTGCTCTGGGAAAGGAGCTGCTCCAGAGGAGATGCTGGGGGAGGAGGATGTTCTAAAGGTCAGCCAAACCTCTGGGGAGCTTCCAGGCAGGAGAAATTACAGCTCTGCTCTCACTCGTGGGCTTTGCAAGAGGAAGGAAAGAGCCAAGCCTGGTGCAGTGGGCTCTGACGGGAAGCCCTTTACACACTGCTGCTGGGGGGTTCCTCTGGGCATTAATGAAAGGCAGCACTTGTGGAATGTTCCTCACTTCTGCCAGGTTCAATGGCTGGCACTGCCTGGAACTGCACATTAACTCCTCCAGCACCTCTGCCTGCAGCTTAGAGAACACCGAGGCTGAATTTGTGAGCCTGCCCAGCCCTCAGTTCTGGCTTTCATCCCACTGCAAAAGCTGATGTTACTGCATGTTTATTGCTTGCTGATACACACTTCAGACCTGTGGTCAGATTGGCAGTGTAAAGTTGCTGTTCTTCTCTTACAGAATTTCCTGAGCTTTACAGAAAACCCCCAAAGTCTTTGGTACAATGGTTGTGTGATCCTCACATCTTCAGTAGTAATAACGAAAATCGTTCAGAAATGGGTTAGAAAAAAATACTCTGTTTTCAAGCTGCACCGTGTTATTGGATTTGACTTGATTCTGGGAATTTAGTAGCACTGAAGAGATCAAACCATTCCCACAGAGAATTCTGGCTGAAAAACACTTACAAACCTCAAAACCAATAACATGAGTAAAAGTTTGTCTTCAGCACCGAGTGTATTTGCAAGCACAGAATAAATGCTGTGTTTCAGGGCACCAGCTCTCCCCAGCAGCATTTGTGTTTTCATTCTGATCCATCTGCTTACGGTTCTGTCACTGTGCCACAGCCTCCCGTCACTCCAGGGTCCTCAGGTCCTTGCTGCCATTTGTACAAGCTGAGCCCTGACATGAAACCTTCAGGTGTGTTACAACCGTGCAGCACAATGTGCTGCCAGTCCCCCCTCTGTGGCAGAGGGGGGTTCCTCTGGCACCTCCAGCACGGAGCAGGTGGGCATCTCGGGGTGCATCTCTGTGCTAAAGCCCTCTGCAGGGCACTGCTGGGCAGGGACTCTGAGTGTCCCACTGCGTGCCTCCTGGCTGTAACCACGGTTCACAAGAGAAATAATGAAGCCCAGGTAGGATCTGGCTGGGAGCTCAGAGTGCTGGCCTGCAGTTTTCAAGGTGCACATAAAGGCACAGCAACCGAAATTCTTGTTTTCCTTTTGCATAAGGAGCTCCCACCTGAGTTGGAGAGAACTGGATGCTGTGTCTGAATTCATGTCTGAAATGGGCTCCGAGCTGGATCAGTGCCACTGCAAGCGGCTGCTGGCAAGACTTTAGCCACGATGCCCCTGAACTCTGGAATTCCCAGCAGGGCAGTAGTGGGAGAATGTTCTGAGATGCATCTGCTGAAGCTGGATGGAGCCTCCTTGGTGGTGGTTTATGGCCTGCTGGGAGGGGTGTCCTTTGCACCCCATACGTTGTTTGGAGCGCTCTGTGCAGGGAAGCAGTGGGGTCTCCAGGCAGGCAAAGCAAAACCATATGGTTTTTGGCTGGCAAACTCTGGTGCAGACGAGTCTGATGAGGAGAACTTGGGATATCTGGAAACTTGCAATGAGATCTGTCATCCTGGGGTGTTACACCTCAGTGGGACTGAGCCAAGTGACAGCAGAGAGAGGCTCTGTGTAACTCAGCGAGTGGGGAACACTGCAGAAATCAGCAGCATATCCTAAACAACAGCTCTGAAACGAGCCCAGAGCTGTGACAGGTGACCAGGCAAGAGTCTAATCCAGGAATTAGGCTCCTGGCAACCCAGACTAATTCAAATGCCTCAGCACTGACCATTTCCAGATGAATACCTGGGGCTTTCTGCACCTCTGCAATTCTTGGTGTGAGGTCTGTGGGTGTCACAGACTGAGCAAAAGAGGAGGGAGGATTTCTTGCCTTGCAGTTCTCATAGTGACAAGTTCAGCTTGGAGGTTTGTAGATGTTCAAGGCATTGTTTCAAGCATTTAGAGCATGGGGAGCAGTCAGTGTCCCTTGGAGCACCCCGCACTTGTTCATTATCAGAATTGTCAAATCTGTCTTTCAGCAATAATAAAGGCGTGTGCTCAGTGACAACTTGTCTGGGCCAAGCGCCAGCAGAGAAGTTCTAGGAGCTGTGACAACAAAGTGTTGGGGCTCCTCAGGGGAAAAAATATCTCCTGAAAATGAACAAGCTGCATCAAACTTTAAATGGGGAAGAAATGCAGCTGAATGCTGAGGAATCCATTATTGATGAGCCTGGTGCCTCCGAGACAGAACTTGGTGTTTCTTGAACACCTGCTCTGGCTCTTCCAAGGCCATGTGCCAGATCCCTGCTCCCATCTAAAAAACCTTCACATCTCTGGTGCTTGATGCATTTTGCCCTTTCACCATTCAACTGCAAGTTCTCCAAGCACGTTTGTGAGCCTGATGCCATTAAAAAATGGGCAGCTTTGTTGTGTAAATAACATCTGTTTTTTTTTTTTTAAGGAAATCTTCAGCTAGATTCATGTTTTCAGAACCAAATTTATTAAAATAGACATTCTGCACACAAAGTGAGCAGAGAGAAGGCTTGTAATAAACTTTTTAGTGCTGTGCCATGAGTTGATTGATGAGTTTTGTGTCTTGTTGTGACTTCAATCACTGCAACGTAAAATACAGTAAATATTGTACACAGTGCAAAGCAGGGAATCCTTTTGGATCCTGTGAACTGCTGGAATCGGGAGCCATCCAGCACAGCTCTTGGACATGCAGAGAAAGGTGCCAACAGATGATTTCTGGTGTGGAGCTTGTGCACGTGTGATGCTGCTTCCTCCTGGCCTTGGCTCACTGAGGGTTCCTCAGATCCTTCTCTGGGTTTGGCAGTGTTGGGTGCCTGGGATTTTTGGGAAGAGTCACAGGGGGGTCCTGACATTGCAGAAGACCCCTGGGAGCTCTGAGCTGCTCCCAGCTGCTGGGTCAGGACAGAGGGGATGAGTCTGCCCCTGGCACAGGAATCCAGAGCAGTCAGGGGGTTCAGGTGCTGCCAACAGATCCTTTTGGTCAGGGCTCGTTCAGGGTCTGTGAGAACCTTTTCTGGACCTCTTGTCTGTGAGCAAACCCTACTTTTTCATCTGGAAATGGGTATTTTAAACCTTGACTCCAGGTGAAGCAGAATCAAGCCCAGCTGAGTGCTTAAAATAGACACTGTTCTGATAGACCCTATTTCTGGTGAGCTTCTCGTGGGGAACATTTCAGTGCCCAGGTACATCGTGCAATATTTGAAATGTTAATAAATTCTAGTGCAAATCAGTGCTGCTAAAAGCCTAAGTAAATATTAAGACTCCACTTTCATGAATAACTCCTGGCTAGGATATTATTTCTAATTCAAGAAACCACCCCTTTCATCTCCTACCTAAACACTTTTTATATTTGGATCAAGGTTATGTTTTACTACACACTGCACAAATGTTTGAGAAGATATAGTTTCTTCATGGAGAAGCTGACAGTTTTCTCCATAAATCCAGCATTGCTAGGTTTATAGAAAAATATTTATCTGCTGAAGAGAACTTGAGCTGATCACAATCACTGACACAGACAGCTGTGGCACCACTAATAATCATTGGTTTAATATGCCAGAAAATTAATTGTCAAATACAGGCAGAGGTGGGGAGGGGAGAGCACTTGACTTGTTGTGAATCTCAAGGTGAGAGCAGTGGGATTGAAGTCACTGGAGGAAATAATTATAGCTTGTAACACCTGTGAGGGCTGTGTCCAGTGTCAGGGGATTTTCCCCTCTAGTTGTGTATCACCAGTTTCCCCTTGATCCATGAAAGAGCAGAGCTTTTGTGGGCCAGCAGCCAGAGCTGTGTGAGGGTTATCAGGCAGTGCACAAGTACAGCAAATGTAATTGTTTTTCCCTTAACACCTGTATTGACTATATTGATCCCCAAGAAAATTAGGTTGTTGAAAGTTCAAGTGTAGTTTAACGTCCCAGAGTGAAATGGATCTTTTCCTGCAGCCCCAACTGCTCAGTGACCATTTTGTGCAGATTTACCCTGCAGCAAGAACAATCCGTGCTTCAGTCAGGGGCAAAATGCCCACTGGGGTGAGTGTCAGCTGCACAAATCCTATTTAGTGTTCCTGCCTACCTTATCTTAAAACCCATCAAGGTTCTGGCAGGGAAAGGGAGCTGTAAAGAACATGGATGGGTGGTTGAAAATGGGATCTAAGGCAAGTGGGCAGTTTGGAGATGTTTAGATTGCAAGTTCTTTATTGTAGTCACTTCTCTGCTGTGTTTGCTCACCCCTGTCCTGGGACAGTGTTTGAGGAGTCACCTTTGTCAGGCTGGGGACAGTTTAGCTGTAATTAAAAACTCGAGTTCACATCTAAATTCCCACTTAAAACTGAAGCTGATTGCCATCATTGTTGTGACACAAATTTTAGGGTCAGTAAATCCAGTGTTCAGCCCCTTTCCTATGCTACAGAGAGGCCTGCAGGGATTAGAATATTGCATGCAATAAACTACTCTGCATAAGCAGAAAATTTAGTGTTCCGAATGAAACACTGAATGTTTTACAAGTGGCTGTAAAGTCATTTTAATCTGAAGAAAGAGGGGTTTGCAAGTCTGAGAAAAAGGAAACTGCCCTGTCACTGAGGCTGCAGCACCTCTGGGCGTGGGGGACTGGATGGCTGAGGGGGGCAGGAGCCCCTTCTCTGTGGGTGACAAGCAGAGAGTGTCTCGAGCTCCTCTCTCAGTCTCGTTCTGTTCCACTTCATGTTCAGAGCCGCGTTTACTGCTGGTTTCTCCTTCTGATGAGATTTTCAATGTTAGGAACACTTGCATTTCTTTGCACCTTGAAGGGATTTTTCTATTACATGCTAAATATTAAACACGTGCCTCAGTCAGTGGAGAAATAGAAAAAGCCTGTTTTAAAGCAAAAACCTTATTGTGCATCATAACTGGGAGAATGAATGAAGACTTCACAGGCAGCTGAAAGAAAGCAAATACACTTGGCATAATTTGGAGTTTAAAATCTGCACTTGCTGGGTGACACCTGAGCATTGCCAGGCTGGTCAGGAGCCCCAGGTGTCACCTCGGTGAGTGAGCAGCTCCTGCGGCTCTCGTGGGCTTGTGTGTCCCTGCAGATGAAGAACATGGGAGTTTCTGTTCAGCCCCTGATGGAAATGGGGCTCTCAGCAGCTTTCCAGTCGTGCAGTGCCAGTGGATGTGGGGCAGGCAGATGTCTGAGGCTGCTCTGCTGCCAGGGAGTGCTGCTGGCAGCTTTCCTGTGCTGACAGACTCCCCACGTGTGCTGGTGCTGCTGCTTTCTGTTTACTGGCATCTCTGGCAGCCAGAGCAGCCCGCGGCAGGGAGGGAAACAGGGAACTCCAGTAATGGGCAGCACAAACTTCAGCAGCTACACCTGAGTCACGTCATCAGGGGATCAATTACTGTGGGATCTGTGCTCCCAGACACACTGATTTCAGTCCAAGTTGGTCTGTAGGATGGACAAAGGACTGGTTATGTTTATTTGTTGTCTGAATTGGGAATTATTTTGAGGTAACACTTTCCAGCTCGCTTCAGCAGTTTAGTACAACACAGCTGCCAGCAAGAAAAGTGGGTTTTTTTTCACCTCTGTTCCTTTAATTTAACATCAGCCCATCTCCACTGGTACAGCAGAGACAGGGATTATCCAAACACTCAGATCCCTTTGCACAGGGAGGGAGTCAAGGCTGCTGCTCTGATCCCTGTAATGAGCTGAGCAGCCTGGGGAAGGTCAGGCTCAGGTCCCACTGACACACAGGGGCATTTCCCAGGTGCCAGGATCACGATGGTCATTAGGGCTCAGGAGGGTTTGCTCATTTGATCACACCCATAATCACAGTGCTGTCCTCTCTGCCTCTCCTGCAATGATGTCACAGGACAGGGGAGCAAAGTCAGGCCACTGAATTAAAAATAAACACCAGCTACAAACACGAATAAATGAAAAACCCAACACAGGTAAGCAGGGAAGTACAACTGATCAAATAAATTGAAGGGATGACTGCAAAAATGGCCTGAATTATCGCTGGCTTGATTGCTTAGTACAAGGGAATAATTGAGAGGTGGTGTGCTCGTGGTGGGACTCTCTGTCCAGGAATTGTGAGGTTCCATGACACCGGTGGTGTTCAGCTGATTAGAATAATACCACGAAAGGGGAAGGAAGCTTGGCTGGAAATCCAGACAAATTGCAGGAGAGCTGCAGCCCCCTGGGAGTTGCAGCTCCGTGTTGGAGTAACTGCTGCTTAGATGGCAAAATAATTGAAACTCGGGGGGAGGAGGGGAAAGCTCTGCAGATGGCTGCTGGGCTGTGTCTGAGATGCTGGAAGATGTAAAAAGCAAGAGCATTTGACACCAAAGGGGAGGCAAATGATGCTGGCTTTGTGCCAGGCAACGTCTTCATGCAAGCTCATATAGATGTGGAATTGCAGAAACCAGCAAAACCAGGCAGCCTGAATTATGAGCAGCAAAGCAAAATAAGTCCCTTAGTGTCAGCTGTGACTTTCTCTTCCCAATAAATGACTTCTGCCCAGGAATGAGAGTTCTTTGGCACCAGTGTGAGACACATCAGTGTCTGCTGAGAGCGAGGAGGGCAGGGAGCACACAGATCCATCACCGACCTTATTTGCTTCCCGTGCTTATCCCGGGGATTCAGTCTGGGCCAGTGGGCAATTTATTCTTCTTTCTTTGGCTTCCCTTCCCAATCAGTCAAACGCTGATGAGGACTGGCTCTATCTTTGCAGGAAGCCCCTGCCGTGTGGGTGCCATTCAGGCAGCCCAGAGCACAGCCCACCCTGCAGGGAGCTCTCCTGCAGAACCTGCAGCTGCTCCCAGCTTTCCTGATACTCTTCTTTCCATGCACGAAATTTCTGCTCTGGCTGCATAATTTTGTTTTCTGGGCTGGAATCCTTAGCTTACAGATAAAAGCTGTTTCATCATCTGCTTTTGAACAATGAGCTGCTCACGTCCTGTGAGAGCATCACCCTCTTGGAGCACAAAACCCCCAGGAGTGGCCACGGGGCCACCTGTGCACCCCAGTGTTGGTGGCTCTGGAGGCTGCTGCTCCCAGGAGCAGAGAATGGATGTGGCCACTGGGATAGAAGATGAGTGATGATGTGGCTCTGCTCATGGTTTTACTGGGTTTTGTCTTTATCTTACAAAATAAGTCCCGTGCTGCCAGATAAACCGAGCCCATTCAGTGGCAATTTGTCTGGGCCTTCCTGATGGCTGCAGCCCTGGGATTTGCAGCCTTGAAGGCCTGGAAATTCCCAGACAAACGATCAGATTCCCCTCTGCATGGAGACATTTTTCAGTTGAAAAAGAGTAAATCAGTCAAAATGTACTGGATGTCTTTTTAAGAAGAATGGCTCGGTCCACACATTCTGAAAAAACTTGGAAAAAATTCCATTCTGTGGCTTATCTGCTCTCAAGGTATCAGAGCAATGACCAGTATGGGTGTGGCAGGTCTGGCTGTTCGTTTTCCATTGGTGTGGCACAAGCAGTTGTAAAAACCAGGAAAATGAGCTTAAATCCTGAATTTTCTGCAGGTACAGAAGGTGTCCTGTGTGGTGAGCAGGTGTTTCTGAGCTGTTCTGTTTGATCCAGCAGTGCCTGAGCACCTGAGGTTTTTGGGGGCCAGAATAACACCCTGGGAAGGACAGATGATATTCCATTCTCTGTAGACTGAATTACTTTTCTAGAAGTGGTTGCTAATGCTCTCTTGCTGTGGTATTTTAAGACCTACTCAGATGAATAACTGCTGTACTGAAGAGACTTAATTACTGAAAGATAATCCAATAATGATTCAATAAATGACCTGTTCCATGAGAGGGTGAAGTTCAATATGGTGAAAGATCTTGGGTTTTTTTTCTCCTAAACACAAATTACTTAAGGTTGGTTTCATGCAAATGAAAAATCACCGACAAATTAATGCCAGAGAGGCCTAATGTATGGATTTTTCCCATCTGTTAGGAAGATATAGCTTATATATATAAATATATATATATATAATCACACATAAGCAGAGAGCTGAAAGCACAAAGTTATTTGTGAGGTGCAGCTCTTCTCGATGAAACCTCAGCCCATGGATTTTCTCTTGGAGGTGTTTTGCCAGACGTTGTGTCCTGTCTTTTGCAGAGCTTTGTGTCCCCAGGTGCTGAGATGATTAATGTCCATGGATTATCATCTTTTTCAGGGTTTGACACCTGCACTTTTAACCGTGATGGAAAAGGTAACCGTGGGCCTCACAGGACCTGTGTTAGTTGCAAAACACTAAAATCCAGTATTGTAGCTAAATTGGGACAAATCCTTTTAGATAATAAATCATTCTCCTGCCTCACCACATGAGTCCTGAAGCTGTTGTCCCCCTCTCCTGTGGGAGGTCGCTGGGGTTGGGGCTGCTGCAGTGCCAGCTCTGCCCAGGCAGAGGCAAGGCTCTGGTGTCCAGGGCACTGCTGGTGAAAACAAACAACTGCAACTCTTCCAGTCTCACACGCCAGGGAACAGGTCTGTCAAGGAACAAAGCTGGGCCTTTTCCATCTCCCTCAGAAGAGAGGAATCTCTGTTTTGGAGCCTTGTCAACATCCCCTTTATGCCACTGTGGTCACCAGAAGGTGCTGTTGCAGACCCCAGTCCTTTGTGCGTTTCCTTCTCAGTCATTCACGGCTGCCCCTTCTCTCAGTCCCAGCTGTCTGTTATTCACCAGTTTGAACACATTCAACACCCTCCATCTTCACTCTGGAGAATGAACCTTTTCAAAATAATTACTCCCACTCATCTCCAGAGCAATCGATGGAGTGAATAAACCTGGAGGCTGCCAGAGGTTTAATTCAGTCCCATTTTCTAGAAAATATTTTGAAAGTGAAATGAATGGACACAAATGTAGGACTCAGTTAATGCTGTGCTGGTGTGGCAGCAGAGCCTTGTACCGATACAGAATTATGGGATGTCCCACGTGTGAGCTGCATCTCAGTTTTGTTCATTTTTGAGGCTGAGTGGAAAGAGGAGAGGTGGCACCAGAGGTCTTTGCTGCTCTTGCCGTGCCAGGGATAACTTCTCAGGGCTATCAAAGAGCGCAGGATTATCACAAGTAAATTGGATTGGTGGATCATGGTTGACACGGAAAATTTCATCCTTCTGATGTCTCTGCTTTTCCTGCTCTGGTGCTACACAAGCACCTTTTTCTCTGGGACTGCCCGAGGCAGCTTTTCATCGCCAATAAACACGTGGAAGAGAAAAACTTAAAAGGAACGTGCTGCAGAGCAGGAAATATCCTTCTGCAACAGCTCCTCTCTCCCTCCTCACAGGAGAGTTTGGTGCAGTTTGGTTGCTGACTGTGCCAGCTAAACTCAATCAGATGAATTATTAATGCTTTGCAGGCTGCTTCTTTCAAGTGGCTGAGCCGAGGCAGCTTCGGTGGGGCGTGTGTAACTTCACTCTCAGCAGCAAAAATAGACTGCAGGCCTCAGAGGAATGGGAAGCTTAACAGACTATTTTTGTCAGCACACTTTTAGTTCTATTATGTGTTATTTTGTCAGAGTGGATAGGGTGGATTGTTATTTTGGACGTAGTGGGTGATCTGACTGAAAAACCACTTCTGTTTCCTTTCTATATGTCACAAGCTGCTCCAAGTTAGGAGCCCCATCTTTCCCAGACTGCATCCCCGACCAGAAGGAGATAAATAGGATGCTGTGGCTGTTTTGCAAGTTCACTTGCAGGCTGACCTGCTTCCACCAAGCAACCACACTTCCTAGGGAGAGGATTTGCACTTCGTTAACAACTCAAGGTCAAAGCGGTTGAAAATCTGTCTCTTCATTAACCTTTCTTACTGTTGATATTTAATTAGATTAATTAATTTGAGCACACAACTCCTCCCCTGGCATTCTGCAGTCCCCCTGCTGCACCCCCATGCCAAAGGCTGCCTGGATGTCCTGGTTTGGTTGTGATGCTTTGCCAGAGCTCCTTGGTCCCTGCAAGCTCCAGGGTCAGGGGCAATAATGCTCCTGCAGGGCCTTCAGAAGTGTCCAGGGGTCTTAATACAGAGTTTATCTGCTGGGGCTCTTTCCTGCCCAGGATAAATGCTCGTTTGTGCGCTTTGCTGCCTCAGTTCTGGCTAAATTGAGTCAGGTTTTGTCCAGTTCTTTACTGAGCATCACTCCTTAGGCTGAGGATTTGCAATCAGCATCAAGCTGGGACATAAATGAATTCAAACACATTTCCTGTGTTTCTGTAAGTACATGGAAATGCACTTGGCAAAGCCAGTGGGGAAAGTACTTTCCAGTTGTTCTGAATGGTGTCTTTCACATGGGATTTGTTGCATTTTGTGTGTGAATAAAAATCAATATTTGGGAATTTGTGCTGTTGGCAGCTCAGGCAACTGCCCGGCCTGTGGCACCTGTGAGTGATGCTGAACGTCCTGACCTTGTCACACCTGGGTGAGGTCAGGCTGGCCCTAGATATTTTGGAATGCTCTTTTTTAGTTTATGGCAGTTTTATTTTCTGCCATGCTCAAGATGCTGGTCTTGAACACTTCTCCTTTGAGGTAGAGGACGGCAGAGGAAATCTCAGTTTGTTTTGTCTTGGGTGTGTTTTATTCCTTTCATTCCCAGGCTCTCAGATTTATGGGGACTGGTAGGATAATTTCCTGCCATGCTGTGCTTTGCCAGAGCCTTGCCCTTCTCTTGGTGCAGTGCATCATCCCCTGCAGGTTTTGTGACATCTGGTGGCTGACATATTTTGAGATATTTCAAAATTCCACATGAATCATTTTATTTGCTTCCTTATAATTTTGGATGTGCCATCTTGTCAGTGGTACTAACATTTAAGCTCTCTTTTAATTTACACTATTAAGCCACAAGGAAAACAATCAAATACAGCAACTAAACGTGGATTGTCTTTATCTTCAGCTTCTGTTTTCTGCTGATAAATTCACTTACAAGCTATTCCAGTCAAGACATGACCTTTTTCTTTCCCTGTGCTTATTAAATGCAACAAATAAGAAAAGTTCATGAACCCCCAAATCACTGCTACAAGTAATTTTTTTTTTTTAATGAATAAACAGCTTTGCTCTGAACGGAGGGGCATGGGTAACAGGAATTACATTCTGCACACGAGGAAGCTCTGCACCACTTGCAGTCATCTGAGCTGCCTGTAACAGTAACCTGTCTCCCCCAAGCAAGGACAACTGTGATAAAAATTAGAAAACAACTTATTTGTTTCCACTTCCTGTGTTTTTATTGTCAATTCCACCTCCCACTTCTGTTCTCTCTGAATTTCAAGGCTTCACATCTGGTCTTGTGTTAATTGCTCCTAAAAAAATCTGTCTTTATTGGAGGAATCACAGATCTTGTAATCTGCCATAGCTGCTAATTAAATTACAGCTGACTTTTGGTGTTACAGATTTGTGTTACAGAAATAAACATTTCCCTTGCATTTTATTCTCTCTCTTCAAAATGAAGCATGGAGTAGTCCTTGCACAGGCAGATTTCAACTGCAAATGCTATGGAATAATTTTACATTAAAATTATGTCTTTCAAGGCAAAAATATATTCAAAGTAGAGTGTAGAGGGAATTTGGAAAGGGATGGAACAACTGAGTTGGGTTGGGATTTTTATTGGTTTGTTTGGGGTTTGGAGGTTTGGTTTTTTTTTTGGTTGGTTGGGTTTTTTTCTCTTCTTTTTGGTAAGAATGAAAACTTTCTCTTTAAAGATTTTCCCTTATTTTTAATGGTTTTATGTGCCTGGCTTTCTTCTGTTGGGGTTTCTGTTCTGTGGGAGATGTTTAGAGCCAAATCAATATTAGAATATTCCTTTGAACTTTGGGGTCTGAGATGAGAAGAACTCCTGGTTTGATTACCAGGGGCTTTGCAAAATCAAAACCTGACAGGGTTTTACTGGTTACTGATACTGATCTGGGGAAGTTTTTGTTTTTCTCCGAGCTGTGACCTGAAGTTTCTGAGCTGTTTCTGGTCCTCACCATACTCAGTTCACGGGTCTGTAATTATCATTCTTCAGGGAAAACTCATCCCACAATTATAACAACATTTGACCTCGATTTTTGTCCTTTCTCTACAAGAATTTTTGCTGATAAATGCATTGTTTAACCCACTTACCTGGTGTATACAATAGACAGGCCTTAAGTAGCTGGTTTGAACTTTCTTTCATCTCGACTAATTGATACGAAAGGAGGTGTGAGCTTTCAAGTGAGCCTGGGGGTGTCTGAAGGAGGTGAAGGGATTGATCCCTGTGGTGATCCAGGAATTCATTTCTCCAGGGAAAGGCCCTGCCAGGGCCAGTGTGAGAGGAGAAGTTTGTTGCAGCACATTAACTGCAGAGGGCAAGTTTGGACCATATTATTTTGAGGAGTCCTTTTCTTGAAGCTTCTTATTCTTTGTGAGAGGGCTGGGGGGAAATTCATTTCACCCACACGGTCCCTGGGAGCTGGGGCACTCAGAGTTTGCTGGCTGTGTTCCCCTGGAGCTGCTTTGGCCCTCAAGTGCAAACTTCCATTTGGAAGAATTTAAGGATTATCCAGTAACAAAAATGTCATCGTGTGAAGAGGGAGAACACTGCTTTCCATTATTTACCAGTTCTCCACCCAAGAGTCAGCTCCCAGCTCAGTTTTTTCTCTCCCCTGTGCCGGTTTGGTTTTTTTCAGGGGGTGAGGAGAGCAGGGGGTGGAGGCTGTGCCCTCGTGGGTCGTTGTCCCCAGTAACCAGGGAACGTGGGGCTCTGCTAACGAGCTCCTTTAGCTGTTTAAAGCGGACGCTTTATTTTTATCTAGACCTTTCCAGGATCTCGTGGCAAAGCAAGTGCCTTTTGAAAGACCTGTGATATCCACCCTATGTCCCAGCACTGTATTTCATTGCAATTTTAATGCACAACGTATTCTGCCCATCCTTTCTGAGTTTCTCTTACAGAAATGTATCAAATTCCAGCCCAGAAGTATTTTCTCTTTGGAGATCTATTGATTTATCTCTCATTATGTATCTTGGAAAAGCTCTTCGGCAGCTCTTGGGATGAAAATCTCTTGAATATATAGAGAAATGATTTTGCTGTTGCTTTTACATGCTTGACTTCAGTTGCCTTTAAGCATCAAGGGAACTTGCAGCTGCTTGAAAAATGAGGGTTCAGCTTTTTCAGATCAGTCTTCCTCGCTCACATACCTGTACTCTGACTTTTCCTGCCATTTTTTAGTAAAACATGCCCATAATTCCTGGCCTAGTGGACAAGAGGAGTTAATGGCACTGAATGCACAAGTGCTGCTGCTGGGGGTAAAAAATAAAAAGCCATTCATGCAGAGGCACTGGGCACACAAAGGAGGTGCCGCATCATGTGCCAATATCACACCCTCCTGTGGAGGCTGAGAGGTCCCAAATCAGGCACACAAATCTGGGAATCAGCTCTTTGCAGGTGCAATTTGAGTACTTACTGCCCTATAACCAGAGGTGTTTGTCATGATACACATTTATTTAGGCTGAGATAAAGAAAACCAGATGAGTGAGGGTGCTGAAAACAGAATTTGAAAAATATTTAAATGAAAAATGAGATTATAAAAAGCTGGTTTTGTCAACTTTCCAGGCAACTGGAATATGAAATGGTCTAACATCTACGTGTATTAAATGAGATTAAGAGCAGAGTTTGAAATGGAATCAATATAGATTTCAGGGGATAAAAGGATTATGATGAATGAAAAACAAAGCCAAAGGTGCCAAGTAAATAGCATACTTCTAAAAACTAGACTAAAATTTACATTGCTATGGACTTTCTGCCAGAGGATTTTATCTTTGGCTGACTAATTGTATCCATTAATTACATTTAATGGTGGTGGGAAATGCACCGTGTTGTTTATTTTGAAGTTTAGCCCAGTATCAGTAGGGCTAAAGCAGCTGCAGGAGTCCAGAAGTAAATACTAGGGACCTAATCGGGTCCTTGGGAAGCTTTTTTATTATCTGCATTTCTCTCTGTGTTATCTGGTGCAGGTGAGAGAGTTCTTGGTCATGGCAGGGATCATTCCAACCCCAGTTAGGATGTGGGCTTTGCTGGTGAGAGATGGGAAAAGCAGTGCTGTGGTCAGTAAACCTTGGGAATTCTGACCTTGGCACTGGGTGACCCCAACTGGGACACACCAGGGCCCCGTGCCTCAGTTTCCCCACGCCCGGGGGTTGTGACACTCGTGCCCCTCCCCAGTAACCCCCAGTAAGGGAGGGCTGTGCTGTCCCAGGGGTGGTTTCACACTGGGGAGGGAGGGCACCGAGGGCACTGCTTTCCTCCACCTGCTGAAGTCATTTTAAACAGTCGGGAAGGTGAAGGGAACCCTGAGAGTTTTCCCTGGGATTCAGCAGAGCCCTCAGACAGCCCCGGACAGGAGAGGAGCCTGGCAGGAGAGCCCTGGGCCTGCACAGCTCCGAGTTTTCATTTGCTCCTCCATTTCCCCCGAGCTTTCTGCACAGCTCTGTTTGCCCCGCCAGGGCTCTGCCTGTGGAAGCCAAGGCCACCCTGGCTCGGGGCTGGGGGCACCCGGAGGGCGCCCGGGGGGCACCCGGAGCTCCGGGCTGTGACACTTTGTTCTGGCACTGGGAGCCCGGGGGACGGGGTCTGTCACACCCCGGTGTGTGTGTGTCACACCCCGGTGTGTGTGTTACACCCCGGTGTGTGTGTGTTACACCCCGGTGTGTGTGTGTTACACCCAGGTGTGTGTGTGTTACACCCCGGTGTGTGTGTGTTACACCCCGGTGTGTGTGTGTTACACCCAGGTGTGGGTGTGTGTTTGTGTGTGTTACACCCCGGTGTGTGTGTGTGTTACACCCCGGTGTGTG
>VWZW01001410.1:169725-208095 GCA_013397115.1 Edolisoma coerulescens | reverse complement strand
GGAGCGGTCACTGCCAGGGTGGCACTGCCCGGAGCGGGCACTGCCAGGGTGGCACTGCCCGGAGCGGGCACTGCCCGGGGATCGGGAGGGGCTGGGGCCGGGATGGTCCCTCCCAGGAGCCCTGGTGGCAATGAGGGGGTGCGGCTGTTCTGGGGAGGGCAGTTCAGCAGTCCCTCGCTGCTGTGCCAAGGGAAGCGCAAGAGTAAACCCGAAGTGACGTTGTTTCTGTAATAAATGTCTTTTAAACGAAAGCCCTGAGCTGTCACAGGCGGTTTAAGATGCAGATGTTCACTACAAGGATGTGGTAAAGGTCTCTTGCATCGCACAGCAGTCTGAGAAAGAACCTTTCTGTTTGGCTCGGGGATCTGCAAGCACTGCCAAGAATCCCCCGCTTCTTTCCTGCAGAAAATTGCTTTCTTATCTGGGCAGGTCCGTCATTTCTTTGACATTCTTTTTAAAAAAGCGGGCTCTCTATCCTTTTTGCTACTTGAACAAGAGGGGCACCAGCAGCTTTGGTGGCTTCTCTCTGGACAGAGTTGACAGGATCGTGCAGGGCTCCGGGGCCACAGACCTTAAGCAAGACCTTGAACAACAAGTGCCTTCCTCAGCAGAGAGGAGAAGCAGAGGATGTGAGAGCAGAGCTCAGAGGGGCCGTTCTCACAGCTGGGGTGCTCCCAGAGCTCGGGGGCTCTGCCTGCAGCTCCTGTGACTGTCTGTGCTCACCTGTGCGTGTTCTGACCCTGCACTCGTGTGTCTGTACGTGCCAGGAGTGGGGCTGGAAGGAGCTGGAGCCAAATCCCTGCCCGTGAGCTGCCCTGCTGGCAGGAGAGATTCTATTTACGGCCATTTCTTGTGGTTGTTATGGCAACAGGCCTGCAGAGAGTGGTTTGTGGGGCAGTGGAGGGATGGGGGTGCCCTCCCCGTGTGCCCCCCCTGCTTCCCCACATCCCCCGTGGCCATGGGGAGTGTTGGGGTCAGGTCTGGTGTTCAGCCTTTGGGCATGAGCTGGGTGTGAGTGGGGCTTACTTGTACTGACACACTTGAGGAGTGGGAAATGTAATTTTTTGTGCTCTCCTGAGGTCCAGCTCCTGATCATGGCCTTGCCTTCCACCACCCATTCCAAGGTCTGCACTGATGTTCCTCTGCGCTCCTTCATCTCAATGCTGCCCTCCTTGACACTGTGCTTTGCCCAAGAACTTTCCTCTGATAGTCCTTTCTTCATTTTCCCTTCCTCTGTCCCGTTGTTTTCTACCACCCATCCTGCTGGAAAGCGCTGACCCCAAACCCAATCCCACCACTCAGCTGCTGGCCCTGGGACCACCAGACCTGCACAGGCGAATTTGTGTAGCTCTGGTGGGGACAGCTTTCCCTGGAGAGGAAGGTCTCAGCTGCCTCACAAACGCTTCCTGTGGTCCCACAAGGAGGAAGGGGACAAGGGAGGCTTTTCCATGTCCCTTTTATGGAATGAAACAGCCCTGGAAAGGCTGAGGGCACCTGGTCCCTGGCAGAGCTGGTCCTAAGGAAGCAAGTGCTGACCATGAGCAGTAGCTCTGGTATTTGGACAAGAAAAATGTGTTTTGAGTCCTTAAAGGGTTTTGTAAAGGGCCTGGTTGGTGTCTGTGCAGGCACAGGGGGAGTGAGTGGTGGGCATGGAACAAGAGCCAAACTCCAAACCTTCGCTGTGTTTGTGACATTCCCTTAATGCAGAACTGCAGGGAGCAAGCCCTGTGCCTGCTGTGGGGTTTTTGAGGAGCACACACCGTGTTTCATGGCTGCCTTCCTATGGGGATGGGTGGATTCTCATTTTATTATGCGTTATTTTTGGTCATGTCCTTATTGTGGATATTTTCTAGTTAATTTCTTCTGCTAATAGATCCCAGATTGCAGCCAGTCCGAGAGCCAGCTCACAGCAGTCCCAGGTTTTGATGCTGAGGGACTGCAGAGCTGGGCACAGAGATTTTCTTCTACAAATGACTCTGAGGGAGGGAGGATTTACTCTTGTAATGTGCTCAGAGGGGGAGAGAAAAGAGCAAATGATCAAATAAGCACTGCAAAGTCTCTTCCATTTGATCCTGACACAGGCTGGGGCATCCTTAGTGTGAAAGTCTCCCCTTTAGATCTTTCCCTGTGCCATTTGCCAGGATTTCTGATCATCCTCTTCATGGGTGGTGGCTGTGTGTGCCAAAAACATCTTTAGTGTAATTACCCACTGCTTCTGCATCCATGCCAGTGGAATGCTGGGCCCATTCTTTCTGCTCCATGCTAATCCCAAGGCCCGTGTGAGTCTTGAATTCAACAGGGAAGAAAAGATCAAAACTGAAATACTACTTCTGCTTGGGATTCAGGGACATCTGAGCTTCCTTTTGCTCTTCTTTCTAAAAACAGATCAACTGCCTGCTCCTCCCTTTCCTACTCCTCCTCTCCCCAGCTTGGCTGCTTTCCTCTTCCCTGTTTTGGAATGGAGATCAGGCTGAGTCAGAGCAAAGATTGTCATATTCCGAGGAAAATAACTGACAATTGCCTGGGCCTGCTGCTGGTGGCTGCTGGGTGATGGCTCAGGGAAGAGCTGGGACAGGCAGAGAGCAGATGTATTGTAGGGCAGAGCTGCTGGCACTCAGACACACATCAGCCTTAGCTTCACCTCTGAGGCCGAGTTCAAATGAGATGGCACTAAAACCTCCTAAATCCTCTTGCACAATTTCAGTGTGAGCTGCCCTGAAATCCTTCAGTCACCTGTCTTAACAAGATTCTTTTGGCTGTGCAGATTCAGAAGATGAAAATCGTGGGGTTTGGATGGATGGTGGTGTTGGATCATGAATGATGTTGGTATCAAAGGCTGCAAGTCAAAACATCCCGAGAAATCCAGCAGATTTCAAAGGTCTTGGCTTTGGCCCCTGCTTGGAACCGAAAGGCTTTGAGGTTCCTGTCTAACAGGAGCCAGGACAGGGGGGTGCACTGTGACCTCCAGCCTCCTACAGAAATCTGTGATGATTCCTAAAATGTGGAAAAAATTATGGCTTACACAGACCTGTGGAATTGGCAGAGGCTGTAGTGAGAAATAGAATTTGGTTTTCAGTCTGCAGTCACATGCAATTGCTTGTCTTTGATTCGAGCAAAATGTATAGCTTGTTGTCATGGCAGTCATTAAATGCTGCTTTTCTTTTGTCTTTGCACCATTTTTTCCCCATGTTATCTGTACAAGAGTTGTATTTTATTCATTCATTATCATCCTTTATCAATAACTGCAGTTCAAAATGTCAGTTGTAGTTGCTGCCCAGTATTTTACCAAGACATCCCAAATTGTGTGGGGTTGTTCAATGACCTGTGGCAAAGTCCTGTAAAAAAACACCATGAAGGCCATGAAGTTCTATGGTTAAAACTTGCTGAGCGTGATGGAGTTATTGAGGATGATAACAAAATCCAGCATGGACATCCCTGCCTTCCTAATTTTTACTGGAAGCTTTAAAACCCCTGAATTGCAGGGGTTGCCCAGGCTGTTGTTGCAGAGCAGTGAATGAACACCCTGTGCCCGCAGTGCTTGGGGGGCAGCAGGGAAGTGCCCCACTGCCCACAGCAGAGCTCCCAGCAGGGTCTGATCCCTCCAGGGGCTGGGCACTGTCCATGGTTTGCCACCACCAGCCCAGGCTGCTCCAGCTCTCTGCAGTCACCCCTGAGATCCGTGCCTGGGGCTGTCAGAGAGGTCCCAGAGCCCCCAGCAATGCTTGGTGCTGCTCAGCAGAGCAGCAGAACTCACCAGAGGGAGTAACCTTGGTGTGCAGCTAACTCTGTGCAGCACAACGTGAGCGCACCCACTGCAGCTCTCTGGGAGGGCTCTGCCCTTTCCCAGCCATGGTGTGAGTGCCAGAGAGCCGAGCTGTTTCTGCTCTCTGTGTCCCCAGCCTGCAATTTCAAAGCACAGCTGCAGTTGTAACCACGCTGAGGCTCTCTGCATTCATTGAAAGAAAAATCACTCCATAAATATTGGATTGAGCTGCTACCTGCAGTACACTTTGTGTGTGATGGTGATCTAGAAATAAATTGGTAGAAATTAGGTGATTATCACTGGTGGTATTCATAAGAATTTCAAGGCAAATAAATAATAGATAGAAATGTCACTTACTCGGCTTTAAACCTGAACCTTTAAAGAACAGCATCCTCATTATTCTATTGACTCAGTAAGAGGGAAGAGCTGCGTGAGGGAAGAAAATGGAAAACTAAAGACAATCAAAGCATTTCAGAAGCATCCTAAACTCCCCAGTTGTGCCAATTTAGGGATGGAGAGCCCAGGAGGGGAGTAGTGGTGGGTAAGAGGTTATTTAGCAGTGTTAGCACAGCACTTGGATTGATGTGGCTTAAGAATAGAGAATATTGTTTCTCACATGCCAAAACTTGCCCTCCTGGCCCACAGCTGCCTTGTGCTGCCTCTGTCAGTGGTACCCAGGCTCCTGGGGAGGTGCCCCATCACTGTCACCCCTGGGCTTGCTCCTCTGATGGTCAGGGTTGATATTCTGCATAAAACCAACCAGGCACTTTATAACCATAAGTGTTGCTGGTTCTTGGAGCAGAGACTAAAATCTGGGTGTGTGTTTTCTGTATCAAAGCACAAAGTGAGTTTTGGTTTGGTTTCTGTGAGTTTTGACCAGGCCTTGGGTGCAGTGTGACACTGAGAGCAGCAAGGTGCCCCAGGCAGGCACTTCTGAGTGTCTGGGGACCACGAGGGTCTGGCAGCTCCGTGGTTTGTCACAGCATCCTTTGCAGTGTCAGTGCTTGGCCTTGACCTGCTCCCCTCCCTGCTGTGCCCAGTTTGGAAGTTCCATTACTCAAGCACTGATAAAAATGCTGAGCTCTGTAGCTATCTGCTGTCAGGTAATAGTTTTTTGCTATCTCCCTTTCCTTCCACTGCTGATTTGTGACTCCTTTCTCCAGCTATTTATTTTCCAAGCCCCAGCATCAGTGGAGAACCTCTAGGGGAAAATGAGGACAGTAATCGTGCAGTGCCATTATTTGTCTAAAAATCCATTTCAATACTTTAAAAAAAAAAGCACTAGATATTTTCCTTTGAAGTGTGTTTGTCCTTGGGAAACCCCCCACCATTTCCAAAAGCATGTTCTCCCGCTGACAGCGTGTGCTGAGTTAAAGTGAGGACAGGAACATCTGAGCATCTCTATTTGTGTTGCTTATGCTCAGTTACTTCCACTGGGCTGGAGGTAAAAGGCTCTGCCTGATGCTTTAAATTCTGTTGAGTCTCGCTGCAGCTGCAGGGGGTCATCTGGGGTCAAACAAAATTAATAATTTTCTCCTATTCTTTTACATAAAATGACCTGTCCTTTTGAAGAAACAAATATTTCCTTTTTTAAAAAAACCATGGCTTTTGTTTTCTGTGGTCAATGGCTTTTCTTTCCCAGTCCATGCTGAGATGTGTCACTGCTGTCCCAGGCTGGGTAAGCTTTAATACTGGAGTTTAGTTAGTTGATTATGTTACTTTCTGAAACAGAGAAGACAATCCCTGTCTCTCTGTGGCCTGGCTTACAGCAAGTCATAGAAGTACTGGGAATTCAAGGAGTGAAAGTGGCTTTTTTGGCTTTCACCATAAATTAAATATGAGTATAATTGCACCATTATTTCAGTGCAGCCACATTCTCAGAAAGTTGCTGGACTTATGAATAAAGGGTGATTTACAGTTTCTGTCATGTTGGAAATGTGACATCCAAAAGGTGCCGTTTCAAGAGTGTGTCCATGATCTCTGTAAGGGAAATCCAGAGTGGCCCTTGCAGGTGAAATCTCTGTGAAGGGAGGGGGGGCTGGCTTTGCACACAGCGTCAATCTCTCCGTGGTAAAATTCCAGAGTGAGCCAATTCTGTCTAGTTAATATTCCTCTATGTTTTCCTGCAGAAAAAGGTTATTCTCGGTGTTCCAGCATTTAGACTTTAATAGTGATGCTATTTTAGCACCTGGGAATTGAACAGGGGGACTTTAAATACCTCATAAAATGGGATCAGTCTTGGCTGCCGCCTCGTGTGGAACCTCCCAGAGTCTGCAGAGCAGCAGCAGCAGCCCTGCTTGTGTCTGTAGCTGTGTGTGGGGTGCTGGGGTTCCCAGTTGCCACTGGTGAGGCTGGGATGGAGGCTGGGTCACCTGAACCCCGCTGGGTCACCTGAACCCCTGTGGGGGCTGGGACAAACTTCCCTGACCCGCTTGTGGCAGTGTCTTCAGGCCAGGTCACCCTCCTCCTCCAGGTCTGGGAGTGGGGAACACCAGCAAGGGAAGGGGAGTAGCCCATTTGGGTGATGATGAGCCCCAGCTCAGATATTTGAGCCCTGGAACAGTTTTTTCCAAGTGCTGCTGTGTCTGCAAAGTTGGAGTTTATCTTTACCAAGGCAGAGGAACGTAGGTGACAGCACAAAGGTGCAAGCTGCAGAAAATTGGCCTTATAAATTCATATTGCAGCTGATTCTCAAGCTGTAACCTCTTACACTTCACCCCTTTCATTCTGTAGGAGCTCCTTCAGTTTGGCCTTTCCTGCCTGGGTAGGGTGTTAAGGTAAATGTCACTGCCCAGCCGGGATTGCTCGGTGCTGTGCGTTCCCCTCTGCAAGGGCCTCAGCTTGCAACTCAGATGTCACTCCCAAATTGTGGCACTGAGATGATATCCCTGCAATGATACAGATATGAAAGGGAAATATTTATTTTCTTATTTGTTTTTGGGCCCAAGGGACACTGGGCACAGCCATCCTTTTTCTCCCCACGATGACAACAGTTGTTCTGACAGTCGAGAATTTTCTCCATCTCTCATCCTATTAAACAGCACAGATTTAGTTGTTGTTTTGGTTTGGTTCATTTCATGTTGTGGTTTTTTTTCTGTCTTGAAAATTCCATTTATAGAGTGGCTGGCACAATTCTGCTGCCACTTATCACGATCTAGCTGAGCTGGTGGCAGATTCACAGATCTCTAATGCATGCTGAGAGCATGGAGAATAAAGTGCTTGTAATGGGTTCTTGGTATCTCTTAACCCAAAGGAACCCTGGTTGATAAATACTGATTTTGTGTGAGTTAGGGGGGGAAGCACATTGCTTGTCAGGGAAAGTGGCAGAAAATCAGAGCTGCTTGCTGCAGTTCAGAGCCAACATCCCAATGTGGGATCTCAGATTGCAATTTCTGCTCACACATGTGGTCATTTTTATCCCCATGGAGCATTTGATGGAAGCAAGAGTTGCTGTAATTGGATTCTCTTACCCTTCCTGTTACTGGTCATGAATTTAATTGAAATTCTGGTCTTTTCAATAATTTTTGAGAAATCATTCTTTTTTTTCCCGTTATTGATGCTTCTAATGTGAACATGACGTTCATGTAAAAATTGAATTAAAAAACCCTCTTTCTGGAGCATGTCTGAGTTAATCAGTTAAAACTATCCTTTCAAGCTGAGCAGAAGAAGATACTCTGCTGTTTAAGGGTAAAGCTCTGTCCAGCACTGAAGAATTAACTTAAAGGTTCTCAGTCAAGTGGAAGAATAAAGGGAAAGAAGAGATTTGGGGGCTGGAATTAGATCATCTTTAAGGTCCCTTTGAACCCTAACCATTCTATGATTCCATGACCTCAAAAATAATGGCAAGGACCTCTAGAAAACATTAAAATTAATTCCTGTTTTATTGTGCTTCTCATTTTAAACTGGAGAGGCAGAGGCAGAGTGTCTGTGCTGAATGACAGGCTGGGGTTGGGAAGGCATCACGGGACTATTTCATGTGTGAACGCACTGGGGAGGAGGGGGGAATGGGAATGTTTAGCTGGGAGAAGTGGGAAAAAGAGGGTAAGAGAGAGGGGGGAAAAAACCAAGTAAAACACGAATTTCTTGGGTGCTTTTGTAGTGCTGGGAAAAGGGACGGCCCAGGGCAAGCAGAGCCACCTGTCTCATCTGACAGAAGTGCCACAGTGCCCCCGAATTACCTCATCCAGCTCCACGGCCATCGATCTCCCGCTCCGTGCCACGGGACCGGGGAATTACAGGAATTACACGGCCCCGGTGCTGGAGCAGAGCCGTGCCCGAGCCGTGCCCGCGCCGTGCCCGCGGGAATTGCGGAGCAGAGCCGTGCCCGAGCCGTGCCCGAGCCGTGCCCGAGCCGTGCCCGAGCCGTGCCCGCGGGAATTGCGGATCACGGGCGGTGATTACCGGGAGCCGCTCGTGCTGCGGGGGCGCGGACCCGGCCCCGGCCCGGGCGCGGGGGGCCCCCGCCGCGCTGGCGCTGGGAGCGGGATTTCTGCGGGAAAGGAAGGGAAGGGAAAGGAAGGGAAGGGAAAGGAAGGGAAAGGGACTTCAGGCGGCGGTGCTGGGGCAGGGGCAGCCCGGCCCCCCTCGCCTGCTCCCGGCCGTCCCTCCCGGCTCCCTCGGCATCCCCTGGCTCCGTCCCTGCGGGAGCGGAGCCTTGCGAACAGCGCCTGGTGCGACACCGGGAGAGGCAGAGGTGTTATTGAAGTGGATGTGCGGTTTTTTAAAGGCTTTTCCTGTTGTCTGCAGCTGTGTAATTGCCAGCTTTCATGTGGGCTGAGAGGGCTGTACTTCTGCTAGGGATTATTTAGAATTCCTATTTAACAGAAGCGTCAAAAGACCCAGGAGCACAACAGAGAGCACAAGTCCTCCCCAAAAGCCACCACAAATTACCCCTCACAGTGGTTAGTTTCTTGTAATTAGCAGAGCTGTCCTCACAGCTTTGTTTCAAAAGGCATTCAGGAATCTCATAAACGGGCTCCATGGGAAGAACGATGCTGCAGGATCAGCTCGGGGCTTTTCGGGCAGGGCTGAGGAACTGGAGCCCGGCTGTGGCCGTGGATTGATGCTCTGGGCTGCTCAGGGAGAGGGGAGCGTGGGGAGGAGCTGCTGGGATTCCCCCCGGAGCGCAGGTGGCAGCAGTGCTGGCACTGCCTTTAGCGAGGCCGGGGAGCAGGGCACACACAGACCAGCTGCTTTCTGAGCTGGCAAAGCCACAGGCAAGGTGTGAGTCTTTTTTTTTTTAACACGTCTTCATTCTTTCTCAGCTGCTTCTTTTTTTGCTGTTCTTCTGCTTCCCCTGACTTGGTTAAATGACTGGACTACACAGGCCATGATTTTTAAGTCTTCATTTTATTGTGTGGATGGAGTGACTTGGCCAAGGCACTGAGTCAGACCATTCCTTTTTTAACCAAATTTAGAGACAAATCGAGCATGGAGTCTATGCAATGTGTCATTTTTAATTGCTAAAACATTAGGAATAAAGGCTCAGGGAGTCTGAAGGCATCAGAGAGGTAGAAGGTCTCACACCATCAGGGGGTGTCTGTTGAGGGCAATGGTTTAAAACCAGTCACATTCTCAAAGGACAGTCCCAAGCTCCAGCTGGGGTATGAAAGGTACTGGAAGTGGGGATTTTGGCTTTGGTTTCCTGGTTTCTGATCCCAGGCTGCACTGCATTTTAAAAACAATCTTTCAAAGGAGCGTATGAAAGAAAGAGGTGAGGCTTGCAGGAGCCTGTGCACAGGGACAGAGCTCATTCCCAGCTCCAGGGAAATGTCTCTGCTGCAGCTGCTGAGGCACAGCGAGGGAAAAGGCCAATCTCTCCCCCGACCAAAACCTTCAAACACAGCCAAGCCCCTACTCATTTACAAGTGCTTTTGTCAGAAAATTGTGGATTTTAGGAAAGGTCACTCTCTGAACTTCAGAAGTTGTGGTTAATCCTGGTAAAGCAACATCCAGCAGTTTTCTCTTTCCCCCGAGGCCCCTGCATCTCCAAGGGAGGGGAAGGGGCCTGGTGAGGCAGACAAGCAGCTCTTTCTTTTCCCATCAAGGGCTGCTGGAAGTGCTCCCTACGGGTTGTCACAACCAATAACCCGACAGGCTGAGCTCTGCGAGCTGCCCTGCACAGCCCTGCGTGTCCCAGACAGAGCTGGGGGCCCCTGGAGCCCCTTCTCTGGGCAGGGTGTGACGGGCAGGGGCTGAGTCTGGCTCAGCCTCTGCTTGGGGCTGCTGCATTTTGGGCTAAATCTCAAAGATGAGGGATCAGAAAGATGGCAGCCAATATCCCAAACTGGTTCTTGCCAGAGCACAGGCTGTAACTCCGTGCAATCTAACACTCTCCAGGGGCTGGGTTAGAATAAAATAAGAACTGGTGACTCATGCCTTCATCTTAAACTCTGAATGAACCTAAGCATGAAATTAAAACATGAGTAGATTTTCCCCCTACTTTAATTATTTCCACATTTCTCTGTAAATCCTGATTCCTACCCAGGCTGGAAGTGGAGATTCTCTTACCACAGAAAAACCTGGGCTCCCAATGCTCATAAAAACTCCATAAGAAAGTTTGTTCCCAGGAGAATTCTGCTCTGTGTAGGGCCAGTGTCCATTTTCTTCTTCCATTGTATGACATTTTTAATCCTACAAGTGCTGAAAAGTTGTTTTTTGTGAGGACTAAAACCATGTGCATTATTATACCTGATATTATTAGAAGCTGATCAGGATTTGCCCATCATTTTTAATAATGCTCCAAAAATCTCCAAGCTCATCTCAAGAGTTATTCAGGCAATATTTCTTCTGATTTCATCAGCTCTGTTTTCTTGATGAGTTTTGATGAAGGGGCTCGGGGATTAACTGCAGTGATTGCAGGAGTGTTGCACAAGGACCATCTTTTCCCTGGGCTCCTCCCTCTCATCCCCCAGAAGCTGTGCCTGTGTTGATACTGCAGCTGGGGCTTATCTTTTGTGATTATTTGGAATGCAGTGAGCTTTGCTGTGAATGGAAGCCATCCCTGCAACTGCTGAGTGCAGCCTCCTCCCGAGGGTGGCTTGGCTAAAAGCACAGGCTCCTGTCTGCCCCTTCCTGCTGCTGCTCTTGGCTTCTCTCCTCTCCTTGGCCAGGAGTGCTCAGAGCCTGAACACCCCCCTGTCCTAAAGGTCCCTCTCCATGACCTCCTGGGTGGAGATTTAGTTGTCTCTAAGGGCACTGCCTGTGAGTTTTGGTGCCTCATTGAGAGCTCAGGTCTTTCTCCACACACTCCCCGTGCCCCTTCCACTATGGATGTGCCTCAGGGGCGCGGCCACATCCTTCTCCAGGCTCTTCTTTCATCCCCAAACTACCCTGGCCCTGCTGCTTTTCTGTAGAGCTTGTGATTATTTGCCTGCACACCTCTACTCTGCTGTAAGATTTATACCAGAACCTCCTCCTCTGCAGGGCCTAACACGTGGGGTAGTTCCCTTCCATTGAAATACCTTCCTGGCACTGCTTTTGATTTCAAATCTCATCTGAAAATCTTTTTTATTACCTGTTTAATTTCCTTTTTTTTCTTCCTCCCTCTCACCCTCTTTTGCTACCATTATGCTGACTTCGTAACTCTGTTATTTAAGGATGAAGAACATTTTAGGTAGATTTTATGAAAGCCATGCCTTGGCACGCCTATTAAAAAAAAAAACCAACAACTCCCAAACAAGATTTGTATGTGATATGGCACAACAAAGATTGCATTGCATCTAGATTTAAATTAAGACTAAGAACATCAAAATGAACAGGAGCCAGAAAGTGCCAGAGGGGCAGAATGAAAACCCAGCATTGAGAGGAGAGCGTGAAGTTTATAATGAGAGCAAAACTTTATCCTTGTGAACATTTTTTGTTATTTCTCCTCTGGCGTTGCCCAATTTAATAAAATCTTGGAGAACTTTCAACCCTGCACAACTGCTGATTTTTAATGAAAAAAGATGAAAGAGATCAGAGATCTCCGTGCTCGCAATCTCTTAAAGTGAACCTCTGTACATCAGAAACTCTGCCTGCATAAAAATACCTGCGAAAGGTGATTTTTAAAGAAATTCCCATAAAGTTCATTCTTGTTTTATTGGATACTAAACCTAATACTCCCCACATGCTCTTCAATTCATGTTTACAGTGGGAAACAGAGGTTTTCAAGGCATCAGTCTTCATTTGTGACTGTCAGTGCCTTGCTGGGGGCAGGTCAGTGTCCTGCTCCCCTGCTGGAGCAGCATTGCCTGGGTGTGATTTGGGTCTGGGCACTGGGACGCTGCTCAGGGGTCCCACAGAGCTCCTGGAGCTGCACAGATTCCAGGTGGGCCCAAAGCTCCTGGTGATCCTTTAAACCCCTCGTGGTTTGAAGAAGCAGAGGAGCCGAACTGGGGCACAGAAATGTGTACAGATGTATTTTCCTCACTTGTAGGCTGGGAAAAGCAGTTTGGTCCTCGCTGCCCCCTCAGTGGTGCTTAGTGATGCCCCTGGGCAGAGCCCTGGCCCTGCCTGTTCCTCGTGGAGCTTCCCTCCCTTCCAGGCCTTGGGAAGCTCCAGGCTCTTGCCTCTTTCCTGGCTGTCCCCGAGTCTCAGCTGCTGGGCACCAAATCCGGGCTGGGAACCTGTGCTGGGAACCCCAGAGAGAGCGGCCCTGGAAGGGCTCGGGAAGGGGCCACGCAGCATTTCCACACCCCCTGCTCCCAGCCCTGCTGCTCCCCACAGCCCCACGGCCCCAAGGGCAGCTGCCAAGAGAAGGTGGCTGGTCCTTGACAGCTTCCTCATATGGGCAGCAAATTCCTGTCTTGTGAAATCTCCCTGTGGTTGTAGACTTAAAAATACACATTGAGTCAAGAGAGCTGAGCGTGGGCTGAGCTCCTGCTCGTCTCCAGGAGAAACTGCTCTGGTGGACATTGAGATGTAGCTCTTTGGGGGTTCCTCAGCCCCGGAGGGTCCTGCCCAGAGGGAAGGGTTCCCTGGGAACCCTCCCAGCTGAGCCATCTCCAGGAGCTCTGCTCTTTGCTGCTGTCCATGCTCAAAGTCCCTGGAGTGCTGGGGGTGAGTTCCCAGGTCTGCTGGAGTCTTTGACTTTGTTATCTTTAGAGAAAGACCCTGAGATGTTTTAGCAGCAGCAGGACAGATGTCAGAGCCCCTGTGTGCTCCCCTGGTGACTCCTGAGACCTCCCAGCAGTTCCCTCTCTGCTGTCCTGCCTGGCCATTCCCATTGAAGCACCTGGCACAGCCCTAAACAAAACCCCAAACCTTAAGGCTGAGGGGCAGAGGCATGGAAGTGATGTCTGGAAATGACAATTTCCATGTTCCAGATGTGATTCATGGGGATGCTGCCTGGGAAACGTTTCCATCCCACTGTAACAACCCTAAACAGGATGGCACGGTTTATTGGGCCAGAGGCAAATGTAAATGATGAAAGGCTGCTGTGCAAAGCTGCATTAAATGTGTCCCATTACATGATGCAAGCCACATTATGTAGCTGCTTAAACATAGTGCTCCTTTCATTCCTCTAATTCCTCGGTGATTTAAATTTCTATTTTTTATGAGATAGGGAAACAATAAAATATTAATTGCACTTGTGCATGCTAATGTTCTGTTATCAATATAAAAACAAGAGATAAAATCATGGTGCCAAGAGGGATGTCAATCTCTAAATATCTGTTGCCAGGAAGTGAGAGGAAGTTGCACCCTGGGCTGACTGAGGAGGTGACCCCACTTTTCCTGCTTGCAAGTGTTCCAAAATGGGTGATGCACAGCTCTGGCTGCAGAGATCACCCCATGGGGCACTGCCAGGCACCCCTGGGGCTGGTCTGGGAGGGGTTAATGCTGTTGGGGGCTCTCTGTGAGGGGCACTGGGGTGCTTTGGCTCTCCCCGTGCAGGCACAGCTGAGAGCAGAGCAGTCCTTGGTACATCCCATTTTCTGTTCATCTCTGAATCGCAGTTCTTACAGGATGCAGAGGGAGAGGAGCCTCTGAGAGCACGAAGGAAGCAGTAGGTGGGTTTGCTCTGACTTGCTCTTTAAAAATGGAGTTGGGAAGGAAATTGATTTCCCATCCCAAAAAAATATTTTTGCTGCGGCATAAAAAAATGTTTGAGCTGTGCTGCAGGTGAGGCTGAAGCCTTGCAAAGCTTGGAGGCAGAGCCAGCTGCTCTGCCAAAGGCACCTCCCAGACCGAGGGCAGCCCGCTAGGCTGGATCTGGGTCCAGACACCCCCGGGCAGCAGAGCAGGCGTGGCACGATCCCTAAATTCTCTGAAAGCCCTCCCAGGGTCTAAAATGTTTCCAGGTGATCCCTTTTCAAAAATTGATACATTGCTCTGTTTTTTGAGAAATTGGCGTTTTCTGAGGGTTGGGTTCTTTCCAAATAGACCGAAGACAATCAAATTCTGTTGTCATGCCAGAGGAGAGAGACTCATTTTGAAGAAAGATATATTATTTGTGGAGAGAAGAGTATTCCCATTTATTCTGCACTATTTATGGTGCTCTCATATCCTGGCTCTTGTTAGTGTGCATTCAGTGGAAGCCATCAGCCAGCTCTAGTGATAAACTACTGATCTCAAACCATACTCAGGGCACAGCAAAAGCAGCATAAAACATAACTCACAGCACCAATTAAAAATATTTACAGCACTGTACTTCCTATATGAAGTTTAAACACAGCTTTTTCATCTTCTTAGGGTTCTGTTTTGCATAAATTTGATTACAATTTGCAGTTCACAAAGGCAGGGAACAGCAGTGATGGCTGGAATGTGCTGGAAGGGGTTTGGAGGTCTGTTCATTTGCCCAAGTCTGTTGTTACCCCACACTCTGATTTTCCAAGCATTTGGGGACTGTGGTAAATACCACAGAATATCCTGGCTGGAAGGGACCCGCAGGGGTCATTGATCCAACCCTGGCCCTGCACAGACACCCCCACAATCCCACCCTGTGCCCGAGAGCATCATCCAAACTCTCCCGGAGCTCCCGAATTCCGAGCCCAGGAACGGCAGAGGGGAGCACGGAGGAGCAGAGGGTGCATCCACCTCCCCCTTCGAGGGAAGCCCTCCTGCACCTCGTGAGGAAGTGGCTCTTCAAGAGAATTGTCTCAGAAATGAAGAATGAATTGCCTCACAGCCCCAGCTCCCGCAGTGACCACGGCATCCCTGGCCCTGGCAGCTCCTGCTCGGCACGAGGCCGTTCCCTCCAGGGTGCAGAGAAGGGATCTTTCCTCTCAAACGTTCCACTCCCTCTAAGGAGAAGCTGATGGGATCTCAGCTGCTCAGAGCCCTGACCTGAGCAGGAAGGTTGAGCTCAAGGCCTGTCAAAAAGATTTTGGATTCACACCCCCCTTGCATTTGAAGAGTTCTTTAAGGTTCTGTCCAACATGTCAGAAGCATTTCCAAGAACTCCTATGCTGAAGGCGTTTTTTAACCTTGGATGGCACAAATCATAGCAGAGCCTTCCTAGGACTTTTAGCAAGAGCTGAAGGAACCTGAGGGCAGTGCTGCTTACAGCCTTGGGCTACATCGAGATTAGACTTGGAAAATAAATTTCCTTTCACTGCAACCCCCTTATGTTTTATGGATGCAAATCCTTTTTCAGTCCTTTGAAGGTTCTTTTTCTCAGGAGTAATTGCACTTTAACCCAGTGTAAACCCCTGGCTTGTCCTTTGCTCAGCTGGTCCCCGCTGCCCTGAGGGTCACACCGGGATCCCATTCCCAGCTCCTCTCCTGCCCCTGCCTCCCTTGGCTTGGTGGGACCAGGAGCATCTGGCAGAGACAGGGATCCCATGGGGATCACGGGGAATTTGGCTGCCTCTGGGACTTCTTTGCTACCTTTGCCTGTGAGATGTTGAGGGGTCCAGGAAGGAATTTTCAGAGGGTGATTTTGCTCAGCTCCTCTCTCAGTATTTTTGTGCACCTCCCATTATAGTCATTAGGCTTGTGTGGCTGCTCAACCCCTACATGCTCCACATTTGTGTTTTCCTCCTACCTTTTCAAAAATAGATATTTCAGTGATCTGCAGCATCACATTTGTTGCTGTGGAGACGATTGTGATGTTGCCAATGGAGATGTGACTTCACTGACAACCTCCAAAGAAGGACAGGGACATGAAGTGTGGCTCCACTTCTCTCCTGCCCCTTCCCTGCTAACCCCCCTCTGCTCCTCCCTCTTCCCCCTGCTGCATCCTGGACTTGAACTGATGCACAGATCTATCTTCTTTCTGAAGCTGAGCTGCATTTTGGCATGAATATAAACATGTAGCAGATGCAAATTGCCTGTAATTAGAGGTAGAGCACAGGACTGGTGTCGTGACTTGTGGATTCCTGCCACACTCTTTTTACAACTTTACCAACACCCTTTGGGCTGTAATTCTGTAGGAAGAATCCACCAAAGGCACAAGCACGGATAAATAGTCTAATATTCAGGGAAAATGGAAGTAATTTCCTGGTTCTTTGCGTGGGCAATCCCGAAGCCAAGTGACAGGCTGGAGGGAGGGAAGGGAGAAGGGATGGGCAGAGTGACAAGCCATTATTGCTCTGGCTGCTCCTGCTGCACGGCTGGCAAAAATATAAACGTTGTTCCCCACCCTGCTGGGACCCCACGGTGCTTCTAATGAAAACTGGTGAGCTTGTCAGAACAGGTTTGACTTGAAAGAGGAGAGAAAAGCAGGAGAGGGGAGGATTCGGCTCGGCGGGGTGTGGGCAGGGCCGTGGGTGGTTCTGCAGGAGCCCAGGAAAAGCTGCCTCCCGCCGGGAAGGATTAGAGCTCTGGTGATGCTGGGATGCAGGGCCATGGGCAGGGTCCAGGTTCTCTGGGAAGGAAAAATCCAGCTCTGTGGAGTAGCCCAGATGATGCAGATTTTCCTCCGTACCAAGTTTCGTAGAAAATTCCCAATCAAGTGAGCTGTGTGCCCCTGGGGAGGAGGAGTGCTCCGGGAGTACAGTGGTGTTTCTCCCTGGCAGCCTGAGAGTCTGCCTCAGAAGTGGATTGTGCGGGGATGGTAATTGGCTTTCAGCTGATTGCAGCAAAACTATGAATCAACTGCAGCCCATTTTTAATAATGAAAAACTGAAACATAATCAGAAATGTATTCACAGTGCTACAGCTTTCAGTGATTACATGCAGCAACTGTTGCCTGCAGCCTCTTTCTTCTTGGACTCACATTCTCTATCTTGCTTTTTTTTTTTTTTTTATTTTAGGCATCAGAAAAGAGTCCAATATTCAGAGCAGTTGACTTGGCATGAGAGGGAACTGAATGCAAGCATTAATAGTGCTCTTCTCTGTGCTCCAGTGCAGCCTCATTTCTGGTGCCCTGCTGGAGGAGAGCTTCCTCTGGCTGCCCCAGGCAATCAGCTGGCACCTCCAGCAGCACGGGGCTTGGCAAGCCAGGATGTGCTCCTGAAACCACTTGTGAAAATGGTGCAGTAACCCTGAGTGCTGATCAGGGAAAGTGTATTTTACCTCTCCTGAGTGCAGGAAGATATCGTGCAGCATTGGCAGGAGGATAAGTTACTATGGTGATGAAGGCTATAAAACAGATGGAAATAAATATATGTATAATGCCTTTTAGGTATAATCTGACAAAAAAGTGGTGACCTGTTTCCATGGGACTTCGTGGAGACTGCAGAGTGTCCACATTGATACTTTCTGGAAGTCAGAAGTGATGGATGAGGGCCCTTGTTTCTCTCAGAACAGCACTGCAAGGTGTCTGTGCTGCAGCAGCATCTCCCGAATCTCAGATTTCTCCCCTATTCCCTGCAGGTCTTGTACCCCCTCACCTCCAGCTCTGGGGCTGTGGTTCCAGCATTAACAATTCCCCATCCTTTCCTTGTCTCCTGCCTGTAGACCCTGGGCTTCCTTGGACAAAGAACTGACAGGAAAATGGCAGGGGCAGAACTTTGGATTCCTCACAGCCCCACCTCCCGCAGCCCCCCGGTCTGGATGCTTCAGTTTCAAACATTTTCTGGGGGAAAGAAAAGGAATTCAGTCTCCCCTGCTTTCCCTGCTTTCTCCACCTCTCCCTGCCCGCAGGTCACTGGATCATTTTCAGCTGACCCTCAGTAATGGTTTGTTTTTCTCCTTCCATAATCTCCCCATAGCCTGCAGCAGCTTGGCCGCTCGGACTCTTTGTGTCTCTTATCTTCATCTGTAAAATGCCAAAGTGAGTTATAGGAAGAATTTAGACAGCGCTGAGGGTAATGTGATGATTACGTAGATTAATTTTGAAGCCTTTTTTGCTTTCAGAGTTTTGTTCGTGACTCATGTTTGTTCACAAGATGTGATTATAGAAGTTTTCAGAGCAATGGCATGTGTGCATTTGGGAAGGCCTCGTGTTGATTTAAAGGAGACCTCTCAAATGAGAAGGTAAAGGTCGAGGCTCAGATGAGACACCAGGACTTTATTTTTCTCCCAGCTGGTTCTTATTTGTCTGCATCTGCCATTCCTCAGAAGAAGCTCGTGGCAGGGAGAGCTGTGCTGATCTCGGTGATGCACGCAGGGGGATCTGCTCCCCGGGCTGCTTCTGCAGGGCTGAGAAGGTGGGAAAGCTGCTTTTGTCAGGAAAATAGAGATGACTCAAGGAGCAAAACAGGAGCTGAGTAAGGCTGTTCTGCTCTACCTGTCAGAGCAGGATTGCAAGTGGGCTGGGAGGGAGCAGTGAGTGACTGCTGTGCCTTCACAGCACCCTCACACCCAGGGCTCTGCCACGCATCCCCCCACAGCCTGCTCGGCTTTTCAGTTTCCTCTGTGAGGAAACCAACCATGGGTCACTCTTTGGAAAGTGGGTGGTTAAAGGGGGCACATCAGCTCCCAGAGTGGCTGAACTCCAGCCCTGCTGCTCCAAGTCCAACACATGAAAAGGCAAATGTTTATCTGTGCATACAACCTGGGTTTATATTGCCCCATTCAGAATTTTGTTCCCCCAGAAGTGCTCCTGGTGGGCTGCACAGCCAACATTTCATTGGAGCGCTTCAGCCTCCCTGCAGGTGCCTCTGTGGAGGTGCCTCTGCCGTGGCTGGGCAGCTCTGGCACCGTTCTGCTGCCGCCAGCTCCCCTGGCAGTGCCGGGTCTGTGCCCCCTGTGCTGGCAGAGCTGGCTCCCGACGGATGCTCAGGGCTCTCTGCTGCCAGAGCGGCTCTCACAGCCCGGCTGCAGCTCCAGAGCGTGCCCCGAACCCAGGGAAGAGCCTGGCTGGGAGCAGGACACTGCAGGAACCCAGCCCTGTCTCGGCAGTGCAGCCTGGCTGGATCAGGGTTTGTTCAGCTGCTGTGGCTGGGCACGGTGGGTGTTTGGGCTCACCCAGGGCTGCTCTGGCCTGAGCCCATTCACTGAGTTATCCCTGCGCTGGCTCTCACTGGGCCGATGAATCAGATGAATATTTGCATTCCCTAAATTTAGCGTGTGCATCTATGTACCCAGCCTGTGTGCATGTTTTCATTTGCATTTTGTCACATTTAGCTGAGGGAGGTTCAGACCATTTTGAGTTGAGCAGGACCCCTCGTGGCCGCTCCATCAAAACCCGGCATTCCCAGACCCCGCTCAGCCTCCCCTGGGGTTTGCTTGCCAGGGAAGACTTCTCCAGTTAGGCAAACAAAAGTGCACGAAGTCTAAAAAGTGTAAAAAGTGATTGAAAATATCCCCGTTACACAGAGTTTATACATCAGTTACCCTCGTGCTCTGGTGCAATTGCATCAGCCCGAATCCACAAACCAACTCAAGCGGTGGAGTCTCCTCTGTAAGCAGCCTTTAAATCTCTCTAACGCTGTGTTTCCAAACTGCCCATCAGTGTTTGTTCCCGGCTCTTCCATTACATGGAATTGCTCGGTGTTGAACATCACACAGCCAGCAGTGACCTCCCGTGGAGCCCCCCCTGTGCTCGGAGGGGCTGCAGCTGTCCCGGTGTCCCTGCCAGGGGCACAGCTTGCTCCTGCCACAAAAGCTGGGTGTTCCCTCGCCCCCCTTGGCTGCTGCTGTCCCACACATGGAGCAGGAGCTGGATTCTGCTGGAAGCACCAGGGATGCACAGGAGGAAGCGGAGCAGCCAAATCCTGGAGCTCTTATCTCACATCTCCATTTGTACAAAGGTTTTATCTCGCAATCTGATTTCATTTGCAGTCCTGAGAGTAAAAGGAAGCTCACGGGGGTCTGGGTTGTTTTTGAGGAAATTAATTCCCATTTTCATTCCCATTCACTGCTGTGGTCTGAAGTTATTTAAGCAAAGGCAGAAGAAATGGCAATGTTTGGGTGCTCCAGGAATTTACTCCACTAAAATGAAAGTTAACCTTTCAAACTGGAGCAAAGCAAGTTCTGTTACCACTGGTGGCTTTGGGTGCTTGTTGTGTTCCTGTTTCCTTCCCTGGCAGAAGGAACTAAGGGGTGGCAGGGTGCTTGGCACATGTCTTGGAGCTGGGGAAGCATCACTCTATCCTACTACTGAGGCACCAGACCCTAAAGAAGATGTTAATGAAGCTTGAAATCACATTTGCATTGCAAATGATACAATTTGTTCTGGCTTTACACAGAATTAATTTGAACTGTTTGCTGCTTTGTTCCAATTGTGCATGTGAATAATGCAGCTTAGGTGGCTCAGCGCTGTGAGGATCTTAGTCACAAACAAGGCAGGGTAAATTAAAAATATGCTGTGTTGAAGGGATCATCTATTCAACTTCGTGACTTTTCTGTATCAGCCATCTTCCAATTTTCAGGCCATAGAGGAGTCCTGAAGGATTGATGCTGATTTGTTCAGTTCCAGGCAGATTTTTAATTACAACTACTTTAGAGATTACCTGTGGGGTTAAACCAACCTCCCAAAGTGGTTCATGAGCTCTCTTGAGCAGACAGAGCATAAGAAAGGGTGAGTTTTTGCCAGGCTGAGGCTCTGGGGAGGTTCTCCCTCATGCAGTGCATGGACAAAGCAGCTCCTGTCTGCTCCTTCTTGAAAGTTGTAATTTCATGATGAATTTCTTTGTGGGCATGTAGAAAAGCTAAGGGTAATTATTGGATCACTTCACCTGCTGAAAAGGCAGCGAGCCTTAGAAACAAAACTGATCTGTGTGGCCGAATCCCAGGTGAGAGGGAGAAAAGTCAGGATGGACCCCCGGGATCAAATCCTGATCCTGTCGCTCTGGTTTCAGACACGTTGGAAATCCCAAGATGGTATTTTCTAGGCTGTGTCTGTGCAGATCTGTCTGCTGGCAGCGCTGGTGTGGCCGTGGTGAATTCTGGAGCAGAAGCCCTTTGGGAATGGTTTCTTGCCCGAGCAGCAGTGCTGGGTGTGAGCTGGTCAGGGCACCTCACCCAGGGCAGCCAGGAGTCCCTGTGAATCCCGGGGAGAGGCTTCTCCCCCCGGCAGGTTTGGGAGCCGTGCTCTGGTTCCCTCTGCGTTACTCGGCTCAGACATCCCCTGGGAGCCTTCGATCAGAGCCAGGGGAGCTCCAGAAGGACCAGGCCTGGACCAGGCTCGTTCCCAGGCTGCGTCTGCTTCTGCCGGGTGTTCAGCATCCCCGAGTTCAGATCCCCTCCGAGCTGCTGCTCCTTGCCCAAAGCAGCCTTGTCTGACAAGAACACCAGAGCCCTGAGCTGCTGTTCAGCAGTGGGGCATCACATCCCCGGGGGCACTTTTGTCTTAGTCTGAGAGTTGAATTTGAAAGGGTTACTGAGGATTTAGGAGCCAGTTCCCACTTTTCCTGCTAAGGAATGTTACTATTCCAGGCATGTTTCACGAACTTTTGAAGGAGGGATGGGAGTTTGGGTGCTAAAATGGTGACAGCTCCAGCTTCTGCACCTCACCTGCTGAGCTGGGCAGAAAGGCACAGCTGGAACTCTCTTCAGTGGCCCTCAGCACAGGGAGTTGTTCCCCTCTTCACCAGAGGAGTGGATCCTTAGTCCAGACAGAGGAGAACACCCCAGGTGATCTCACGAGTCAGCACAGCCTGCTGAAATGTTGCCTGCTTTTTCTTCCTACTACTTCTGTGGGTTTTTCCTTTTAATGCTATTACTTATAATTTTGCTTTAAAGTGTGAGCTCTGTGCTGCCTCAGCCTGACAGGAGAAACAGCTAAAGGCTTTACTCTGATACAGCTGAACAACAGTGTGATAAATGTTTGAAAAGTTGTTTTCAAAAGGGTGCAAAGAAAATCTCTTTCATCTACTCCTGCAGGAGGGAGTTGATATCAGCTGATTTCAGATATCTCCATCCCTTAGCAGCTGTAACAAGAACATGTCCTGAGTCTGTGGCTTTCCCAGACTGGTGCCTGTCTGGCTCAATTGGCATTTCCAGGACTTTCTGAAGAGATTTTTGGATAAGTGTAGAGTGGTTCAACTTCCTCTGCATACAGAGACATCGCTTTTTTTGGCTCTCTGCAAACAGAGGCTTCAGAACAGCCACATCTACAAATTATTTAACTTTCAAATGCTCATTAAATCCCTGGCTCCTTCTGCAGGCTCTGCGAGTGCCACGTACAAAATTCTGGAAGCGAGGTAGGAGGAGGAACAGGATAAAAATGGCTTTTCCTCCCCAGTGCTGCAGCCTGGGGTGTGCTGCTGTCTGGGCAGCTCTGGTGTCCCCTGCAGTGCCCAGGAGAGCTGAGGCAGCTGCAGCAGCCCCAAACTGAGTCCACACCAAAGCCTGATCAGCAGAAGCGCTGGGCAGCACTAACGAGGAATTCTCATTCAGCTCCATGAGTTCAGTTTGCATCAGAGCACTCTGGAAGGAGGCTGGTGCCTTAATGCCTCACGTGGCTAAAGGCAGCATTATTGTGATGTCTGATCTAAACCACACTTTTCACCATCTAAATCTTTTTTTATTCCCGCTGCATAGTTTTAGCAGGAAAAAACGAGAGAAAAATTGCTGTCATAAAAGACTCATCTGCTTCCCATTACACTGACATTTAAGGATTGCACACATTAAAATGCTCCTGTGCACTACAGAGAGGCACAGAGAAACCAGGAGGTAGAAATTTATAACAAATGGGAGATGTTGTAGTTCAGCCACCCTGGGGTGGGCGTGAAGCAAGCCTGGGGACGAGAATGATCTCCCTGCATCCCACCCTCCCCACCCCTCCCTGTGTCAGCGTGCCAGGGAACTGAACTGCCAGTGCAGGGGAGAATATTTTCTCCAAACACCCTTCACCCTCTGTCTCCTTCAGGTGAAAAATAAAGGTGTTTGTATTTTCAGCCCTAAGTCAGCGTGTTGTGCTCCCTGCAGGGGTGACTCCAAAGGCAGTGAATCAGAGTGGGCCAGGCTATCAGTGGCTTCTGGTCTGCACTGGAATGCAGTTTTTAAGAAGCTTTTTCTTTGAATTAGGCAACCAAATCCCTCCTTTCCTTCTGGGCTCCTTCCAGCCGCTGGAATCTTTGAGGAGCAGCACTTTTTGTGAGTGAGATTTCCCCAAATCCTGGCTGTTGGATGAGCAGGTGGCAGACAGAGAGCTCTGTGTCCCTGTCCAGGGAATGCCGAGGGATTCCTGTGGCTGCAGGAGCATCAGCACAGAGGAAGATGTGTAACACAGGTCTCACACACCTGCCTTCCCAGCTGGCAGCAGAGCAGCTTCCTAATTCTGGGATACTGCACCGAGTTCCTGCAGTGCCTGGTGCAGGATGAGAGGGGTGTAATGTGAATTATTTTGTGCTTGAAGTGGTATTTAGTGAAGGAAGTGCTACTGGAACTGTTTGACAGAGGCTGTGCTGGCAGGTTTTTGCAAGTTTAATGACTTTGGCCAACAAGAATGTTCTCAAAACCAATTTTTCTGAACCCTGACTCGGCCTCTTTAGAAGCCTTTCCCCTGGGGACTGTCGGGGAAAACGAGGAGCTGTCCTGGCACTGGGTATTGAAGCACTCCAGCCCTTTGTGAGTCTGCAGTGCCCCTGTTTTACAGGTTGCATTTGCTGTCAGAACATCATTTTCTGAGCTCTGAATGGGTTTGCTTCCCAGCTGAGCAGAATGTTTTGGAAATTGTTTGTCTTCCTGGGATTGTTGTCCCTTTCCCTGCCAGCAGTGTTTGCTGCATTGCTGCAGTGGGTGTTGCCTGGTGTAAATTATTTGGTTAGAGGCAGGGATAAATATAAATTATTTGGTTAAAGGCTCTTTTGGCCTTTTTTCTGTAACAGGGTTGTCTCGTACCCCTGTCATCCCAGCAATCTGATGTAGCCTGTACATAACCTTGAAATATCTGTGGAAATGGTCTGACTCTGAAGCACATGGACATGATGTGGTTTGGACACAGGATGGCTCGGGATAAGTAACATTTATGTTCTCTGCAAAAACGTATTTTTAGTATTTTATTTATGTCTTTATCTATCAAACTTTAAAAGTTATTTTTATAGGAAAACTATCCTGTGTTAAATGTTTGGAGCTTTCACAGTAAGTAATAGTGGGCATATTGCTGCTGCTATTTAAAAACTAATTGCTAAGATTTATTGGAGAACTGTAAATATTAAAGGCCAGATTTGTCCTGTCTCATACCATGCAAGTCTCATTAAATCTGTGATCAGAACCTGATCCAATAAAGAAACTTTTCTCCACTGATCCTCAGCACACCTTTTAAGACAATTAACTTGGCTCAGAGTTCTGATTTGATCTTAAACAGGAACATGTTCCTTTGAAAATGATTTATTGCATCCATTTGAATCAATAGTGCTGTTAAAAGAACCCTGGGAAAGAAAAGCAAAAATGTCAAATGAGGTAAAGCAGTGAAACAAGACAGTAAATTTAACAGAAAAATGTAGGACTCAGAATTGACAGTGCCAGCCTCAGCCAAGGCCTCGGCTCTGGTGCGGACACGGCGAGTTTGAGTATTTAATCAGAGCAGCCGAAAGCTCCTGCAGGACACAGATCACAGCGGAGGCTGAGAGGAGGCAGCGAGGGGAAGGGAATCCCTGGGCAGCTCCTGAGCCCCTGGCGTGCTCTGCGTGCGACAGCCCCGGCTCCCTGCGCGGCTGCGATGCCGGGCTCTGAGCAGGGAGCTGCCGTGGCGGGCAGCCACATCTTCCCTCGGATGGTGACAGTCCTGGAGCCCCTGAGGTGGCAGTCCCCAGTGCCTGCCACTGCCCCTTGCTGCCACCCCGTCCCCACCTCTCCCTGCTGAGCCCTGGCCTGAAGCTCCTGGGCAGGCTGGGCTCACCTGGCTGCCCCACCCCAAACTCACACCATCCCTAGGAAAAGAGCTCTGAGATCATCGAGTCAGCCCTATAACCTGGGGAGCAGCAAGAGGGGAAGGTGAAAAGGAGGGAGAGGAGGAGAAACTGCCAGGAGCAGCACCAGGCAGCCCAGGTGTGTCCTCACAGGGGGACCGTGGCTGGGGGTCCAAGGCACAAAGGAGGGCAGTGCTGTGGCAGTGCCAGGCTGGGGCTTTGCCTGGAGCTCCTGCTGGCAGCCTGACAGGCAGATTATTCCATGGAGCTGTGAAAGTGTCCTGCTCCTTGAAGATATCCGTAATAATTGGGAGCAGCGCGTGGAGCTGTTTGAGCTGTGGATGAACAGCCTCGTCTCTGAGCAGGGAGCTGGTGTTGTTTTTATTGTTATCAATTACCTGCCATCAGTTATCACCAACAGCCACGTGTTTTCCTTTTCCAGCTCTTCTCCCTGGAGTCATGTACCCCCTAGGCACCCAGCACCCCAAGGTGGGGATTTGGCACCCCAGATCTGCTGTGACTTCAGTGCAGAAGTGGCCACGCTCCCGAGCACGTGGTGCCCTGGCCAGGCTGAGCACAGGAGCTCCTCCTCAGCCATCCCAAATTCGACACCAAAGTGAGAGCCCAGACGGTCTCTGTACTCCAAACAGAGACAGCTGGCAGTCTCTGACTTCCAGACGTCAAACAGCCTTGTGTTTGCTCGGATTTTACCTCCAGCTAATCAGTTAATTGCAGTTAAGTACTCGGAGACGTTACACATCCCTCTTCTCCTAATGAAGAGGCCCCGCTGCCAGCCGGGCTCCAGAGTCCACCCGCAGCTCCCTGCCCCTCCAGCGTGCTTGGAATTGTAAGCCAAGGAAACACAGCGACAGGACGAGGGGAATGGCTTCAATCTGACAGAGAGGAGGTTTAGTTCAGAGATTAGGAAGGAATTGTTCCCTGGGAGGGTGGGCAGGCCCTGGCACAGGGTGCCCAGAGCAGCTGTGGCTGCCCCTGGATCCCTGGCAGTGCCCAAGGCCAGGTTGGACATTGGGGCTTGGAGCAGCCTGGGACAGGGGAAGGTGTCCCTGCCAGGGCAGGGGTGGCACTGGGTGATGTTTAATGTCCCTTCCAGCCCAAAGCATTCCATGATTCTGCTCTGTGCCATGGCCTGAAATGCTCTGCAGCTCCCTCTGAGGCTGCCATTATTTTTTTATGAAGACCAAATTAATTCAGAAATATGAAAAGAATGGAAATAAGTACAAATATGCCAATTTATGCATTTAGCAGTCCCCCCAGCATTTTTCATTTTCTTCTTTCCCCCATCCCCTCGAGCAGCTCAGGGTTGTTGCGTTTCAGTAACAGCTCAAATGCCCGGTGAGTTCTTCCAGAGCAGCCTCATAAATTCTCATCTGGCTCTTCCCAGGTGTACAACTGGTTTTTAAGTGCAGTATAGAGGTTTATCCTCATTTAACCACTCATCTCACCAGTTTTGATCTCTGAAGGCTGAGATTTCAGTATTGAGTAAGATTATAAACCTTTGTTTTTATGAGCTTTCAGAAGCCCCAAAATATTTGCTGCCTTACCATTCATTGCAGAGAGATCTCCAACTTTGGAACGTTGCAAATGTTGTTAAAACAGTTTCGAGGGGTTTTGTGAGCAGAAAGGGAGATCTGTTTTTTCTTTGTTTTTCTTAATCTGCCTCAGAATGAGATGAGATCCCAGACCTTGCTGAAGATCAGCTCCTGGCATCTAAGAGTTTCTCAACCAGTTCTTTCAGAGCTGCTTTTTTCATAAAACTTTATTTCTAGAATTCTGGGGGTTTTCAGCTTGAATCTTGGTAGGATGTTTTAGGCAGCTGCATTTTAATCTTTAGCATTAATTAACTTGGTAAAGTGTAAAGTAGCCGAAGCATGGATGACAATACTAATGAAAGTCATAGAAACAGATTAATGACTAAATCCAAAGAAACAGAACCCTCTGCCTCCCTGCAGACATGGATATTAATGAGATTTCCTTTGTTTCTCTCTGAGGGTGGGCATTTTCTCCCACCCCACAAATCTCTGCAAGTGCCAAAGAGTTTTGTTTATTTTATGCCTGGTTCCAGTTAGAGCTGCAGGCAGAAACTGGGAAACACAGTGAAATATTGTTAGAAACAGGAATTCCTGACCTGATAGTAAAAGTGACAAAGCAGAACCCTTAATGGGATTTTTTTTCTTGAGGCGACCGAAGAAGGACAGGCGGCTTTGCTTGCGGGTATTTACACAAACTGAAGTTCTGAGATTGCTTCGCTTGGGTGGGAGAGACAAACACGGAGTGTTCAGTATCTACCCAACCTATTACGGAAATTTAAACATATGGAAATGGACCAAAAGAGGTGAATTCGGGAGATTCTGCCGCAGCAGCTGCTGGCCTGGTTATCTGCTCGAACAAACAGGACCAAGTTAAACAGGATGGGGCGTGAGCGGTGCCTGCCCGCGGCTGCCGGGGGTCGCTCCCGGGGCGCCCCTGGCACCGCCGCGAGTGCCCAGCGCTGCCTGCCCGCCCGCGTGTCCCAGGGCACGACAGAGCCGGGTCAGCCCCTGGCAGCGGCGGGGGCACAACCACAGCTCGGCCTGCCCCAGCCTTTGTCCGGGGAGAAAGGTGGTGATGGACTGCGAAGGGAAGAGGTGCAGTCATTCCCAGCAAGGGCGTTTCTCCTGATGAGAGAAACTCCACAAGGTGTGGAAAGTGTGTGAAATTTTTTATGTCATTAGTGTTTCGTGATACTTGTTTAAAGAAGCCTCAAACATTTTAACTTACTGAATTCTTTCATTTTCTGTTTTACTTTTATATCAGGTCCTTTCTACCCAGATGACTGGAGAACCTGTGGGCAATGAAGCAAGAAATATTGTGCAAGTAAAGGCTGATCAACGGTGAGGGTGAGAACCTTTTTTCAAACAGTTTGAAGCTCTTTGGGTTTTCTTAGTGCTACTTTAACTCAGACTTCTGAGGATCGCTGAGGCAGAAGTCTTTGTTAAAATTCATTACTTCTTTCCCTTTATTTAAAGAAGGAGAAATAAGAGACTGCTGATGAGTTACATGGAAAGGTCAGAATTGACAGCAACTGTAAAGAAGAACAAAACAGCTTTAAAACCTCATCCCTTTCTGGTGATAAATAAAGAGCATGATCTCAATTATTTTGCTCTTCTAAGGACCTGTTTCAAGTGAAGATTTTTTTATTACATGCAGTTTCTTCTCTGAAAACAAAATATGTTGACAGTAAGAAGTGCTCCTTCCCTTGGGAGAGCTTTAATCCGTGAATTCTGAGAACCCAGAACCAGGGCTTGTCTCCTGACCCCAGGGCTGTGGGTTGTACCCCACAGAGGGTGTCACGAGCAGTGACAGCCAGGATGTGCCCGTTGGTGTTCCATGGAAACCACGTAGTGGAGAGGGGACAACGGGAGTGGCAGCGAGGGCTGGGACAGGCGGAGCAGCTGAGTCACTCGCAGGATTTATGCTCCTGAACTTCCAGCCAGTGAAAACTCGAGAGCTCAGCTCTTTCACCTCGCCAGCAGCCGTGCCTGCGGCTCTGCAGCAAGGGTGTGTGAGCAGGGAGTGGGCTCTGCCTCAGCCAGCCCTGGCAGCATCCCCTGAAAGCTCCCCCAGCTTCCTTCAGGCTCCTGAGGAGCTCGGGTTGTGCTGGACCCGTGCTCTGGGGACAACAGCCTTGCTCAAAGCAGAGCCAGAGGTGAAAATCCCACTGTGTCCCTCCTGGGACTATGGGGTCTCTGGTTTTTACTGAGCTTTTCAAATGTTTTGGTAGCAGAGCTGCTGAGTCTGCAGCTTCAGGAGAGAGAACCACGTGTTTGGGGTTGGACATCAGCCTTCCTGTGCCACCCACCTCCTCTCCAGAGAGCCACCTCAGCCTCCTCCTGGGCTCCAGGACAGGGATTTGGTGGTTAATGCCCCCAGAAAGAGCCCCAGGGCCTCCTGCAGTGGTGCTGGGGCTTGGCTCTGGGAGTCTCCCGGTGCTGGTGGCCGGTGGAGGTCTGGTCCAGGCTCCCTGAGCCAACGCAGGGATTTCCCTCACCTCTGGGTGCAGAGCTGGCCCTGGCTCCTTAACCCCAGCGACAGAGAAACCCCTGCCCGTCCTGCAGGTGCAAATCCCATCACCAGATAATGAACCTGGCCACATGAACGAGACCATCACAATAAACTGCTGAGCCTCAGTAGCAGAGATGACATTTGAGCCCACAATTAATGAGCTCCCAGCCTACAGCAAGCCTGTCCTTTGTCACTGGAGGTTTGACTGGGACTCTGTGGCCTTTCAGCAGAAGCCCCGGGATTCCCCAGGGAATCCACCCCGGTTCCACACGGGCCTCATGTGAGGGAGGAGCACCAAGGGCTCCTATAGAAATTAATGTCCCATGTCAAAGCCCTGGAACAAAGAGTCTTCAGCACACACACATAAATAATTAGTGTGGTTATAAGCTGGCTGGATTGTTTTTAATTGACTGGATGTATGTATTTGCTGACTTTGAAAATGATGCCAAACTTCCCTGCTAAATCCAAGGAGTTGACTTTCCCTCTCCCAATGCTTTCCATGTGCTGAGCAGTTTAAGAGACTTTCCCTAAGTTACAGAAGGAAAAGGCTCCCCTCTCGTGGCTGCGAAGGAAAATGGCATTTTCTGCACTGTATTCTCCACTTCCTGAGCTGTGGAGAAACATAAATCAGTTATAGAATTCCAGCCACCCTCCAGCCCAGCACGGAGCCCTGCCAGCTGCGCTGCAGCAGGGGTTTAGCAGCCTCTGCCCTGTTTGCTTCAGGGAAAGGGAAATGTTTGAGGGGAATTGACTGGAGTTATTTAAATGACAACTAAAAGTCATGATCTATATCAACAGTCAGAAACGTTAGAGGTGAAGAACAGATTTAAAGCTGTTTTGCATTTGCTCTTTTAAAATATTTTCTTAGTAAATGTTGACTTTTATGTGGTGGATTTATTTTGCTCTATAAAGTCTGCTCTTGGAGAGACCTGATAGGTAAATGTTCAATCCATTCTGTAAATCAGTAGGCATCCATTCAGATGAGCAGGTTTTCTATTTCTATTGGGTTAGAAATGCTGAAAAGCATCCGTTATTTACAGGGCACCTGGTTTCACTTCCAGTTGGTGTGAAACTGCTTTTGAATAAAACCTGAAATTCAATTTAAAAGCTTTAAAAACAGCAGCTTAAAATTATTAGTTAAAAGCTGTTTTGAAGTACTTTGGATGCATCAGAAAGAGAAGCCATAAGCTCACACAGGCACGAGTTACGATTAAAATTAGGCTTTTATGGACTAAGGGAAGTTTCCCCCAAAGCCAGTAAACCCAAGTGCTTGTTTCTCATCAGTGTGTCTGTCAGAGGTTTGGAGCTCACAGGACTCAGCCTCTCACACTTCATTTGTGTGGATAATTGAGAAGAAGAAGAGAAGTTTTCTTGCTTTTTCAGTTCCTCACTGGTTTCTCAGTGTTGAAGGACCTCTCATTGAGCCCAGATGTACTGAAACTCAAATACACTGAATTTCCTTTTCTCCCTGCTCCTACTCCAAGTAAAGCTCATTTATTCATTTAACTGTCCAGCTCCTTGGAGAATTACTCCCTCGACTTTCTTCACAGTATCAGCAGCAGTGATGTGCTATTTGAGAATATATAAATAGTTTATATAAAATTTAAAATAGCTGGTGTTTAATTTATGCCTCACTCTAAGTTGCTATTATTTCACATTTCCTCTTTAAATTTGCGTATTCTTAAAAGAAATGCACACATTAAATAATCTGAAGTTTTTTCTTAAATCTGTACCTGATCTATTGTAGAGACACTTAAATTCCAGGAAATAATATGATCCTTGGGATTTGATGCTGGACCTACATGGTAAAAGTTTTGGATTCAAGGCTACGATCTTGGACAGCTCTCAAAAGGAAATGTAGAAAAATGTAGTGCAGGAAAGAGGCAGCCTGAAATTAGAACTGTTGTTAGCACAAATAGAACAGATTTAGACTTTAACCTGGTGCTATTTTTATACCAAAAACAGGCTAATATGGGAATTCTTTTATCTAATGAAAATCCAAATATAAACAATGTCTTTTTGATCTCTAGATTTTTCTATTGAGGAAAACTTATGATGTTCAAATTATTATTATTGTTATTATTATTTAAAATGGGATGCAGTAGGCCCAATACTCTGACACATACAGTAGAACTGTTCATTTTTAATTATTACTCTGTGGAACTAAACCCTGTCATTTTCCCTGTGTTGAGCAGATCTGTTCAAAAGACCTGAAAATGGGATGGAAATGGAATTGATCTCGGAGACAGAGCAGGAACAGAGGAATTCCCAGCACTTGTGTGAGTACCAGATCTCAGAGCTGACGAGAATCTGGCGTTACTCCGGTTTGGTCCTGTCTTGGGCCACGTTCTGCACGGGGTCCCATCAGTTCCAGTTGGATTTCCCTGGGGCTGAGGGCCCTTCCCGGGGCGGTGCCCCCGCGGAGCCGAGTGTTCCTCTGCCTTTACCAGACAGGAGGAGCCTGTGGCTCTCAGAGCTGGCAGTGTCCCAGAGGTGTTTGTGTGTTTAGCCCTCGTGCATCGCGTCCTCAGCTCGCTGGGGGCTGCTCAGGAGATGCAGCCACAACTCAGAGCAGCCTGGGTTTGTTCTCCCCTCTGTCTGATAAACTCCAGAGAGGCCCCTTCAGCCCCAGCCCAGCAAACACCCCACGGGGAGGGAAGGGCACCACGGAGAGCTGGGAAGCTCCTGTGCTCATCCCCTGCCACCCTGATGAACATTTCAGGAGGAATTTCTCCATGGAAAGGGTGGCCAGGCCTTGGCAGGGGCTGCCCAGGGAGGTTTGGAGTCCCCATCCCCAGAGGTGTCCAAGGAAGGGCTGGAGGTGGCACTCAGGGCTCTGGGCTGGGGACAAGGTGGGCATTGGGCACAGCTTGGACTTGATGGTCTTGGAGGGCTTTTCCAACCCAAATAATTCTGTGATTCTAAGAGCTGTAATGATTTAAGAAACAATTTGCAGAGTTCTCAGATCCCCACTGAAAGTGGAAACCAGCAGCCTTTGGGCATGGGAGAGGTTAAATTGAGGGCTGGGTTCTTCCCTGCTGCCACACAGACACCCTCCCCACCTGCTCCTGCTGCTCAGCATCCTCTTCAAAAGCCTTTTTGGGGGTAAGAAGATGTATTTAAGCCCTTCAGCTTGGAAATTTGGGGTTGCCCCTTAATGCTTTGTAAAGGGTAAAAGCTGTGATGTGCTTGGTGCCTCATTACTGTGCTCAGGGACACACGAGGTGTGACTGGGGCTCCTCTGGGTGAAACGAGCTTCAGAACACAAACTGCTGTTCTGCTCTACATTGAAGCAATAATTTATGATTCTAATTAGGCTCTGGTTTGCAAGAATGATGAATATTCACATTTTAAATAGCTGAGAAATATTAAAAATGTCTGACAGCTCTATTTGTGCCAGCTCTGAGGGTTATGGGGGAATGTTTTCCTCAGTGTGCTTTCTCGGCGTCGTTTCTGCCCCATCCCTGGAAGTGTCCAAGGCCAGGCTGGACAGGGCTTGGAACAACCTGATCTGGTGGATCTGTCCATGGCAAGGGGTTGGAACGAGGTCCCTTCCAGCCTTTGAGCTCTTCCAGAAGGGTTGAACCATCTCTGGTAAACATTTTCTATTGGCCAAATCCCACTGACTCCGAGTCCCAGGCTGACCAGCTCCAGCGGCTGTGGAAGGACAGGCTCTGAGCTGATTAATTTTTCACCTAAGTGGATGAGACAGGCCAAAGGGGAGCGTGAGGAAGTGTCATTATCCCTGTTCCATGGGCTGGGAATGGCAGGCAGTTACTCATTCAAAGTCACACAATAGATGTGTGGGTGCCAGATGCTGGAGATGCCAGAGATGGGATTTAAACCCAGATGTCCTGAGTGCCAGCTCAGCACTAAGTTCATAGCTGTCCATCCTCTCAAAAATCCAAGAACCTTTCTGATTCATTCAGTATTTAGAACGCTGCCTGCCATAAAGAGATACCTCAGAGAACTCTACAGTTACTGATGTAAAAGATGCCTTTTACTGTCCCGTTTATCTCCTTTAGGGATGGAGGAGTTCATCCATCTATGAGGTAAGAGAACAGCAAAATAACAACTACAGAGACTTTTCAGAAGCTGCTGTTCCATCGTGTCTGAATGCACTTGCCAGTGACACCTGAGAAATCTGTGTTAGGAGAAATCAATCTGATCCCACTCGATGATGTAGTGATTTCAGGTACCCTTCTGTAATATTCTGTTCCTCGGTTTCCCTTCATCCTTTGATGCATTTTTAAACATTGCGGATCATAAAAATTGTATTGTTTTCAGATTGATAAAAACCCTTCCTTCCATCAGAATAAACGGAGCCTCTCTGGTGGATACAATTGATCTGATGTACAGCAAAGGAACACAACTTAGAAAGGAAACCACTACCTCCAAAAAAACATAGAAAGGAAAGGAGGGGGGAATCTGAGTTCTGAGGACTGTAAGCTTTGGAGCATAAATTACAATGGAAGTTTATGGAGTCTTTTGGATTAAGCCAAAAGCCAGCCCCATTAAACCAAATGGAGCATTCCTAATCTGACATGTTGACAAGGACAAGCCTGCCTCTTCCAAAAAGGAGTTTCAAATGAATCCAGATTTATCTGATGTTCCCAACAGGGGCTGGGCTGGCTCCAAAGGAAGTGATCCAGGCCAAAAGTAAACAAGATGCACATGAAGCAGTTGGTGCCACAAGGAAAACTTCCAGGGAATATGCAGAGAGGAGAAGGGGAGCCAGCAGAATCAAAGCCCAAGATGTCTTTCCTGTCTCCTCGTTATGTCGTGTTTCTGTTCCTTTGGACAATGTAAATCAGAGTTTCCCCTCATGAGATCTCTGCTCCTTCTACTCACTCTCCTCATCTTTGCCTCCCCCAGAAGGGGCTCCCCGTGCTGCCTCTCCCCAGCACTCAGCTCCCCCGTGTCCTGCAGTTGCAGGGGAGCAGCCAGAGGTGCTCAGTGCTCAAGTGCTGCTCCTGCATCTGCTGAGGCTCAGCCCCAGCTCCCAGCCCCGCGAGCTGGAGCCGAGCAGCCGCGCTGCTCCCCGGAGTGTGCACACAGTGTGAATTAGGTCATGCTAAAAAGCAAATTCAGCCTTTTCCAGCTGCTGTTCCTGTGGCAGACACGTATCACAGTCACTGCAGAGAGCAGGACAAGCACCTTTTGCATTTGCATTTTGTCAAACTGGGACCAACCTTTTAATTTTTAACAAGACCCCAGGAGAGCTGTCCTGGAGAATTGGGATTGTTCAGCCTGGAGAGGAGAAGCTCTGGGGTGACCCAGTTGTGACCTTCCAGTACCCACAAAAAAGGTGGAGAGAGACTATTGACAAGGGCCAGGAGTGATAGGACAGTATTTTGGCACTCAGAAATCTGTTCCAGAGATGTGCCTTCCATCCATGTAACATGTAAATTTTGTGTGAGTCTCTCACATCAAATGACAGCAGTGCTGTTTGTCCCTGAACTGTGTCCTTTGCTGTCCCCAGTGATAGCTGGATGATAATGGCCATAATCTGGTGGAGTGCGGCACTTGAAAGAAATACACTAACAGGATGAAATGTGAAAAATAGATTCCTGGTGCCCCTGGCAGCAGGGAGAGCTCCTGCAAAGAGATAGCACAGATATGGCTGCGGTGTGGAGAGTGTGGAGACACTGCACATAAACGAGAAAAGTGACAATCAGTGATTTTATGTGTCTGTTCCCCACAGTCTTGTTGACTTAAATGGCAGTTTTAGGTACTGCCAAGGAAGAGTTTTTATCATATATACACAAATAGCTGTATTTATAGATCTCTATGTACATGAGTAGATAGATGTGTGTGCACTTGTGTATAAAACCCCACAAAACCACAGCTTCTTGGTCTGTCTGGTAGAGATTTATTCTGATAATATTACAGTGTATTTGCTGTATGTACTAAGGGGTATTTGTTCATTTGTGTTTTTTGTAGGTACTACAAAAGTAGCTGGATTTGGGGATTCAAGCAGATGCAACAATCCGAGGTTGGCCAGATCAAGACTTGACTTGAGAGGTGTGAAATGCAGAGCTGGATCCCTGCAGCAGCTCTGGGGCAGTGATTCTGCTCGTGTGTCTGTGAGATGCCTTTTGACTTGCTCTCAACCTTGGCAAGAAACTCACATTTGAGGCTTTGGCTCTCCCTCCAAGGGGGAATATTTAGGCCAATACTGACACTGGAATCTCCCAGTCCTTGACGAACCAAGAGAACCATGGGCAAGTTCCACTGAGTGTTACTGGGGAGGTTTGTTTTAGAATGCTTTGGAGCAAGTGGTGCAGTGGGATTTGGGGAGAGCAGGGAACCCGTGTGCCTGGGAGGGGAGCTCCTGCTGGGCTGGGGACACTGCACAGCCCAACCGGTGCTGGCCCTGGCCAGCAGCTCATCAGCCTCTCTCCGGGGAGGGCGGGATGGAGGGTGACTCACAGGGCTGTCTGAGTCATCGGGGCTTCCCCGGGGCGAGGCAGGACTGGGCTCGGGGCCCTGCCGCGTGTCCGGGCAGGGATGGACGGGATCAGCTTCCAGCTCCCCGGACCTCAGGAACAGGAGCAGCCTCCCTCCCATGGGCCTGGGGGTACCCACAGGTGGCAAACAGGGAAGGGATGTCCTGTCCTACGTGACACTGGTACCGGTGGGTCCTGTGAGCTGTGTTTGCTCTCCGGTTCCAGGTCGGGGCAGGTTCCCTGCCCACTCTGTGAGCCGTGAGCAGCTGCTGGGAGCTGCTCTGCTCTCCTGGCATCACCCCCTGCTTCCACCCACCCCTGAAAATCATCTCTGGCCCAGATTGGAGCTGTGAGCTGTACCACATGCTCTAAATGAAGTGCTAATTAAATACTTGTACTTAATGTAGACAACATTTCTTTGAGAAGGCTGTAATGCACTGCAGATGTCCCGAATCCCTCGGAGGACAGCACAGGGAACAACGTGCACATTGTGTCCCTCTCTGAGGTAGGGATGGAACCGGGGTGGTTGTGACTGATAAGGCCTAATGCTGAAACAGCCCCTGTCTGATCCAAATTCCCACACACGTTCTCCCACAGTGCCCTCGGGATGGGGAATGCTGCAGGTGCTTCCAGCTGGATGCACACTTGGAGAGATAAATGGTGGAGATGTGGAGCTTGATGGATACTCAGAGTCTCAAAGAAAACAGGTAAGAACTGATGGATGCTGCAGAAAAAGACCTCAGTGCCCTGGGTGGGGCCCCAGCCGTGCAGGAGGAGCTGGCAAGTGGTTCCTGGCTCGGGCAGGCCCAGTGCAGACAGAGCTCCACAACAAAGGAGCTGGGAGGCTTTGGGTTTAGCACTAAAGCCCTTTCTGGCAACAGGAGAAAGGCTGAAAACCCAGCTCTGGAGTAGCTGGTGGCTCTGCTGAAGTTCTTGCCATTGAAATCATGGTTGTTCCTTAGGTGTCAGGTCAGCAGCCACCAGGCTCAGGAGAGCCACATTCCCCAGGTTTTGGGATGTGCTGAGCCATTAATGGACTGTGTGTCCAAGTCCATTTCCAGCCCAGACTGCCCGTGAGCAGCTGGTTCCCATGAAGGCTCTGCTGGGCTGGAGTCCAGCTCCAGCTCTGTCTCGAGGGAAGGGTTGGAGCAAAATGGGTGTCTTTGTGCAGAGCCAGGCTGGGCTCCGTGAGACAAACGCGGGGCTGTGCGTGCAGGGGTTCCATCTGCCAGCATGGATTGTGCTTATTGTGCAATGTTAGACCACTTATTTTTATTAGTTATTTATTTATTTTTATTTATTTTCATTATTGAGTGAAGCCAGCATGTTTCCTTGCTGGAAAAAGGACCAACGGGGACTGTTCTGCACTGAGATCCTGCCTGCAGTGCCCAGAGCCTGCAGGTGAAGGAGTCTCAAAGAGTGCAGGAGAGTGTAAAGAGCATGAAAGCTGCTCCTGTAAAAATTCATGGACTATTTCCTCGTTTCTTTCAAGATGGTTCTGCAATGTTGGGAGTGCTTTTCAGGGTTCTGTGCTCTCCTGGGAGGAAAAGGAGGTAGAAATCCAAGATGCTGCAGGAATAAGAGAAAAGGGGAAGAGAGAGCAGATGGTGAGGTGGAGAGCTTCCCTTAAGCAAGTATTGCACATTGAGGATGTGAATTCAATTGCCTGTTGCTATTTATTGTGACCACATAAAATTCAAAGTACTTGAGTATTTAAATAGTTATAGATTCAGAGATGAGTCATGAAGCAGAGCTGATCTTTTATCTTGTGGCCATGTTGGTGAATGGTTTCTTAGCAAGGATCTCATTTCCACCCTCTCTGCTTTAATGGCATTGCCATTCTCAGATTGTTGTAGGGAAAAGGGACAAAATGAATAAAACTAATGCTTCTGAGGCTCTCTGTTATTACAGGCTCGCACACTGAGCAGAGATATTCCAAGTTCTCACTCTCCAGAGAGAATTAATTGAGAGAGAAGGTTACCCCCTCACTCTGCTTTTGTGGGACACTTCAAGGGGAATTTTTACTGCTGTTGGTGAGCAGGTCTCTCAGTCAAGTCTCATTTTGCACATCTTTTGCCAAGAGAAAAAGTGTCATTGGTGTGATAGGCACTGCAGGCATCCTGCAGGCAGGGAGTGTTTGGGAGTCAGGGAGTGTGCCCAGTGGTATGAACTTCCAAAAAAAAAAAAGAATCCTGCAAAGTTTAGATCTGCATGTGGAAATGGATCTGATTTTCAATTTTCAAGTTTAATTCTCCTAATATTTCTGGGTAGGGCAAGCTAGAATAGGCTGAAATTCGTGCAGTAAATAGGATCATTCACATGAGATATATTTTGACACAAAATGTTCTCTCTTGCCCAGAGGCCAGGCAGCCCCTCAGCCCTGGAACCATTTGTCGTGGTGCTGTGGTGGTTTTGTCTTCCCCCAAAAGAAGAGTCAAGTTTGAGAGAAGACAGATCCTTGTCCCAAGGATGATGTTGGAGCCAGGGACCTCGAACAGAGGCTGCTTTTGGAAGAGGGATGTTGAGGGTTGTTAATGCTGGAGAGGGAACTGACTCATCACATCATCAATTCTGCTCCTCTGCCAGCACAGCACAAAACCTCTTTTATCATCACACTCTCTCTTCCTTCTTCAGTTCTTTTTTAAAGGAGTTTAAAGCTGCTCAGTGCTCTTGTCTTGCCCAGCCTGTTGCAGTTCTCTGGTTGCTGGCTCCACTGAGGGGTGATGCAGCCCCTCTGCCGTGGGCAGGAGGACTCTCCCCATCCTCCAGGACAAGGCAGGGATGAATTTCGTGGCTCCTCACGCTGAGCTGCACGCAGACCCCTCAGATGTAAGGGAAGCAAGCCTTGTGAGCCCTTTGCTCCAGTCCTGCTCCGTGAGCTGCCGTGAGCCCTGTGTGTGTGTGCAGGGACAGCAGCAAGGCCCTGGCCGTGGAGCTGCCCCGCTGGTACCAGTTTGGGGCCTGGCCGGTCCCAGTTTGGGGCCCTGCC
>VWZW01001410.1:153281-169460 GCA_013397115.1 Edolisoma coerulescens | reverse complement strand
CCCAGCCGGTACCAGTTTGGGGCCCAGCTGGTACCAGTTTGGGGCCCAGCCGGTCCCAGTTTGGGGCCTGGCCGGTACCAGTTTGGGGCCTGGCCGGTACCAGGGTGCTGGGAGAGCTCCGGGAGCGTGCCAGCAACAGGCGGCTGCTGGGAGAGCTGGAACTGCTCCTCTCCTCACATCTGTGTCTGATTTTCAATCAGAGTTGGTTGGTGAAAAGCCAACTAATCTACAGTGCTCAGGGAGGTTTTTTTGTTTGTTTTAAAGGGGCTGGTTTGAGCCAACTTCAGTACCACAGAATTAGTTTTTAATACGTTTTTTCCCCCTGAATTTTAAGTACTTTTGGATATAGAGAATTTCACACGGATCTTATGGGGAAATTATTGTTCCCCATCATTTGTTTGTAGTAGTATCTATATGTTAAGCAGGGCCAAGACCTTCCTGTGCTAGGGGCACACAGCACAGCAAAATGGGAAACCCAATGGCCCTCACGGTACCAGGGATGCTGCTGGTACCATCTTCTGCTCTTCTCCATCTTCTGGAGCCAGGGAACCTGAAAAGTTTGACTTCTGTGAGAACCAGAGAAGGAACTGTCACAGGTTTTATATGAAACTTCTGGCACTTTGTTCGGGCTGGTGTCACATCCTCTTCCATTTGTGCTGTTGTGGCAGATGAGGAATTGGCTTTGTACTGAAGATCCATGAAAAGTCACTGTTTAATCAGGAACTTCAAAGGAACTGCAAAAGGATCCATCTGTGATTCAGCCATCTTAAGCTTTAGGGGACAAGTCTGGTACCAAAAAGAAAAAGAACAGAAGGTCTTGGATCACGGAGTTTTCACTCTTTCATGGCAATTTCTCTGTGACTGCAGTAACAGAAACACTGGCCTGTAACTAACACAGGCTACTGAAGGGCTTCTGCTATTGCTGGCCTTTATTTATCCAAGGCTTCCTTTGATACGTAACACCATTGGAAAATAATTCTTTAAGTGGAGCATACAGTTACTGCTGAAAATTGCTGAACCAATCACCCCTGGAACAGCAGCTTCCTCTGAGTGTGGGGAGCCCTGGCAGGGGGCACATCAATCACACCGACAAAGAAATAACATAAAAGGTAAAACCAACCCCTGGAGCACAAGAGTTGCACTGTGAACCATCCCCAGTCACACCTCAGGGCTTTGTACCTGTACTTTAATGTGAGTTTGTGCAAAATCAGTGTGAAAATCCCCCTTGGTCACCCTGGTTGTGTATTACACACCCTGCACCCACACAGCCCTGGGTACTTCCTGGGATCCCAGACACCATCTCTGCACTGGATAAATGTGACTTTTCAGTCTGCAGAAGTTACACTCCTTTTTTTAAAAAAATTATTATTATTATTATTCTACAGCTGGTGATTTATATTTTCTATAGCTGGTGATTTTTTGGCTAAAGGTGCAGGCTTTAGTGATGAAAATCCTCGAGCCCCAGCCTTGCTCTGCCAGCAGGTGTGACAAGCAATAGTTTGACCTGTTAGAGAAGTGTTTTAAATATCTGAAAATAATGTCTGCGTGCTTGTAGAGCAAAGCTCAGCCTCCAGGAGCCCACACTTCTTTTTGCTGCATGGCAAAAGCTTGAAAGGCCCCTTAATAGTGGACAGCCCAAGCTAAAATCCATCATTCCTTTCTGGTTTGTTGTCTTTTTGCCATCAAAGATTGTAACTGCAGGGCCAGGCTTTTCTCTGCCTTATGTGGAAAGTGGAACACACAGAATTTTACATCTCTGCTTGTTTCAGTCTCTTTGTGGGACATTTTTAGGGAGCTGGGATAGCTTGGCCTGTCTCCTGTGGCGTGTGTGGTGGCATTACCAACGTAAGATGAGCAATTTTAGCTTTTTAAGGTTCTTAATTGAAATTTAGGGTTCTTATTGCAATTTAGGGTTCTTAATAGCAATTTAAGGTTCTTAATTGAAATTTAAGGTTTTTAATTGAAATTTCTTTCCTTCCTCCATGCTTGGCCTTCTGAAAATGGGTTCCTTTCTTTAGTTCTTTTTTAAGGAAGGAAGGAAAAGCGCTGAACTCGTGTCTGTCCTGTTCTGTTTGAACAGAGCCCTGTGTGTTACCCCCAGCACACAAAGGGGCTCTGTCTGGGGAGAGTTGGCTGGGAGGGTCCTTATTCAGGATCCTTCATCCCTCGTGCAGCCGGGGCAGATCTACACCAGGGAAACTGAGGAAGGGGAGCAGCAGGCCCACGGAGTGAGGCAGGGCTGGGGTTATTGATGAAGATGTGCTGAGGAGCAGAGGAGGATCTGGCAGCCTGGCTCTGCAGGGTGCTGGAGGCAGGTGACACGTCACAGTGCCAGCTCAGGGCTCCTCAGGTGTTTTGGACACTGGAGTCCTCTTTGGAAGATGGGACGTGTGTGGGAGGTGAGTCCAATGGTGAGCCATTTCTTAGACAGCAATATCAGTTAAAGGAAATAATGCTCCTGCTGCACCTGCTTATGTGAAGCCTCGGGACCCTCACCAGGCCAGGAAGCCATGGAAACGGCTTCAGATCCCTCTTGGCTCATTTTGTCCAAGCAAAATAAACGCCAAATGCATCAGAGGGGATGCAGGGATGAATGGGGAATCAGCTTTGTGGAGTCAGCAATTCCTCCTCCTCGAGGGGCTCAGATCTTCACCTTCCCTTGTGACTCTGCTGGGTTTCAGTGAGAGAGCAGCAGCAGCTCTGGTTGTTACCCAGGAGCCCAAATCCAGGCCAGGCTCGGGCCAGCTCCAGCAGGAGCATCCTGGGGCTGGGCTCAGGGTGTGCAGCGTCTGCTGCTCCCTCACAGATCCGCAGCTTTCCATGGCAATACGTGCTCAGCAGCCAACTGCCAGGTCATGAGGAAGCCTTCTCCCACTCCCTGTGTGCTGGTGGTTTGTGTTAGAGGAGAAATTGCATCTCTTGGCACCGGTGGAGAGGAGAGCTGCTCTGGTTTCCGAGGCGTTGCTTCTCGGTGAGTGTCTCCAGCTGCTGCTCTCCCCTCACCCAGGGCACTGACTCATGCTTTTTGCCATCACAATGAGTCTGTTTTCATAAACAAAATTAAGTGTGCTGTGTTTATTCATTAGGGAGATTTGAAGTCTCTCAGCAACCAAGAAATATACTTCGTGGGATGAACTCCTCTCCCTACTCCCCCTTTTGTCTTTCAACAGCTAAATTAAAAAAAAAGAGGTTTGGGAAAACACTGGCCTGATGCTCTCAGGGGGTGATTTCTGTGTCTGTGATGGGCAGCACCTCGAGTGAGGGTTGTTCACTGCCAGCCAGGTTTGTGCAGCTCAGGGACTCAGGGCTGCACAGAGGGGTATTTCAAACTGCACGGAGGGGTATTTCAGACTGCTCTGAGGGGTGTTTCAGACTGCTCTGAGGGGTGTTTCAGACTGCTCTGAGGGGTGTTTCAGACTGCACAGAGGGGTATTTCAGACTGCACGGAGATGAAGGGGAACAACGGGGCAGTGAATGAGCCAGGCTTTAGGCAGCACTGCAGGTGAGCAGAGCTCAGCGGGGCTGTGGCTGGGCCAGCTGAGCTCAGCTCCCTGCAGATGGCACTGCCATCCTGTGCTCAAGAACCTGCCCTGCAGCTCTCCCGGACCTTCTCCTTGCTGGGGGACACAGAAAAACACCCAACTCTCCCTGCAGTGTAAAGAGCACATTTTCTGTCAGCTTTGCTGTGGCCCCAGCCTGCAGCTGAGAGGGAGCAGTGATGTTCTGAGGCAAAGTGAGCCCCATTCCCAGAGCAAAGCCTAGAAAATCAGACAGTCATTTAGGCTGGAAAAGACCTTTAGGATCCCTGTTAATGTAACGCTGCCAGTGTGAGATACACCGTCACAGCCCTATTACATTTATTCCTTCCATTTATTCCTGATGCTGTTTGGCCTTCATGAAGGTGGATGAAGCCAATGTGGTTTCTTGTAAGAGCCCTTTATGGAAGCCAACACAAATCCCGATTTATGGAACTGTTTGAGTTTGGAACTGGGGGAAAGAATAAAGGTAAGGAAAGAAAGGTGCTCCTGACTGAGCTGGTCACTGGAGAATGAAAAGGGAAAGGTCTCAGGTTTTCCCCCTGTTTTTGCTTTAGTGAAAGCCATCATGGAAAAGCTTGGAAATGAAACATCAGTTGGGCTTTGATGTCAGTGGTCTGCTCGTGCTGATGGAATCAGGCAGCTGAGGAGGCGTTCATGGCACTGCTTGTCTTTCAATCATTTTATATAAAAGGTCCATGAAAAATACACTCAGGCCAACCTAAACCAGCAGGTCAGGTCCAGGGATGTGAGGAGTTAGAACTGCAGCTTGTTACTGCTGGTTTCTTACCCTCTGGTGCCCAAGGTGCAGCCCAGCCCTTAGAGCAGTTAATAACACCTAGAAATAATTCTTTAATGGCATTCAGCCCCAGAGCTGTGCAGAAAAGATGCAGCTGGCAGAGGAAGGGTCCCTGTAGAAAACAAGACTGGCACTGCTCCCCACTGCCCATCCCTGGCCTGAAATCCATTGCATCCAAAATCCCTGGGCAGAGCCGAGCTCTCTCAAGGAATTAGAGAGCTGGTAGACTGCAAAGCTCAGGAAAATACACCGTTACTGTTTGTGTGTATGTCTGAGCAACAGATAATGATTTTATTTTCGAGGCTGCCCCCGTGCCCTCCTTGACTTGGCTGTGATTTGGTCTGTGGAATAAAGAGGTGCCCGTGTGCTGCAGTCACCTCTGGTGCCGGGCTGTGGCCACGCCTGTGCAGGGCAGCTCCTGCCAGCCCCTCCTACCTCCCTTTCCCAGGATTTTAGGGTAAGTGATCCCTCACAACCTCAGCAATTTTGCTGTGCAGTTTTGGCCTTTGGGTCAGTAGGAGCTCAGATCCTCTGCTGTGGCTTTGTCTTCCCTAAATAAAATTAATTCAAGCCCCTCTACAGCATGAGTTCACTGAGATGATGAGTCCAGAGGAGCAGCCAGTCCAAGTAAGGCACAGGGACAGGGAGGATGAGGATGGTGTTGGGTGGGAGCTCTTCTTCCCTGTGAAGCTCCCTTGGAGCAGCCCAGTTGAGCGTGGCCACCTGAGCGAGCCAGTGATGATGTATTTAGAAAAGAATCTGCTCTGAAGCTGAAAGGCAGCTTCTTAAATTGACTAAATTACATTTGTGTTTCAGAAAAGAAAAAGAAGCTGTAAATTGCATATTTACACAGCAGAGCACGCGAGTGCTCATACGAGACCCAGATGTTCATTAGAAACATGGATTTTTCTTCCTTGCTGCTACCCTGAAAACTGGGAAAAAAGTCAGCTATGTTGAAGGGTTACAAAAGAATGAGTTAAGTCTACAAAATCTAGGAAATTTCCCGTTAAGATGAAAAATCTGGGGTACTGTTGTAGTCCTTTAATTCAGCCCCAAGCTGTAAATTAAAGCCAGAGAATCAGGTCAGGTGCTCAGGTTCTCAGACCATAGCTGTGGAATTTCCAGGTTAAGTTACTTAAATTTTCCTGTTGCTGAATAAAGCTGAAACCCTCTGTGCCATATATTTGCTCATCATAAAATGTTCTCTCTTAGCCGGTAACAGCTTCTTTGTTGGCGAAGCCTGTCTGGTGTGTGAGGCTCCCTGCCTTTGTACAGGGTTTGGGAGTTAAGAACTTCCACATGGCCCCTGCTCTGAGGCTTTTGTGAATAAGCAAAGCAAAGCACTGGCTCCACGGCCAACAAATGCATGGAATATGGTTTGAATTCTCTGGTTTTAAATGCAAAGGATAATATTGATTTTGTTAAGGTAAATGTCTTTAATTGAATGCTGTATAAACTCGACTCTCACTGGGCCATAATGGGCTCTGGGCATCCCTCCAGCACAGCAGTATGAAAATGTCTCTTTTTGTGTCTCCAGCAGAGAAGTGCAGAATTAAGATTTAGATGAGAAAAGTGAAATGGAGTCCATCCCGTCTCTAAAACAGCATCCACTGATGCAGAAGGACATTTACATGGATGGAAATAATTGCTTTATTAAGGTCGAGACTCTGCAGTACCTGTTGGTGTGGATTGTTTGGGGCTTTTTATTGAGATGGTGGGAATAGAAAATTAAGAGGGAAAACAGAGACTAAGAGAAAATAAAGACGTCTCAGTGTGACTCAGTCTCATCCACAGAACCGGGGTGGGATCCTGACAAAAAGGGGAGTTGAGCGGCTCATTAATGATCAAATGCTCTGTACTCTGCAGTCCTTTTGCACATCCCATTCCTGAGCATTTAGGAGGGTGACAAGGACAAGAGGACAGGTGGGTGACTCAGCCCCTTGATATTCATTTATCAAAGGCAGTAAAGGTATTTAAGAACAGACCAAACACTCTTGCAGCAGATGATGCCCTTTCATTTATTGCTAATCTACCATAGTACAGGCAATATATAAAAATACTTTACAGATAGCAAAAAATCATTACATTGGAGGTTAACAACGTTGTTGTAGGAATGTGAACGATATAAACCCCTTCTCAATTGTGAGTCAGGGTTCTGAACAAGCAATTTGATTCAAAAGATATCTGTTAGGATGATGTGAGTGACAAATGCTCACTAGTGTGTCTATTAAAATATGGCTTTACCTGAACATCCAGGGCAGGGAGGGCTGGACTTTGGGGGGAATCACTTCATAATCACACACTCAGACCAAAATGGGAGTGCCAGGCAGGCCAGCACTGTTCAGACTCTCTGTGCCCAGGTGTCACCAGCACACCGGGGCAGTCCCTGCTCAGAGCAGGGGAAATCTGCAATAACTGCTGATTCCAACAGCACAGCTGGGGATTCCTGCGTTTTAAAAACATTATTCATTTCTGAGACTCAGTCCTTCTTTCTACTCAATGTTGCTATTTTATGAGTTACAGAAGGAAACTCAGCCCCCACTTTTTCCCAGGTAACCACTCTTTGCAGTCGAGATCATCTTTTACAGCATCAGCACCTTCAGGTGAAGTTTACTGCAATGTGCAGGTACTAATTTATAGTTTTGTACCCCTGAAACAAGGAAAATGGCTAAACAAACCTTAAACAGACCAGAGTGGGTTCGGTACTGGCTGGTAGTTACAGAAGTTGGTATCAGCAGATATTACAGATACAGGTGCCAATCTCATGTCAAACATTCCCAAAGGTGGATTATTCATTCTGAACTGAGATGAATAAAGAATTACAACCTTCCACGTGTGATGGCAGAGTGGTGCCTCACAGGTAAGAAACCACTGCAATGTAAATGATGAGGAAAAGAGTTGATTCCTGGAGAATTTTACAATTCACCCCATCGAGACCCAGCAGTGGCATCTCTTCCTATTGCACAGGAATATGGAACATAAATAACAAACACTCAGAACTGCAGCTAAACTGGAACATCAGATGATTGAAAGTGGTACAAAAATGATGAGGATCTGAATCAGTTTAAGATTTGAAATTAAGACAGTAATTTTCTTGAGTCCCATCTGGCAGATAATTGTTCCCTATTAAGTAGCAATTTGGAAAGAAATGCAGGGGGAAAAGTCAGATTGAAATATTTAGAAACATATTTCTCAAGCATTTAAAACTGTCTTTGAAGTCTTTGGGAAATTTATCAAATACATCTTTTTTTAGGACAACAACAATTCAACAACAATTGCATAGAAAAGTAAGGCATTCAGAAAATGAAAATTGATCCTTTATAAATACAAACCTTAATCCAGAAGTTGTTGCATATTTGGTCAGACAAAAAGCACAGTAATTTTTTTTGTAAAGATACGGATTACAAAATACACTTTAAAAAACATGCTAGCTACTTTGAGAACTGGTTTAGATATGTTGTGAAGCAGCAGCTTTTTATACAATAGAGAATAACATAGTGCTGGTTTTGGAAATACTCTACATTCAGGAAATGCTGTATTCCTACAGGGAGAATGGAAGGGATACATATTTACATGGATACAAATAAAGCAAGTGCAAAACCCATGACTCTTCTACATTCTTTCTACCAATAAAAACAACATACATGAGACACTTTCACTCCATTGCTGTTGCTCAGATCTTACATTTTGCTCATTCTCATGGAGAAAAACAAAAACAGGACTTCATATTTCATTGCAAGTATCTTCACAAGCAATTGCTCTCTTGGCAAACTCGACTTCCAACACTCATAACTGACAAAAAAAAATCTTCCTGATATCTGCCCACTCCCATTCCACTCTCAGACTGTTTACGTATCATGAATGATGATTTTTATTCTACGTATATTTGATGCAGAAGTTTATAGAAGCTCATCCTGTATTTGCAGCCAAAGCTTGGATGGAAAAATGGAAGTAAAAAAAAAAAAAAACCTCACACACACACAACACAAATAAAGAGATGAACTTTTGAGTTCCAACGAGCCCCATGAACTTCACATGGTGCAGCTTTGATGGAAAATGCATTAGAGTTGTTCACCCTGCAGACAAGATATTTGTAGGCCTTTGGTACAATGGCAGGAAGGCACTGTGGTGAAACATTCAGATAACTGAGGAAAGACAGAATTTCCTCATGTGCAAATATGGCTATCTTCCAGATAAAGTGAGAACAAATTGCTCACAAAATGCTATTAACTCTTCCAAGGTTAAGCTTGTGCTTCTACAGAGAGAAAGCTGTATTAAGTAACAAAAATATTAATACTGGAAAAACACCGCTCAGCAAGAACAGGAAATAATTTAGTACTGTATATATTGAAATTCTTCAGCCTAGCTATATAATTTTAACATATCAGTTTCCTTTTTAAAGAGACAACAATGCACAACAGTATGTCTGAGGATGCTCCCTTTCTCCGGAAATAAATATAAAGTTGGTTGAAGCTGAATTATTTAACTACTGTTGCATGGAAAAGCAGATGGGGCAGCACAGCCTGAGCTCGTGCAGCTGTGACTGAACCCTAATAAAATGTTGTCTGGAGAATACATGGGGTGAACCCTCCACCCTGAGCTGCTCCGGTGCTGGGAGCCAGCACAGGAGTGACCCAGCTCTGTACGGGGTGTTCATTTCTAATCATGGATATAAAATACACCCACAGAGATCAGGGCATGGCCTGGGCTGGCAGGGACCTTAGACATCACCCAGTGCCACCCCTGCCCTGGCAGGGACACCTCCCACTGTCCCAGGCTGCTCCAAACCCCAATGTCCAGCCTGGCCTTGGGCACTGCCAGAGATCCAGGGGCAGCCACAGCTGCTCTGGGCACCCTGTGCCAGGGCCTCACCTCCCTCACAGGGATGATTTTTATCCTAATTTCTGATTTAAAGCTACTCTCTGTCAGTTTGAAGCCATTTCCCCCTTGTCCTGTCACTATCAACCCTGGTAAATAGTCCCTCTCTGTGGGTGTATGATATAAATTACATGTATATGTACAAACAGATTAATACCTATGCCTTAGAGATGAGGAATACAGTCAATGCAAGCGTGACTAGAGCACCTGTAGCACATAAAAAAACTCCTCCCCCCTCAAAAAAAAAACAACCAAAATACCCAAACAAAAAAATATCAGTCCCAAAAAAACTAAAAAAACACCAAACCAAAAACCAAAACAAACAAAACAAAACAAAAAAAAACCCACCAAAAAAAAAATCCAACAACTCAAACCCCAACCCTCTCTCCCCCTCTATAGCAAAGTGCCTGAAGAACACATCAGCACAGTGGAAATCTTGTGTATTTTGGTTGCAGAGGTCTCTGGGTGCAGCCTGCAGAGCAGTTCCATGCAGCCCTGCAGGGTTTTGCCTGCCTGGGTCCCCCTGGCCCCTGAACAGCCTTGGCTCCAAAGCCAAATGTTACAGGTTTCAGCTACTCTTTCCTTTTGGGGTTTGTTATTAAAAGGACATTTCAGCATCTACAATCCATAAGGCAGAACTTAAACACTGACCTTTCTGTTTGCTCAGATCCAGCACCAGGTTTTACTTCCCCCCTCTCTTTTCTAAACTGTTATTATCTAAAAATAAATATGCAAAAAATTATAGTCCTAAATTGATGAGTGGTTGCTGCAGACAATCACCAGAGCAGCAGCATCAGCACATCACAGATCTGAAAAGACATTCCTGGGCTTCTTTGAGTTTCTATTTAAAATCCAGCAAGAGAGAAGGTTCTGCCAGTAATTTGAGGATTTTTTTTTTCCTGTGGATGGGTTTTTGGGTTGTTTTTTAAATTTCTCCTATACTTTACAGGTTGGATGATGGAAAACATTTGATACATCCAAGTGTGAAACTGGGAGATGCATTTGGTCTGTTCTTTTACTCAGCTGCAGCAAAGAACTTCTGACAGGCAACTTCTGGCCTTTAGAATATGTCAGAATTGTCTAATTCATCAGACTGCGTGAAAATCCCATAATATGTGTCAGATTCTGGCCCCCTGACAGTTTACAACAATCCAAAACAGCTTTTTGAGGCGTGAGAGCCAGTCAGAGTCCTGCCGAGCACTGTCTAACAGGAATTCCCCTGTTCACAAGTCTGGCCCTCAGTTTTGTTTCTGTAAAAGTCAGCAATTAAAAAAAGGCCGTTTTCACCTCTGCAGGTACAGGCTGGGCTTGGCCACGGCACCAGGGGTGCTGCTGCAGGGCAGAGCTCACGACGAGAGCACCAGAATGAGGCATCCCGGGAGTTCTGGGTGTTGGGATACAGGGGACTCATTTTGGGATGAAAGATCTGAATCTCACAAAGTAGAAACAGAAGCCAGGGTGTGCCATTAATGCCAGGCTGGGATGTGCAGGGCTCTGCTCTGGTTCTGGATCTGAGCTGGGCTGAATCTGGAGTTCAGAGCTGCTCTTGTGGCATTCAGATTTCTGTTCAAGAGCCAAATTTTAGCTGAGACCCAGGTCAAGTGTTCTGAAGAACCTAATGCTTCTGTCTCCCACCCCAAGACCTTGCAGAATTTAAGCACCAGTTTTTAGTGGCAGAAAATATATTCTTCCTGATGGTCCTGAAGAGATTTTTGTTGGACCAAGCACATGCTCTGCAGGGATTGTGCAAAATCTTTCTTGAGACATTGGAGAACCAATTTTGGGGCTGCTCTGCTGTATTCCCATCACCTAATTCTTGCTGTGAGCAGCGGACACGCTGGTGTTCTGCAAAGTTTACTGTGACACAACTGAAAACTGGATTAGTTTCACTGTGCTTTCTAGAGCAGAGCTCTGGCTCTGCATTCCTGAAAATATCAGCATTCCTTATTTATAAAACCAGGAAAGATTACTATGTAATTCCTAAAATATTACGGTTATCTTTTGCTGTACACTGCTCACCCACTCAGGAAGCCTTTTTACCCCGCTGAGGAGGCACTGACTCTCCTGAACGTTCTGACTTGTAGCTGTACAACTGCAGGTGGCAGTGGTTACCTGGAATGTGCTAAGCAGGAGTCAGGACAGGATATTCTAACACACGAAGCAAAACATAACAAAATACTAACTCACACGGAAATTTAACCTTTCCAGGAATTGCTGGTAGCTTTGCAAAGCTAAAGAGGCAAGGTGAATATAAATAAGTGTATATTTTCTCTGGAATGTATGGCTTCTGTAAGATGCAATTATTATCCTCTGCAGCTTGGGTGAGTAAATGTTCCAGCTGCTAAATGAGACAAGTTATGAGCCATGAGCAGGTTCTACATGAAAAGAAACAGCAACAATTTGTTAGAGAGAAAATATCTAAGATGTGTTCCTACACTGCCTAAATATTAATAAGGATCAATCATAAAATCTTTGGCTTTACTGTGACTCCTATATATTAATCTCTGTTTTACCTGGGTTTATTTTACCTTGGGACAGGCGTTGCAACTGCTGAATTGCTCTTTTCACTGGTTGTGAGGATCCCTCTCCTTCAAATTCCTATCCAGTCTGACGAGAAAAATGAAGAAAACTCCTGGATTCAGCTGATATCTCCTGTCTGAAACACCAATCACAGTGCTCCGAGAAAACTGGCTTTTGATCCCAGACTGGATGAAGGCTGAGCGAGCTTGGGCTGCCTCAGCTTCCTACAATAATAAAATTTCTCTTGAGGGCTTTGAAACCTGGAGGGCAAATCATTGTTAGTGACCTGCAGGATGGTGTTACCCTTTCATGGAATATATTACTCTTTGTTCCCCTTTCCCCACCCCCAGTGTCCACCCCAGGCCTGTGCCCTGCTCAGGGGACGGGTCCCGTCTCCTGGCGATGGATGGATGCACAGGCAGATGGTTTGCAGCAGGCTTGAAGTGTTTCCTCAGACAGATGCTCTGTTCCAGGGGAACAATGTGATCTCTGGATGAAAGGAAGGGTGTCCTTCGTGGTGTTTACAGGGAGAGGTGGCGAGTTGCTCAGTCAAGGCTGTCACTTGGTGCCAATTCATTGTTCCTCGCACTGAGTCGCTGCCTGGAGATGAAGTGCAAAGGAAGCCGGAGGTTGCAGGGGCACTGGAAGGATCTAAGAGGTCACTTATGGAAGGATTTGGTAAAAGTTGTCTCGCAAATCTCTTCTTCTATGTCTGACTTCTGGCAGGGAGTCCAGAAAATTCCTTCCTGATAATTTCGTTAACTGGGAAATAAAAGAAAGAGGAGGAAACATTAAAGCATTTCCAACATCATGACAAGTAAAAAGTAAAAGCAATCCTCGGACAGTCAAGCTGAAAACATCCCCTCTGCATTCGTAACTTAATTTTATGAAAACCTAAATAGTCTGTTTGGGCAGACTACACATTTTTGGAAGGCAAGGAGTGGAGAGAGGGGGTTTCACTGTGCTTCAAGTGCCACAAAACAGAGAGGCTGCAGCACGTGCCCAGGACCTGCCACATCCCTCACACACACACCTCCCTCTGCCACTGACACTGCCCTTACCCTGGGGAGAAAAGAAAGAAACATCTCTAAGTATCTAAGCATTTTAACATTTTCACAAGGCTGAAAGAAGAATATTTTGAAGAGAAAAAGGCTAGGTTTGGGGGAAATATAGTGGACAGTGATGAAAACACAGAGACTGCAATTCAGGTGAAAAAGTTTGCATTTGGGTGGTTGATGTTTGGTATTTTTTAATCCCACTCTAGGCTCTACCTGCTTTACATTATAATTTCTTTGCAGACTGTAGCACAAACACCTTCCATGCACCACCAGGGTACTGTGAGAGGCTGGGACAGGCTTGTTAATAAAGCTCAAGAGAGACACTGAAGAACTTTGCTGTCTGTTTAAAAAGTCAGAACAAAATCACTTTATTTCCAAAAGCCAATGTCTCCTGGCAACTTTTCAAACTCACTTGCCTAAAGCACCCTTTGGCACCTCCTGGAACAATTCTCTCTCTAGAATTTAAGTGCAGAAATCTCTGCACTTTAATTAGGAGAGACCTAAACCATGAGCATTTTGGTGCAGAACTCCAGAACTGCCTTTTTGGGGGCTCCGCTTCACCTGCAGCTCCTTGGTGCTGTATTGATCATGGTGTGGAAACTGTTTAGTTCCTTTGACAAAGTTGCCTTAAAACCAGAAAGCCAATTTTTCTAGGTTTCAGACCCCAGATCTAAATGATTTCTCCCTGTTATTATCTGAGGGCTGAAACAGGGACTAACTCAAACCTAAGCAGACCCTCACCCAAGACTTATTAATTCTCAGGTTTGCAGCTGTAAGACTCCTCTATAGTCTACCCCATTTTTAATAAATGTTTATGAAAAACATTAATTAACACAGTATTAATTAACATAGTATTAATTAACACAGCATTTCACCACTTTCCCCTATCTAAAAAAACCTTGTGCCCAATCTCTGGCAAGTCTCTGGGAAGGGGAAGACATGAATTAGTTTTTAATAGTTATGATTCATGGTTTGAAATCTCCCTCCTCTCTGCATGCTGGGATTTGTCTCTGAGAAAGTAAAATCTGTGTTTTTCAAAGCTCCACGTTGTTACTGGCTGTGGGGGGCTGTACTCCAGGAACTCCATGCTCAAAAATCCCACCATTAACAGCCCATGGCTTAGCTCTTTCTAATTCCAGCTGGGAACTGCTTGATTTCAACCAGACTCGTGCCACCTGGAGATGATTTAGGCAAGAAAAGCAGAACCCCTGCCCTCTCCTGCTGCCCAGCATCCTACCTGCCACTGTCACCTGCTGGCTTTGGGGTGAGTTGTGGCAAACAAAGCCCGTGTGGGTGTTCGGTGTGTGCTGCTCTGCAGTGCAAGGGAGCAACCAGAGGGAGGGGAGGTTGGTCCACTCTGAGGCCAGAACCTCCTCCCGCTCACTCAGAGCTTCCTGTTTGCTCTACCCAGGAAATGACAGGAGCAGGTCTTCAATGGAAATATTTCACAGCCTCAGCTAAAAATAGCAGTGAGGTAAAAGAAGTGGGCACCCACTCTTTACAGGGTCATTTCCTTTCGAGAAACAAGTGGGCAGAGGCTGCAGGCGATTTATTTATCGACACATTTGTTTGGGCTGCCAGCGTACCAAAAACACCAGAGATGAGCTTCCTTTTATCTACTGCAATCATGGAAATATCAGAGCCAACAGTCACCTGCATCTAGGAAGGGTTAAATATGAACTGAAACATGAGCAGATAATTAAATGGAGTTCACTGAAGAGCCTTTGAGGGGTCCAGATTTGGTTGTTCCCTGCCCGGGGCCAGCTCTGGGCACGTTGGATGCTGTGGTGACGTGCTGACTCAGCCGGCAAACTTCACTTTCCCTCGTGTGAGGCCAGCAGTGGGTTCTGTGGGCTGAGGTTACAGGGGACTGCAGCCTGAATAGGGCTAAAAAGCTGCAGGGGTCTGAAGCATTAACCCCACAGATGGGCACACCTGGGATCGCTCCCTGCCAGCTCTTCCACGTGGAAAATTGGGGTTTTTTGTAAGCACCTGAATGACAAGAGCTCCCTGTTATCAGCTGGCCTGAATGTCCCATAGTCACCCCGAATTTCACCTAAATCCAAGTGGTGAGGGGAGTGTTACGTGCAGGTTAAGCTGGGCATCACTAATGTGTGTCAGTTCTTGTCCCAGCACTGAAAGTCCTGACCTACAATCAGAGTCCCTAAACCCAATGAATATGTAAATTAAAAGGAATGGATCCCAAGGCAAGGATCGCTCTCCCAGCTAGAAATCACCTTGAGACCAAGCCTAGTAGAAGCACACATCTTTGGGGATCTGCTCCAGATGTAGGAGCATGTGGACCCAGATCCAGGTGTAACACAAGAGACCTGGGTTTCAACAGAAGGTTGAACAAAATCAGCAAACGGAGCCCTGTCTAAACCTCAGAGGAAGCCGAGAGCATGTGCTGAACTTGCTCTTCTGAACTCCCAGCTATCTTTTTTTGGTAGCGTGGTTAAAATGTATCTCAAGTATTGGTGCTCATTATTTGCTCATTTCTAGCTGAGAGGAAATTGAGATTACGTGATTAATAAATAAAACATTGTTATTTAAGGTGCCTGGCACAGGCTGCTCTGGAGCACACTGCTATTGATCAGTTAATGAGAGAGAACTGATTAAATGGGGCCACGACCACATATGCAGAGATAATGAAAGATTAAATCATAAAAGAAGATATTGAAATACAGCTGCCATCAGCCATCCAGGCCAAGGAAATGCCTGGTTGGGCCTGAACCCCTTCAGCGTGTCCTCTGTCACATCCTGCTGTTGTAGGACTGGGACAGCGGCCCTGGAGATCCCCAGGGAGGCGACCCAGAGGCTGCTGGAATTATGGGGGGACTCTGTCCCCTGATGGGCCGAGTCTGGCACGGGCTCCAGGCCCCACAGACAACCAAGACTCCCTCACATCCTCTCAGCTGGAAATGCGGGGTGTGTTCCCGTGGGGTGACACTGGGCTGTGTCCCAAGCAGCCCAGACACAAAAGGAGCCCCTGAGCTGGCAGTGCCACCCCGTGAGGGTGCCACCCTCACACCCTCTGCACGCACGGCCAGGACGCTCCGCCTGTGCCACCCCACGGATCCCCCGGGATAACAGCGATGCCGTGGGTGCTGCCGCAGCCCCACAGCCGTGCCAGGGACCCTCTGGGGACCCCACAGCAGCGAGGTCCCCTCAGGGAAGGAAAAGCTCATCCCCGGTGGCTCCTCCCTGCAGCATTCCGCGTCCTGCCGTGCCCACGAGGATACGTGACAGGCAAAGCCAACCCACGGCAGGAACTGGCGGAGCACCGGGGCTGGGGGACCCTGAGCCTGGGTTAGCAGCGGGCCCTCGGAGCTGGCACGGCAGGGCACGGCAGGGCACGGCCCGGGAGGGCACTGCGCGGCCTGGCACT